>OX411832.1:12598866-13198866 GCA_948253155.1 Leucoma salicis
ACATTCGGGGAAGCTTCCTAGGACCTCAAAACGTCAATATCCGTTGAAAACTCGATTTTCTAAAAAGGGGTAAAACCAATAACTTCCCAACTTTAGAAAATTTTCAATTTTCTTAGCGGGAAGTTAAAAATCTGCTGCTTGCCACTTAATTTGGCGAATGGACGATAAAATTTCGTTCTTTAGGTAGGTATTCGCGTCCAACTCTTATACCTTACACCACACACGACAGCTTTCACCCGCACTGTGACAAGTATTTGTAGAAACGTCACTTTCTGACCACTTATTAATATTCCATTCAAGCGCACTGACAACCGGAGAGGTCTTCGACTGTGTGCTACTAAATATTATAAACTGCCTCGGTGGTCTAGAGATAGTGTAGGCTACTGCGTATCACAAGGTCTCAAGTACAAACCACTGAAGTAATGCTACATATTTCCAGTGGTCCGCCAATACAGGTGAAGAGACGGCAGACAGCGGGTTTATTTAGTACGTGAGCCCCGCACTATTCTGTTCGTTGCCGTACATTTTGCCTTAACAAAAAAAAGGTCTCAAGTTAAAATTCGGGACCTGGGAATGAGAGATTAGTCCCGAACTCCCTATCCTCTCATTAATATCCTTCCTACCCACCACCTATTCTTTCCCTTGGAAAAACAAAAATAGTATCACCAAAACCCTTTCATTACTTTTTGATTGAGTTTCAAACTAACAGAGCAAAATTCTAAAAAAAATTGTTTTGTGTTAAGAGACTCCTAAATAGCCTAATAGGTTATTTTTTAAATGTCCACCGTGTGGGGACGGCTTTAGAATTGTCCCATCCCTCTCTACCCACGGGAGCCGTAAGAGCCGACTGAGGGAATACCGGGGGAGTGGACAACAGCACTCCCACGAGTATTAACAACATACACTGCGATCGTCAACCCGCCTGCTAAGCGTGGCGATTACGGCATTATCCCCCAAAACGGGACCGCTCTTTGTGGCGTTCTCTTGGGAAGGCCTATGTCCAGCAGTGGACGTTGAAAGGCTGATGGATGGATGGATGGATCTTAAATGTACAGATACAGCTCTGTTACAGCTTTATAATGGTATAGACAATATTAGGTACATATCCAGTATACATGAGGTCTATTTAAATATATCAAAGTTATTATGACTTAAGAATGTTTTCTTTAATATTTAAGTATTTCACTTCTGTCAGCAGTCCTCATGTTTATGTTATTTTTTCTTTACATTTATTTTTGTTGGCTTGCTCACGGATAACGCAAAAACTACTGAACTGATTTTTACGAAACTTTCTTGATAGATAGAACTTGTATACATTTTATCTCGCTACTATATCGAGAACCTGGGGGGTTAGGCAGAATGTCATATTTCACGTGTCAACCGTATCGAGATCACTGTTATTGGTTGACAGATTACCGTGATTGGTCAACGGATTATTGTGACATCATGTGTCGGTTTCTCGACCAATCACAGTGATCTCGATACGGTCGACACGTGAAATATGACATTCTGCCTAACCCCCCTGGGCCCGCAGAATGTAGCTCACTAAATCGTATCGACATTCATCGTATTTACATTGTTACATCACGCGTCTATGTCTCTACCAATTACAAATAAAACGATACGATGTCGATACGATTTTGTGAATCACATTCTAAGGGGGTAGAGATATAAAACCTACTCGTAGTTATTGTGTTAACAGAATTGATCGACGAGTACCTTCGCATAATCAGTCAGTAAAAAATTAATTACAAAATGATTAATTCTGATTAGAATGCGAGATGAGTACACAGACAAGCGGAAACAGACAATAAAAAATATGCAAACTGACAGAATATTTTAAACATGAATCATACAAAAAACAATTTGTCTGCCGCCGCGATAATGAACATTGTTATGGATGACACTGGCATCCCAACTAATTCCACAGAGTACTTTATACTATGCTAATACCAGGAAATATGTACGTTTAGTGTCAAGGTATCTAAATTCTACATACTAACTTATAAGTTCTCGTTTTCTATTGTGCTTCATCGTCAAAGTAATTTGAAGTCGAACAAAGCAGAGCTCACTTTAAACCGTAGACATAGATACAACGAAAATTATTGCCTGAGCTTTCTTCTTTTTTGGTTACGTGCGGGAAAAAATGATCCTAACCGCACACCCCGTCGTTCGGGGCAACGAACAGTACCCTGTTCATCGGCACACTACCGTGTGGGGCCTTCACCCACTAAAGAAACCCGCCGTACGCCGTCTCTCCGCCTTTATTGGCGGGCCACCGGAACCATATTACATTTCTTCAGTGGTTAGCCTAAGCCATTATAGTCAATATTTCATGTGGCATCAAGCAAGTTTAGTAAAATTAATTTGTCAAGTCATACAAAGTTAGTCATAGTCAAGTCAATCATGCCTCAGTAAAGTGGTGGCGCACATACATACACAAATAGTTAAATAGTAAAATGCAACTACTTTTACACATGAATACTTAAATAAACACAAGTTTTGGAAATTAAATTAGAGCGAAGCCGTGATTCCTTCACGATCCCGCCAAAACTCTTTTCCTGAGTTATCCATGGTAAACTTAATACACAATTAGTAAATTAACGCTATAATATAAAAACAAATGACAGTCAGATGAAACAAACTATATTCTAAAGTCAATTCCATTTTCAAATGTTGTTAAACTTTTTAATGTTTATGTAAGTCGCCAGTTCTTGTAACATATACTTATTATGAGCCCTATGTAAAAACTGATTTTCGCTACTTTCATTTCGCTACTACACCCACAACCGAAGACATATAATATATATATATATATATATATATATAGAACTCAAAACCAGCTTTAGGCCTGTCGCGGAGCAAAGGGCAAAGACTTATTCTAGATTTATATAGTTCTTATGAACTGAAGATTTTGTAGGGTCACGACAAATGGTAAGATCCGATGAATGACAGTACAATATTATGATTCACGTTTGCGGTTTCCGTTTTCAACAAAATAATAAAGTTATTAAACAAACATTGAGTCACGTTCAATGAGTAAAACAATAAAGAGATTCGCCATTACTTGGTGAATTGACTAATGAGGTGGTCAGAATGGTAGATAAGTTTAAAGTATTTGTTTTATACTATGGGAGTGACGGACAAGCATACGGCCCACCTGATGGTAAGCGGTTACCGTAGCCTATAGACGCTAGCAACACCAGAAGTATCCTTCCTATCCTCTCCTTATTATCCAGCCTATATACCTCCTGTCCTTTTCCTTGGAGATGGCGACGCGCGAGTGACGCCTTCTTTAAAGTACCTCACAGATCAGCGATAAACAACCGTAGGTATTCATACAGTTGTGTTTCGTATGGTGAGTGAGAGCGCTGGAGGCCCATACCACCTCCATACAAATACACATATAATTTCATAACATTTCGAAAATTAAACAGTGGGACAGCTGATCAGACTCAATACGACTGTCTCTGCAGTCCTTGGTGGTTAGACGGAATCTCGTATCTCACATGTCGATCGTATCGTGATCACTGTGATTGGTTTAGAGATCACCGTGATTTGCCAACAGATTATTGCGACATCACGCGTCGGTTTCTCTACCAATCACAAGCGAGTCGATACGATGTCGATTGTGAGATTCCGTCTAACACCCCTTTTTTTTGTTAAGGCTGGAAAAAGTTCGTAACCGCACACCCCGTCGATCGGGGCAACGAACAGGGTAGTGTGGGGCCTTCACCCACTAAAGAAACCCGCCGTGTGCCGTCTCTCTGCCTTTGTTGGCGGGCCACTGGAACTATCTTACATACCTTCGGTGGTCCGTCTAACCCCCCTTGGCTGTACAACAACCAGGCTGTCACTGTCGGGCGTAACACAGAATATTTTTACTCCGATGTGTGTACCTTTTTTTTTTGTTAAGGCGGGAAAAAACGTTCCTAACCGCACACCCCGTCGATCGGGGCAACGAACAGGGTAGTGTGGGGCCTGCACCCACTAAAGAAACCCGCCGTGTGCCGTCTCTTCGCCTTTATTGGCGGGCCACTGGAACTGTGTTACATTCCTTCGGTGGTACTCCGATGTGTGTACCTAGAAGCAAAATTTTAAATCCAGGCAAACGAACTGGCGTTCTGAAGTTAGTTTATAATATTAATAGGGATTCCTAAAGAATATTACGACTCGCATCACGTACGAGCTGAAGGTGAACTAATGCAAGCGACCTTTTCGTTTGTCTTACGCAATGCGAAGGTCGCGGGTTCGATCCGGATTTGAACTATCGGAGGTCGGTGATGGAATATTCTACGCTTTATAGGAGTAACTGAAGAGACGTTAAGTAAGCTGGTGACGAAACAACGCGTGTTCACCTGATGGACTAAGGAGAAGATTGGGTTGGCGGGTGGTAAACACCCCGGTCATTATGGTGCTATATAATCTATCTATACTATTATAAAGCTGTAACAGAGCTTTGTCTGTACATTTAAGATATTTGAGAACAAAAATCCTGAATTAGGCTATATAGGCGTGTCTACTAAACACAAAACGTTTTTTTTTTTTTAGATTTTTGTGTTTATCTTTTTGTTTGTTCGCGCATCACGCAAAAACTACTGAACGGATTTTGATGCAGCTTTTTTTGTTTGATAGCTCTTGATTAGACTTAACAACTGGTATACATTTTATCTCGCTACTATATCGGGAACCCGAGATATATCCTACAAACTAGCTTTTGGCTGCGGCCAAGCCGCAGGCAAAGGCTAGTACTATTATAAAGCTGTAACGCTATGAGTATGCCTGTACATTTAAGATATATTAGAAAAAAATACTACTACATTAGGCTATGTAGGCGTGTCTAAGCACAAAACGATTCTATTTATTTTTTGTCTGTTTGTCTGTCAGTTCGTTCGCACATCTCTTGGTGCGGTGCGTCTCGGTTGGTGAGACACTTCTCCTTTTCACCTTCACCCCTTTCTGCATAATGCTAGTAGTGCCTCTGGTGTTGCTAGCGTCTATAGGCTACGGTATTCGCTTACCATCGGGTGGGCTATATATATGCTTGCTTGCCAACCACATAGTTTAAAAAAAAAGCCATTGCGTACCGACAATACCCACTACTGCAAGGAGTGGGGGTGGAATTATAATGTTCAAAACGAAAGCAATGCAATACACCATTTCCCAATTTTGTATTTAATTAAATTTAACCTTGACATCATTAAATTTAATTTATTATTAATTAATTTTATCCTTATTCACACTAAAATTTACTCGAAAGTAACGCATCTATACTATTCATCCATCCATACATCCATCAGCTTTTTAAAGTCCACTGCTAGACATAGGCCTCCCCAAGAATGGGGGATAGTGCCGTAATCACCACGCTTGGCAGGCGGGTTGGCGATCGCAGTGGATGTTGTTAATACTCGAGGGAGTGCTGCTGCCCACTCCCTCGGTATTCCCTCAGTCGGCTCTTACGACTCCCATGGGTGGAGACGGGTGGACAATTCTAAAGCCCCACACGGCAAATCTAATATCTACGAGGAGGGATCAAAAAGTAGTGTGAACGACATACTCCTTGGTAAGAAAAAAAATAAATACTGGCAGGCATAGCTCAGATACATATTTGTAATATTAATAATGAAAAAAATCTTCGATTCCCTTTTGTTTTTTTCTGAATGTAGTCATTTGTTTGCTTCGTGTCGGAACGTGTTCTCGAAAATGGAGAAAAACTAAGTGCGAGCCGTTATTAAATACCTCTGTTTAAAAAAGTTAACGACGCAAGATTCATTGCGAAATCGCAAAGCCTCCAAATGAAGGCAACATTAGGAGAGTCTGCTCTGCCGTATTCCACTGTTGCAAGGTGGGCTTCTCAATTTCGAGTAGGGAGAACGAGCACGGAAGACGAACATCGTTGCGGCCGTCCATCGACGTCAGTCACCCAAGAAAATGTTGCGAAAGTCAAGAAAATTGTATTGAGCGATCGAAGAGTCCGATATTTAATTCAAGAAACGGGCATTTCATATGGAAGTATTCAATCCATATTGAAACAATCTTTGAATACGAGAAAAGTCTCCACAAGATGGGTGCCGAGAATGTTAACCGACAGTCAGAAACAAAATCGACTTGACATTTTGAAGATACTGTTGGACAAGTTTCAAGAAGATTCTGAAAACTTTTTGTCTCGTTTCGTAACAATGGACGAAACATGGGTCCATCATTTTGATCCCAAGACAAAACAGCAATCTTCGCAATGGAAACGGCCATCATTACCGACCCCGAAGAAGTTTCGTGCCGTGGCATCGGCTGGCAAGGTTATGGCCTCAATATTTTGGGACTCAGAAGGGATATTGTTGATTGATTACCTGGAGCGTGGAATCACTATTACAGGCCAATATTATGAAGCTTTAGTTCCCAAGTTGAGGAATGCCATCAAAGAGAAAAGGAGAGGGAAACTTCGAAGGGGCGTGCTGTTTTATCACGACAACGTACCCGCGCACACGTTGGCAGTTGCGATGGCTGCCATTCAGCAAGCTGGCTTCAAATTGGTTGACCACCCCCCCTATTCACCAGATCTGGCGCCTAGGGATTTTTATCTGTTCCCCAAATTGAAAGAATACTTAAGGGGAAACAGGTACGAATACGATAACGAGGTGATGGATGCCGTGGAGAGCTTTTTGCAGGACCAAGACAAAACTTTTTTTTTGAAAGGGATTGTAGCCTTGGAAAAGCGCTGGACTCGGTGTGTAGAGAGACTCGGAGACTATGTAGAAAAATCAATTATTAAGTTATGAATAGTCATTATATTCTATATCATTCTCACTACTTTTTGATTCCTCCTCGTATAGTGTTATAAAGCTGTAACAGAGCTGTGTCTGTACATTTAAGATATTTGAGAAAAAATGTCTGTATTGGACTATATAGGCGTGTCTAATCACAAAAAAAAATCTTTTAGACTTTTTGTCTGTTTGTTCGTTCGCGCATCACGCAAAAACTACTGAACGTATTTTGATGCAACTTTTTTTATTTGATAGCTCTTAATTAGACTTAAAAATTGGTATATATTTTATCCCGTTACTATAGCGGTTACCGGAGATATAACATAAATACTACTAACGAATATACTTTTGCTGCGCCGAAGCCACGGGCAAAGGCTAGTTTTTTTATAAAACGCGGGTGGTGCATACGGCCCACCTGATGGTAAGCAGTTATCGTAGCCTATAGACGCTAGCAACACCAGAGGAATCAACCGCGCGTCGCCGTCTCCAGCTAAAGGAGGTGCAGAGACAGGACAACAAGAACCGGGGGGGTTAATGAGTAATGTATCTCACTAAATCGTATCGACATCGCATCGTGTTATTGTGATTGGTTGAGAGATCGCCGTTATTGGCCGACCGATTATTGCGACATCACACGTCGGTTGCTCTATCAATCACAAGCGAGACGAAACGATGTCGATACGATTTAGTGAGATACATTCTAACCCTCTGGGTGTTTTTTGAAGACGGTTGAATTTTTTTTTTAAATCATTTTTTCTTAGCGCAGCCCGGGATTCGAACAGTCGTACACACTACCGTTAGACCACCGAATTGAAAACCATCGACGCAATTAATCAAGTGTATAATATATTCAGTGGGATAGGATATAATGTGCGTGTTTACGCTGCAATTACGGGCGTAAGCAGAGCGTGTTAGAAATATCGGTCCGCTTCCATAGCTGAAGTACATATGAATTGATTTTCCTCACAGCGATTGACAGAGCCTGACTGTACTTTCTTTAAATAGACAATCCAGTATATGCTGAACTTAGGACACGTAAATTAAAGATTAGAAATCATAAATATTATCGCCAAAAATCTCGTATCTATATTAGTGACAAGATCGTGCCAAGAACTTCATTCAATCTTTCTTTTTATACCACATAGGTGGCAAACAAGCATACGGCCCGGATGGTAAGCGGTTACCGTAGCCTAAAGACGCTAGCAACACCAGAGGCATCACTGGCTAGTCGCCAACTACAAAGAAAGGGATAGGAGGTGGATAGGAAAGATATTAAGGCTCTCCTAGGATATCCATCCATCAGCCTTTCAACGTCCACTGCTGGGCATAAGCCTCCCCAAGAGAACGTCACAACGAGCGGTCCCATCATGGGCGATGGGCGATAGTGCCGTAATCGCCACGCTTGGCAGGCGAGTTGGCGACCGCAGTGGATGTTGTTAATAGTCGAGGGAGTGCTGCTGCCCACTCCCCCGGTATTCCCTCAGTCGGCTCCCGTAGGTAGAGAAGGGTGGGGCAATTCTAAAGCCGGCCCCACACGGCCTCCTAGGATAGGAAGGATACTAAGGAGAGGACAGGAAGGATAATAAGAAGATTGGGAGGGGGATTGGGCCTTCGGCGCTCTCACTCACCATACGAAACAAAACGGTAGGAGTAACTACCGTTGTTTCACGCCGATACGCTCACTCATTACTAGCACGTTGCCCAATGAGCGAAATATATTTGAGATAACGAGTGAGACGAGTTGTGTGAAAATCACATGTTTATAAGACTTTGTTCCGCAAAAGTAATGCTGTTACCTAGCAACGTTATATTTATCACAATCCTGTAACCTAGCAACGGTATTAACACAAAGTATGAAAATGTGAAATCGAAAATAACAGTTACAAGCAGGATTTGAACCTGCATCTCATAGAATACTGTCCCAGATGCTTTGCCAATTCAGCTGAATTATTATAAAATATCAAAATATTTCTAGGGCTGCGTCATTATTAGGTAAAAATCTTAATTGTAAAATTAAGTTTACCTGGTCATTATAATGTATGCAAATATGTAGGTACTTCCGAAAGATGGCACCGGCGTCACCTAAGACGTTAAGAATGAATGTGTTACCGAAATTCGCGGTCCCAAGGAATTGTCACGATGGCTGAATTGGCAAAGCATCTGGGACGGTATTCCAGGAGATGCAATATCAAATCCTGCTCGTGACTGTTATTTTCGATTCACATTTTCACACTTTGTGTTAATACCGTTGCTAGGTTACAGGATTGTGATAAATATAACGTTGCTAGGTAACATCATTACTTTTGCAGAACAAAGCCTTATAAACATGTGATTTTCACAAAACTCGTCTCACTCGTTATCTCAAATACATTTCACTCATTGGGCAACGTGCTAGTAATGTTCTACTAATAATAGCGTCTACAGTTAGCGATTTGCCATCAGGCGAGACGTATACTAGTTTAAAAAAAAACTAAACCATCTACAAACCAGACCGCGCCAAGGTGGCTTACTATTACTGAATGACCTCTTGCTTTATGTTCTGTTGTAGAAAATGGACAAACGATTTCTCCTTGAATATGCATAGCGTGTGTCTAATTATTAGTTATTACTAATACTTAAGATATATTATTGAAGTAATTGAGTTTCATATGTACATTAGCAGTAACCTTTGTCCGCTGGCAGGGGGCGTTTGAGTACATGCTGTAATGTACGATATCTGTAAATCTATTGGAGTAACTGACTCACTGAGATATCAACGCACAGCCCAATCGCCTAGGGCTAAGACTTTGAACCACTGAAGGAATGTAATATGGTTCCGGTGGCCTGCCAATAAAGGCGGAGAGACGGTACACGGCGGGGTGTGCGGTTAAGAACATTTTTTCCCGAGTTAACAAAAAAAACATTTAAAAAAAATGACAGTACATAATTATGGGTTTCTTGCAAACTACTACTTATCATCACACCATCTCCCTTGCGGGGTAGGCAGGGAGAACAGAGTGCCAAGAGGCTTTATTCTTGCGTACATCGCTCGCTTCCTCAACATTCATAATTCTCTTCATACACGCTCACCGGTTCGGAGACTCTTGACTCCACCTTTCTTCAATACATGACCGATTTGGCCGTGTGGGACCGGCTTTAGAATTGTCCCACCCCTCTCTACCCACGGGAGTCGTAAGAGCCGACTGAGGGAATACCGGGGGAGTGGAGGGCAGCACTCCCTCGAGTATTAACAACATCCACTGCGATCGCCAACCCGCCTGCCAAGCGTGGCGATTACGGCATTATCCCCCATGACGGGACCGCTCGTTGTGGCGTTCTCTTGGGAAGGCCTATGTCCAGCAGTGGACGTTGAAAGGGTGATGGATCACCGATTTGGTCTAGGTAGGTGAGTCTCAGTCTCCCCTTGTACCTACATCCTTCCAATTTCGCATTGTATATCTTCATAACTAGTCGCTCGTCCGGCATTCTTTCCACATTTGCGAACCATCGAAGCATTCCCTTTCGTAAAGTAAGTTACGCTATAAATTAAAATTTCTTATAAACTAGTTATTTTAGGCAAATCCAATCCAAAATAGATTTTTCATTGACATCACTATGTCGTGAGAGAAATACGTTATATACCGTTACTATATCGGAAACCTGAGATACAATCTAAAACTTAAGGACATTTGAATATATTATTTTTAACGATTATAAAAACCCTCACTAGAAATTTTACCGGGTGATCTGACCCAGGTAAAACGAAATGGGAAAATAAAAATTTCTAAATTAATTTTCCCTCCTCATCAATAATTTTATTTGTAAATAACGTTTCCTTATCCAACTAATATTATAAATACCAACTCGCACTAGGCCAGCGTGGTAGACCAGGCTTAATCTCTGTCGCTATGGGAGGAGACCAGTGCCCAATAAATACAATTGTGTTCATATTTTCCAATAAATCAAGTAATTACCTAATCGTGTAAGGTCGGGTCATGTTTTCATATCGTGATATTTCCAGGGGAGAGAATTTCCCAAAAACAGCGAAACGAATTTGTTAATTTATCAAGTACAAATTATTTGTGAATGAGGAAAAAGAGAACTTTAGTGCGAGCGGGAATCGAACCTGCGTCTCTTTCAATCGGGGAAGTGTGAATCGCTGGGCTATCGCATTGACCTAACGGCCAAACCCAATATCCTCATCACATTTGTCTTTACGACCACAAATAATTTGTACTTTAAAGTAGCTGAGTATGTCAAGTGTTAAAATACAGATCGAAATGTTTGTTAATTATAGTTCTAAAAACTAAGAAAACACGCCTACTAACTACTGCTACTAAAAAATAGAAAATAATGTCATAATTAATAATAATGATAAGCAAAAAAGTTTGAGATACTTTATATCACATTATTTTCGTAGTAACCAAGTTTTTTTAGTTTGTCAAATTAAAATTTATCTTCTTTTTTAATCTCAAAGCAGCATTAAAATATCTTTTTTATCGTAGGTGTGACGATTGGCCGTGTGGGTCCAGCACCAGAATAGCTCCACTCCGTCTCTTCCTATGGGAGTCATAAAAGCCGACTAAGGGATTACCGGGGGACCGGGCAGCAGCGTTCCCCTGTGTACTAAAACATCCACTGCGATCGCCAACCCGCCTGCCAAGCGTGGTGATTATGGTAAAAACCCCCATTTTAGGGAGGCCTATGTCCAGCAGTGGACGATGAAAGCTGATGGATGGATGTAATATGGTTCCGGTGGCCCGCCACAGCGGGTTTCTTTAGTCGGTGAGAGCCCCACACAACCCTGTTCGTTGCCCCGAACGACAGGGTGTGCGGTTAGGAATATTTTTTACAGCCTTAACAAAAAAAAAAAAAGGTGTAACGATAGTATCGATTTGTAATAAAAACAACGAATAAACTTCTCAAATTTTTCATACCGTCATCGGTCCTTGATAAGTGTGTCATCGGTCCTTGATAAGTGTGTCATCGGTCCTTGATAAGTGTGTCATCGGTCCTTGATAAGTGTGTCATCGGTCCTTGATAAGTGTGTCATCGGTCCTTGATAAGTGTGTCATCGGTCCTTGATAAGTGTGTCATCGGTCCTTGATAAGTGTGTCATCGGTCCTTGATAAGTGTGTCATCGGTCCTTGATAAGTGTGTCATCGGTCCTTGATAAGTGTGTCATCGGTCCTTGATAAGTGTGTCATCGGTCCTTGATAAGTGTGTCATCGGTCCTTGATAAGTGTGTCATCGGTCCTTGATAAGTGTGTCATCGGTCCTTGATAAGTGTGTCATCGGTCCTTGATAAGTGTGTCATCGGTCCTTGATAAGTGTTCCAAGTTTCAATTCAAGTAAGTTTTTTTACGTTAATCAAAATCACGTTCAAAGATGCCGGTTACATACGATACAAGCGAAGCTAAGCTGAGCGCGGTGAGAAGATCAACATGTGTTAAAAAAACCATCAATCTTGACTCTAATATTAAATGAATGTTACGTCAGAGTGTGGCATAACCACCATATCTAGGCTATTATGTATGTTAGGCTGGTATTGGCGCAGTTTCGTCTTCACAGATAATGGCCTCGTGGCGTAGTCGGCAGTGTAACCGACTTCCGTGCACGAGGTCGTGGGTTCGATTCCCACTCAGGACAATTATTTGTGTGATGAACACAGATATTTGAACTGCGTCTGGGTGTTTTCTATCTATTATATGTATGTATTTACAAAAAAAAGTAATATATGTTAAACACAAAGTGAAAAATGTGAAATCGAAAATAACATTTTTGATCTATATTTTTTAGCATTTGACATGCTCCGCCACTTTTAAAGTATAAATTATTTGAGAATAAGGAAAAAGAGATTTTTTTTTTTTTTTTTTTTTTTTTTTTTTTTTTTTTTCCCCGCTAGTACAAAAAATCTCTTTTTCCTTATTCTCAAATAATTTATACTTTAAAAGTGGCGGAGCATGTCAAATGCTAAAAAATATAGATCAAAAATGTTTAAAAAATCGCGCCATCAAATAGTATGAATTTTAATTGCAAAATTAAACTTACTATATCGGTTTAATGCATGTAAATGCTTCCGATAGATGGCGCTGGTCGTAAAGACAAATGTAATAAGGAGATTGGGATGGTCGAAGTACCTGTACTATAGCTCAGTGGCTTAGAGCACTTCCCCGGATTGGAAAAGACGCGGGTTCGTTTCCCGCTAGTACAAAAAATCTCTTTTTCCTTATTCTCAAATAATTTATACTTCGAAAATAACAGTCAGGAGCAGGATTTGAACCTGCATCTTTTGTGAGATTACATTTTTTCCCAGTCTTAAAAGAGGATGATATTAATAAATTAAAAGTCGTGCGTCATGACAGTTAAATATCAATTAACTAGACTATAAGACGTTAATATCTTAGAGCATCCTAGCGTTAGGTAATTAAAATAATCGTTTTTAAATTAATAACATTTGGTTATCGTTATATACGTATTAGAATTATTATCTTTAATTTTCCTGTTTTAAAAGGAAAAACTTATTTTGTTATACTAGCTGTTAACGTGGCTTCATCTGCACTGCTTTTTGTCTACAAATGAGGATAAAGTTGTTCTGGTACACCTATTTTTTTAGGCGGGAAGAAATGTACCTAACCGCACACCCCGTCGTTCGGGGCAACGAACAGGGTAGTGTGGGGCCCTCACCCACTAAAGAAACCCGCCTTGTGCCGTCTCTCCGCCTGTGTTGATGGACTACTGGTACTGTGTTGGATTACTTCAGTGGTCCACCGGACTAAAATTTAAATGAAATCCTTACCATTATAAAGCTGTAACAGAGCTGTGTCTGTACATTTAAGATATTTGAGAAAAAAATACTGTAATAGGCTGTTTATGCGTGTCTTATCACAAAACAATTATTTTTTAAGCTCTTGCTTATTTGTTCGCGCATCACACAAAAATTACTGAACGGATTTTGATGCAACTATTCTCATTTGATAACTCTTCTCACAGAAAATCAGTGTGAAACAACGTTGGTACTCCTACTGAACCAAACCTCTTCTTTATCCTTATTGGAGTTGGCGAAGCCCGAGTGATGCTTCTGTATAGATAGCGTCTATAGGATACAGTACGCTTACCATCAGGTGGGCCGTATGCTTGTTTGCCGCCCCCGTACCTAGAAATACAGGAAATTGTTTTTTGTCAACAATATCCTTTCCCGCCGGTGTACTAAGTGGGAGTAGGGGAGTACTCAAGATGTTGCCTCGCCTAATCAGATCGGTACCACCGTCTGCCGAACCGGTATGACCGACCGTTAAGCACCTCTGTGTTTTGGTAGTAACGACAGATAAATAAAATAAATAAATATTCACGGACATTTCACACAACGTCCTCTGGTCCCAAACTAAGCTTAACGTTTGTGCTATGGGTACCAGATTACGGATATAATACGAGTACATATATTAGTTTTTTTGTAAATACATACATATAATAGATATGTGTTCATCACACAAATAATTGTCCTGAGTGGGAATCGAACCCACGACCTCGTGCACCGAAGTCGGTTACACTACCGACTACGCCACTAGGCCCGTCAAAGATAGCCATCCATTGCAGTGAAATTAAAAGGTGAGCAGTGGCTTACCAATTCAACAGATGGGCTGCTCTTCTTTTATTAATAGTCACATTTGTCTAAATGGAAGCGATCATTACTTTTAATCGTGATATTTTACCACATCCCTTGTTCGTGATATTTGTTGAGCCCCGTTTCCCCGTTTCGAGCCTCACGTGATTAATGGATGGCCCCTTAACATCAAAGATAAAACAAATATTGCGATATTTGACCTCAGTTTAAAACAATAGAGACACTGGCTTTTATTTGAATGTAGTTCAAAGCTTTGTTACAAAGAGAAAACCTTGGACGCTACTTATTGATATATAAAGTTTAAGATTAATCTCTATTAACTAAATAGTTAAGAAATCTTAATGTTAAAGCTAGCTTGTAGAACCTTTTTTTTGTTAACGCGGGAAAAAATGTACTAAACCGCATACCCCGTCGTTCGGGGCAACGAACAGGGTAGACACTCACCCACTAAATAAACACGCCGTGTGCCGTCGTGGCGTAGTCGGTAGTGTAACCGACTTCTGTGCACAAGGTCGTGGGTTCGATTCCCACTCAGGACAATTATTTGTGTGATGAACACAGATATTTGTACTGCGTCTGGGTGTTTTCTATCTATTACATGTATGTATTTACAATAAAATGTGTAATATATGTATTATATCCGTAATCTAGTACCAATAGCACAAGCGTTAAGCTTAGTTTCGGACCAGGGGACGTTTGTGTGAAATGTCCGTGAATATTTATTTATTTATCATTATTATATTGGCGGACCACTGGAACTGTAGGTAATTGTAGACTTGCTTGTTGCAGCATGAACGGTCTGTTTGGACCGGGAAAGTACCATCCTCTCACAGGAAATCGGCATGAAATAACGATAGCTACTTCTCCTTATTATTCTTCCTCTCCAGCTCATATATCTTTTCTTGGAGTTGACGACGAGCGATGCCTCTGGTGTTGCTAGCGTCTATAGGCTTCGGTAGCCGCTTACCATCAGGTGGGCCGTATGCTTGCCACATACGTAGTACACATAAAGCTAAGCTACCGCTGGCGATACTAGTAATACCACTGACGTAATGTTACACAATTCCAGTGGTGCCTCAGTACAGATGGAGGGACGGCACACGGCGGGTTTATTTAATGGGTCTCACACTACCCTGTTCGTTTCCCCAAACGACGGGGTCTGCATTTTTCACCACCCATGTTAATCTGCGACTAGTGGTTTTCCTCGATTTTCACTAATTATATAGAATGTTGGTAGACGAGCTGTCGAGAAAATCTCTCAGGTTGGTTTCCTCGCGATGTTTTCCTTTAGCAGTGATAATTTGTAGTAAACATACATATATTCTCAAAAATCAAAGGTGTATGCTTGACCTTGAACTGAGGATCGAAATCAATACCATTGTTTTTGCAGTCCTTGAAAAACCCCTAATAAAAATATAAGTATCTAAAAATACGCTTACCAAATCCTATCATTTAACTTACTTATCATTACGCCATTTCCCTTGCGGGGTTGGCAGAGAGAACAGACTGCCAAAAGGCTCTATTCTTACGTACATCTCTCGCTTCCTCAACATTCATAATTATTTTTTGATCTATATTTTAGCATTTGACATGCTCAGCTACTCTTAAAGTACAAATTATAGTTTGTGAATAAGGAAAAAGAGTATTTTAGTACGAGCGGGAAACGAACCTGCGTCCCTTCCTTTCCGGGGAAGTGCTCTAATCCATTGAGCTATCGTACAATAATATCGTAAAGGTCCCGCTCGTACTAAAATACTCTTTTTCCTTATTCACAAATTATAATTTGTACTTTAAGAGTAGCTGAGCATGTCAAGTGCTAAAATATAGATCAAAATGTTTGAAAAATCGCGCCATCAAATAGTAAGAATTTTAATTGCAAAATTAAACTTACTACATTGGATAAATGCATGTAAATGCATTGCCGATAGAGGGCGTTGGTCGTTAAGACAAATGTGATGAGGAAATTCGGTATTTCTAGAAATGGTACGATAGCTCAATGAATTAGAGCACTTCCCCGGAAAGGAAGGGACGCAGGTTCGGTTCCCGCTTGTACTAAAATACTCTTTTTCCTTATTCACAAATTATAATTTGTACTTTAATTCATAATTCTCTTCATACCTAAACGCTCGCCGGTTTCGGAGACTCTTGACTCCACCTTCCTTCAACACATGCCCGATTTGGTCTAGGTAGATGAGTCTCGGTCTCCCCCTGTACCTACATCCTTCCACTTTCGCATTGCATATCTTCTTAACAAGTCACACGTCCGGCATTCTTTTCACATGTCCGAACCATCGGAGCATTCCCTTTCGCATCTTTACACCAATACTCTCTTGCATACCTAGTCGCTTTCTTACGTCGTCGTTACGAATGCGGTCAGTCAGCCTCACTCCACAGATTCTCCGCAGAAATCGCATTTCGACCGCATTGATTTTACTCTTATGAACTTTGTGTCCGGAAATTGTATGTTTGTAAAGTCCCCCGCGATACAAGGATAATTCCTTAGTCCAGGGTGTTTAAAAAAATACAGTGTTACTAGTTACTATATAAACATATAAATAACAAATCGTTCAGTAGCTGTTGCGTAATAGCCACCAAACAGACAAAGAATCTAAAAAAATTGTTTTGTGTTTATAGACACGCCTATATAGCCTAATACAGACATTTTTAACTTCCCGCTAAGAAAATTGAAAATTTTCAAAAGTTGGGAAGTTATTGGTTTTACCCTGTTTTTCGAAAATCGAATTTTCAACGGATGTTGACGTTTTGAGGTCCTTGGAAGCTTCCCCGAATGTTTCCGCGATGATGTCTGTGTGTGTGTGTGTGTGTGTGTAATATAATTAGGACAGATTCGAACTGGTAGATTTTGATAAATCACAAAAAAAAACTACACAAAAATATTTTTTTCAAATGTGGTTTTTTTGGCATAACTTTTAAACGGTTTTACCGATCGATTCCAAAAACTAATCAGGCGGTTAGGCAGAATCTCATATCTCACATGTCGATCGTATCGTCGCGTCGGTTTCTCAACCAATCACAGTGATCACGATACGATCGACATGTGAGATATGAGATTCTGCCTAACCCCCCAGCTCTTAACATCAAAAAATCACGTCGATCGCCGTTAGTTTAAAAATAATGTTTGTTTCGGAATTTCTATAAAATTTTCAGTCTGACCAGTTCGAGCTTTATTCTTCAAAGAACTCAAAGAGCTACGTTGAATTCCGTAAACTACGAGAAAATCGGTTCATTCATTCAAAAGTTATTGCGATTTGAAAATTCAACGAATAGTGTTTTATTAATTCTCTATCAGACTTTTAATCTCGAAGAGCTCAAAAGCATAGAACAGTTATCTCTGAGCTCGGAGAGCTCAAAATGATACGAATATTATACTTTTGTGTAAAATAAGCGCCATTTTGAGCGCTTAAGTATCAAATTAGCAGGAAGTTGCAGGGATGGCCTTTAGGGTCAACCGTTTTCCAGATTTTTTTCTCAAATATCTTAAATGTACAGACACAGCTCTGTTACAGTTTATAATAGTTAGGATGCGAAAGTGAGTTTGTGTGTTTGTTACGCTTTCACATCGTAACTACTTCACCAATCATCATGAAAATTGTATACATAATATTCTGGAGCCTTCCTATGCCAGAGAAATGGATAGTTCTTGTGGGACAGCAGTTTGTGCATAGAGACAAAAGTGTGCCGTAATAATTTATTTATATACCTATATTCTGAAGTCGCGGGCAGAATCTACCCAATTAAGACACATTCCAAAAGAAACAATATCCCTAACTTTATTTCCTCCAGAGGGCGCTGTACTTAATATTGTAACATCTCATAGACAGCAGCGGATAGTCATGATGCTTCTAACGATACCTTACTTGTCTAGCTGTGTTAAGCAGTTTAGTAATTGTGCGGAAAGAGATGAACATACATAAATACGGATTAAAACACACAACTTCTTAGACATTCTTGATCTGTATTTTAGCACTTGACATGCTCAGTTATTTTAAAGAACAAATTATTTGCGAAATGTGGAAAAAAAAGTGAACTTTAGCGCGAGCGGGCATCGAACCCAATCCGGGGAACTTATATGTACCTATATTGAATTGATGCATGTAGATGCATCAGATAGGTGGCATGGGTCGTAATGTGATGTGGAGATTGGGAATGACCGGCGTTGGTCAGTGCGATGGCTTAGCGGTTAGAGCACTTCCCCGGATTGGAAAAGACGCGGGTTCGATACCAGCTAGTACAAAAAATTTCTTTTTCCTTATTTACAAATAATTTGTACTTTAAAAAGTGGCGGAGCATGTCGAATGCTAAAAAATATAGATCAAAAATATTTCAATGTTATTAATACCTGGTTTAAATATATGTTTACGCAAATCAAGAGTGAGGTAACCTAACTCGGTCAGTGTGTCGGATGGGCCGGCATTAACTCGCAAAACTTGTTACAAACCAGCCTTTGGTGTCGAAAATCCGATTGCGTGAAGTTTTAAAAGCCATCGATACTATAGTTGATATTAGTATAAAACTTTCCATCCATTCATCAGCCTTTCAATGTCCACTGCTGGACATAGGCCTCCCCAAGAGAACGCCACAACGAGCGGTCCCGTCATGGGGGATAATGCCGTAATCGCCACGCTTGGTAGGCGGGTTGGCGATCGCAGTGGATGTTGTTAATACTCGAGGGAGTGCTGCTGCCCACTCCCCCGGCATTCCCTCAGTCGGCTCTTACGACTCCCGTGGGTAGAGAGGGGTGGGACAATTCTGAATGCCCGCCCCACACGGCCAGTATAAAACTTTACATAAGCTTAACTTGAACTAAAAATAATGCGATTCTATAATACTTTCTGATATAGCAAATGTTACATTATCCATACTAGTACTTACTTACTTATCATCACGCCATCTCCCTTGCGGGGCAGGCAGAGAGAACAGAGTACCAAAAGGCTCTATTCTTGCAAACATCTCTCGCTTCCTCAACATTCATACTTCTCTTCATACAAGCTCGCCGGTTTTGGAGACTCCTGACTCCACCTTCCTTCAATACATAACCGATTTGGTCTAGGTAGGTGAGTCTCGGTCTCCCCCTGTACCTACATCCTTCCACTTTCGCATTGTATATCTTCTTAACCAGTCGCTTGTCCGGCATTCTTTCCACATGTCCGAACCATTCCCTTTCGCATCTTTACACCAATACTAATCCATACTTGTAATGTTTAAATAACGGCTTTTTACTAAATGGATATAGAAGTATATACATTACCTATAATAAGGAATTTAAAAGTGACAACCCTGAGACAGGCAAGTATGGTAGGTAATTATATCGCGGAATGGGCCGGAGATAGCCTACTTCACCACTCTTTTTACTATGCATTAGTGGTTCGTCGATGGCTCAACCTCACCTGTGTGGCGCATCCTAGGTGCAGGAACCTATGTCAATATATACCATCGACAAAAGAAACGTCTATATTTTTATCTTATTATGCCACAACGCAAATTTTCCATGATAATCACCGTAACAGTATAGTTTCAACGCTTTCACTAAGATACAATTGCCTTTTTATTGCAGAGCGAACTAAAGACGGACCTGATGGTAAGTGTTAACTGCCACTTATGCATAATTTATTGAATATGTGGTAGCTATCAGGTAAAATCACTGAAGTAATGTCACACAGTTCCAGTAATCTGCTATTATAGGCGGAGAGACGGCACACGGCGGGTTTATTTAGTAGGTGAGGACCCCACGCTGCGCTGTTCGTTTAAATGACGGGGTGTGCGGTTAGGCACATTTTTTCCTGCCTAAAAAAAAGGTGAATGATGACCCCTGATGACGTTATAGCCCTAAGAGTTCAGTGTTGGGCTAATATTAGTGTCCTAAACTCCTTTTGGAACAATAAACATTTGACGGAGCCCTTTCTTTTTAAATGTACTTAATCGTACACCCCGTCGTTCGGGGCAACGAACAGGGTAGTGTGGGGCCCTAATACACTAAATAAACCCGCCGTTTACCGTCTCGCTGCCTGTATTGGCAGACCAATGGAATGGAACCGTTGCTACAGCTTACCCTCTTCTGAGCGACAATAACATATCTTCTGTACACACTTTATCCCGAAGAAAAACTCTTTTGGTTAGTTTCTTTCGAGAATGTTGGAGTAGTTTTAGTTTTTAGATATTTTAATATATATTTTTAGCATATGGCATGCTTAGCACTATACATTAAACACAAAGTGAAATATTAGTTAAAATCTTAATTGTAAAATTAAGTTTACCTGGTCGGTACAATGTATGAAAATACTTCCGACAGATGGCGCAGGCGTCACCCAAAGACGTTAAGTATGAATGTGTTATCGAAATTAGCAGTCAGGCGCAATTGTCACGATGGCTGAATTGGCAAAGCATCTGGACGGTATCCAGGAGATGCAGGTTGAAATCCTGCTCGTGACTGTTATTTTCGATTTCACATTTTTCACTTTGTGTTTAATGTATAGTTTTAGTTTTTTTTTTTTTTCATCGTGGCCTATATTTTGCAGAGCTATTACGGAAGATATACGAAGCCCTAGGGTTCAGCTAAGTACACTGAGAATAGCTGCATTATCGCACCAATGGCTAGTGCCAATGCAGCTTTCCAAAGGCGGCAGAATATTTGGAGGGAATAAAAATTATCTACTTATGGCGACGTTAGAACTATATTTTTTAACAGTGTCCCAGGGAATAAGTATGTATATTAAGGCAACCTTAGATCAATCTCTAAACATAAAAATATATATAGATAGATATATCTTTCTGATATTTACGTGAATGTTACACATTATAAAAAAAACCTAAACGTCGCGGTACGGCTACCAGATGTGAAAACATCAAAATTATTTTGTAGAAATAAAATGATCATAACTTGACAAAGTACTCCTCAAGACCAATAAAACGAGTATAAGCTCGATAGGGTTGCGTCGTTTCATTACAGAGTTACTGTGACCACCTTCCAGCTCCATCGTCTGACCCTGGATACCACCTAGAGACAAAGTACTCGTCAAGACAAATCATACGAGCCCAAACACGATGGAGTTATGTCGTTTTATAACGGAGTTCCTATGGCCACCTTCTAGATCCATCATCAGACCCTGGATATCATCTAAAGACAAAGTACTCGTCAAGGCGAATCATACGAGCCCAAATTCGATGGGGTTGCGCCGTTTCATAATAGAGTTCCTATGCCCACCTTCCAGCTCCATCATCAGTCAGCTCCATGTCATCATAATATTGCATTGACACGCGATATACTGATGCGTGTAAAATTTTAGCTCAATCGGAAACCGGGAAGTGTGTAAAATTTAACTTGCAATATTTGAACGGGACAAGTAAAATAAAAGCGTCGCCACGCTAACAGCCCACATTAGATGTTTCACATCAATAAAACTATGTTTACGGAATCTATCGCGTTTACTTGATTTTCTACTATCCCGACGACGTTTCGAATACTTTACAGCATTCATGATAACGGAATAGTCGGGATAGTAGAAAATCAAGTAAACGCGATAGATTCCGAAACGTAGTTTTATTTCAAAATATCTATATCTTTAAAAATGTAGATCTTCTGTGCACTGATTTACTCCTAAACAGTTGGACAGATTTTGGAGAAATTTTTTGTGTATGTTTGAGTAAGTACCAAGATAGTTTAGATTCACATTTAGACCCGGTAGATAGTAGCCGTGTGGGGCCGGCTTTAGAATTGTCGCACCCCTCTCCACCCATGAGAGTCGTAAGAGCCGACTGAGGGAATATCGGGGGAGTCGGCAGCAGCACTCCCTCGAGTATTAACAACATCCACTGCGATCGCCAACCCGCCTGCCAAGCGTGGCGATTACGGCACTATCCCCCATATGAGTGAAACACATGTTGTGGCGTTCTCTTGGGGAGGCTTATGTCCAGCAGTGGACGTCGAAAGGCTGATGAATGAATGAATGGAATGGAGGTAGCGCCACGATTTTTCTTCAATTTATTCTAATGTTAAAACATACTCGTACCTACCTAACAAAACATTTTAAAACACCGACACCATTTTAAAAAAAAAATCCTTAGTATCTAAAACAAAATACAAATGACTAAATTGGATGGATCCAAACGAAACGTCAATGTACGGACAGGACAATGCCTGTCGGGCCTTCGACCATCAAAGTATCGGGTTCTATATTTATGTATCTATATATAAATGGATTTTTTGATGTGAAACATCTAATGCAGAGGGAGGGTAAAATGGGCTGTTAGCGTGGCGACGCTTTTATTTTACTTGTCCCGTTCAAATATTGCAAGTTAAATTTGACACACTTCCCGGTTTCCGATTGAGCTGAAATTTTACACGCATGTGTAGATCGCGTGACAATGCAATATTATGATGACATGGAGCTGATCTGATGATGGAGCTGGAAGATGGACATGGAACTCTATAATGAAACGGCGCAACTCCATCGAGTTTGGGCTCGTATGATTCGTCTTGCCGATTACTTTATGTATAGATGATATCCATAGCATCACGCCTGTATCCCTGGAGGGGTAGGCAGGGGCGCACCCACGGTTCGCCAGCTATGTTGAAGTCCCACGTAATAGGGGGCGACCCTATTGCCGTCTACCGGGCACATTTCCAAACTCCGGGCTGCTACTGAAAATTTTTCTTTTTACGAAAAAGCTCAATAACTTTACCGGACCCGGGAATCGAACCCGAAACAAATCAGCAATCGCATACACTACCCCTGCACCACAGAGGCAGTAAGTTTTATAATACTTTGTAAAAGGATCTTATGGAAAGCAAAATTAAGGAATGTTCGCAGATAATTGGAAAATTTCAGAAAACTATTTTCATATTTAGATATTTTTATATATATTTTTAGCATTTGACATGCTTAGCACTATACATTAAACACAAAGTGAAAAATGTGAAATCGAAAATAACAGTCAGGAGCAGGATTTGAACCTGCATCTTCTGGATACCGTCCAGAGGCTTTACCAATTCAGCAATCCTGACAATTGCTCCTGACTGCTAATTTCGATAATACATCATACTTAACGTCTTTGGGTGACGCCTGCGCCATCTGTCGGAAGTATTTTCATACATTATACCGACCAGGTAAACTTAATTTTACAATTACTATGAATTTCAAAGTTTTCGTTTGTGTTTATTGCGGCTAATCTCCAGAACAGCTGGACCGATTTGGACAGAACTTTCACTAGCAGATAGCCAACGTTATAAGGAGTAATATCTACTATTTACGAATTGTGAAATAATAATTAGGGGAGCCCATAAATAATTAAAATTCAATTTAGTCCGAACTTAGTGCACATACGTCTATTGCACCGTTCTTCTAATCTTCTTCTAAACGACGCAAATGATTTTGAAACAGTTTTCATTTTCATTTAGATGTTTTTAATATAGATTTGTAACTATCTACTTAGATCTTTATTATACTTTCTTTTTATTGCGTATTGTGGCAGACGAGCCACGGCCCACCTGATGGTAAATGGTAACCGTCGCTCATGAACTCAACTATACCGGGAGTATTGTCAAGCTGATTCTCACCATTTCATTTCTAAGATACGTACTACCTTTAGATATGATGATCACCCGACCCATTTCAGTCATATCCATCCAACGTGCCCAAACACAAATGCACTCTTTGGTCCCTCACTCTCTTAGTCCGACGCGCCCAGAGAGAGACAAAAAACTGAGATTTTAGTTCATCAATAATCCTAAAAATTTTCATTCATGTATCACAGGTTCGATTCTCAGACAGACGCGTGTGCGTGTACCTAGTAGTTGTTGAGATTGCGTGTACTTTATCTCTGTATTTATGTTTACGAAATCCCCGCAACACAGAAATATTTTCTACTCGTATTAAAAAATACTCTCAGTGAGACAGTGGTTTTAATAAGCTCCTGACCTAGGAGGTTCTATTGCATTATATAAAAATCGTAGGTCAGTTGTTCCCGGGATTCAAAAAAATACATATGTTCACATCAGTAATCACACAGGCGCCAATAAAATAGTGAAAGTCATACACCGATTGAGTAACTATAGTGATTCATTAGTGTTCTCATTGCCTTACACTGTCGTGTTTTAACGAAGTTACGAATAAATGATACGACTTACACGCAAACCCGTAAATATTACAAAGTTCACTTAAACCTATAAACAAATAACAAAACCAACTCACTCACCGTTCAATAACAATTTTCTAGAATTAAATACGCAGGATATTAATTAGAAAACACGTATTTTTATTAATTTTTTCTCATGCACTGAACACAAAACAAACAATTTTGACACCTGTCAAAAACACTGCGGTTATTTTTTTTAATAACGCGACTGTGGACGTGCGCGTTCAGGCTGTTTGCCGGACTAACTAAACTACTGCAAGCGTCCACTTTCGAATCTTGCGACGATGGTTTACACTAGCGTATTTTCGTTTTTGAAAGTAACACTTTTAACATAAAGCAACTGCTTAAAGTCCATTTTTCTATAACTTTAACATGAATTAGCTGCATGCATAGAATAAGTTCTATAGGAATAATTGCTATTGTACGCCATAGTAAATGGAACTTTTTACCATAGTTTTAAAGTTATTTTTTTATAAATTAGATTTAATTGTGAAATTTTTTTATCTGTTTTTATGTAGGTAAAACATCCACAAAGGTTACACATCATAGGAGTTCTAAATTATGTGTGTATTATACAAGACTAGGTTGTTTTAGGAAACATACGTATGTTTTTTCTAATGTTACGTTGATAGTTAACGTAACCGCCTTTTGAATACTTATTATACAGAAATATTCGAAATCGCTGTTGTTTAATTAAAATAGTATGGCAGTCCTTCTTGGCATGCTCTTAGAACAAAAGAGTGAAAATTCTACCTCACCTAGCACAATGAGGGTATGTACCTAAACCTTATTCAGAAAAAAACAAGTCTACCTATATAACACATATTTTTTATTGCATATAGTGAAAGACGAGCCACGATCTTGATGGTAAGTGATCACTTGGCTACCAAGCCACTGGTCACCATTTCATTACACGTATGGAAAAAAACATACCGTGGTGCCTCATGGTCAGTCATACAGAAGATGGTGGTACCGACCCGCTTGGGCCAGATAACGAGTAGTTACTCTCACTTGGTACCCTGACCACCAGTGATGTAATGTGTGATAACTTCTTACTTACATTAGTCTTCTTGTACGACACAACGAATGGGGTGGTGACACTTGTATTCTTAGTCCATCACTACACTGCAAAATGTCGTTGGACACTTAAGACCTAATATACTTCCTTTATCTTATAAAGCCGTAACAGAGCTGTGTCTGTAGATTTAAGTAATTTGAGAAAATATGATTGTATTAGGCTATACATATAGGCGTCTAAACACAAAATTATTTTTTTAAGATTTTTTATCTGTTTGTTTGTTCGGGCATCACGGAAACGTACCTACTGAATGGATTTTGATGTAACTTTTTTGTTTGGTAGCCTTTGATTAGACTTAAAACTATATTTTATACCGTTACTATATCGGGAACCTCACATATAACCTAGCTGTAGGCTGCGGCGGAGCCCACCTGATGGTAAATGTTAATCGTCGCTTAAGGACTCAACTATACCGGGAGTATTGTGAAGCCGCACCACGCAGTCACCATTTCATTTCACAGATATGAAATGAAAGAATTTGGAGTAGAAAATGTGGGAAAGAATGGGGTGGTGACACTTATATTCTTAGTCCGTCCCTACACGGCACATACAGAGCTCGTATGTCTGGTACATAAAATATACCTATTTACTTACTTATCATCATGCCATTTCCCTTGCGGGGTAGGAGAGAACAGTGTCAAAAGGCTCTATCCTTGCATACATTGCTCGCTTTCTCAACAATCATAATTCTCTTCATACACGCTCGTCGGTTTCGGAGACACCTGACTCCACCTTCCTTCAATAAATGCCCGAATTGGTCTAGGTAGGTGAGTCTTGGTCTCGCCCTGTACCTACAATACCTATTTTAGAAAAAATACTTTGAGGCTTATTATTATTATTACAATAAATAAGGTAATAAAAGAATCTTATCCTAATATAATAAAAATAAATGTAAATAAAAAATCACTTGAATGACCTTAGACCAAGAGGATTAAAGCTCATTCAAGTGACATTCTACTATCGGTAACGTGCCCAAAATACTGGCGGCATTACCTCACTGGATATATATAATATACCTTTGAGGCTGAATAGTAATACATTCTATTTAGAATTTTTAGCGGTTTGTTTGTTTGCTCATCATGCAAAAACTACTAACGCCATTAATGATAAAGCTTTTTTAGTTGAAAGCCCCCGATTAGTCTTAATAGCTAGTATGTAATTTACATAGTATTAAAAACTGCCTCGGTGGTGCAGCGGTAAGAACTTGGTGTGAGCGACTGCTGATAATGAGGTCTCGGGTTCGATCCCCGGATCGAGTGTGTTATTGAGCTTGTTCGTAAAAAGAAAAATAGCAGGTTGATAGACGGCAATATAGGCTGGCTCGGCCCCTATTACATGCGACTTAAATATAGCTGGCGAATCGTTGGTGTGTAATACACCTCTGCTTAGCCTACTCCTTAAGGGATACAGGCGTGAGACTATGTAGGTATGTTAAAAATTGTTTAGGTTCAGAGAAGTCTAGATAGGCAAATACATGAACACAAAGGAATGTGGTATGGAAATTGATTCACTAGTGACCATTAATATCCATACCACATTCCTTCTCAATGTCTTGTTTGACTTCGGTTCAAACCCGGCTCGTGGCTATTTCAAATTATCACACTTTTTGTTTATTTACATAGTCTTGCATACATCTCTCGCTTCCTCAACAATGATAATTCTATTCATACACGCTCGTCGGTTTCGGAGACTCCTGTCTCCACCTTCCTTCAATACATGACCGATTTGGTCTAGGTTGGTGTCTCAGTCTCAGCCTACATCGTTCCACTTTCGCATTGTATATCTTCTTAACCTTAACTTCTTTTCTTAATCTTTTGCTTATACTTCTTATCTCTTATAACACGTAATTTATTGAAAACCACCTAAGATAGCATAGCTACGTTATTAAAGATCATTTTACATATTACCTGTAGCCCGGAGATATACTTATAACATAGCATCACGCCTGTACCTATTCCCCAAAAAGGTAGGCAGAGGTGTATTACACACCCACGATTCACCAGCTATGTTTAAGTCCCACGTAATAGGGGGCGAACCTATTGGCGTATACCGGGCACATTTCCAAACTCCAGGCTGCTACTGAGAATTTTTCTTTTTACAAAAAGGCTCAAACATTCGAGCTTCAAACCTAGTGCCACTACCTGTTAGTTCTTCTGCCTTTCTTGGGGGATTGCCACACCCTGGATTTCCTCTACCAGTGGATTTAATGACCAGCAGTCTCATGGCAGCTCAACATCACGCCTTAAAGAATGGGCTGAATCCATATCTCGCCTACGCAAGGATAAAAGCGCCTGGCAGTGATCTTGGAATATGTAGAGATCCGTATTGCACGGGTTGTTCATTAGTTCACAGTTGCTCAAATCTACTGTACACTTATAACATTATTAACAGAACCGGCATTAATAACCTTGGGCCTTAAGGCCCCGAGCAAAAATATTGTGGAGCCCACTTAATATTTTTTTTTTTATTTATGGTGGCAGACTAGCCACTGCTATCTGATGGTAAATGGTAACCGTCGTTCATGGACTCAACTATACCGGTAGTATTGTCAAGCCGCTACTTGTCATAAAGGAATAAACGGCTATCTCCTGCTACAGCCAAAACGCAACGATGTGCTTCATGGCCGGTCACAAGGGAGATGGTGGTACCAACCCGCTCGTGCCCGATACCAAGTGAGTACTCCCACTTGGTACCCAGCCCTACCACCAGTCATGCAATGGGTGATGATTGCTTACTTCCCTTAGTCGCCTTGTACGACACCCGCGGCAAGGGACAGGGTGGTGACACTTGTATTCTTAGTCCGTCACCACGCGGATTAAATTATTATCAAGTATTAATTTTTAGCTAAACCAATGTGAACGCCTATATTAAGAACATAGGAACAAAAAAACATAGCATCACGCCTATATCCCCGAAGGGGTAGGCAGAGGTATATTACATACCTACGGTTCGCCAGCTATGTGTAAGTGCCGCGTAATAGGGAGCGAGCCTATTACCGTCTACCAGGCCCATTTCCAAACTCCGGGCTGCTACTGAGTTTTTCTTTTTACGAAAAAGCTCAATAACATTGCCCGACCCGGGGATCGAACCCGAGACCTCATGATCAGCAGTCGCACACACTACCGCTACACCAGTCTAAGAACATAGGAGGTTAAACTATCCCCACCATCCACCACAGGTTGGTGCTGGAAGCATCCCACCAATCATAAGCGTGAGCGCAGTGTAGTCGAGGACCGACTAACGATATGCGTAGAGCACAGTATTGAAGGCAGGAGACCTGAGACTGAGAGGACATTTCACACAAACGTCCTCTGGTCCCAAACTAAGCTTAATGCTTGTGCTATGGGTACCAGATTACGGATATAATACATATATTAGTTTTTTTTTTTGTAATTACATACATATAATAGATAGAAAACACCCAGACGCAGTACAAATATCTGTGTTAATCACACAAATAATTGTCCTGAGTGGGAATCGAACCCACGACCTCGTGCACGGAAGTCGCTTATACTACCGACTACGCCACGAGGCCCGTCTAAACAAGTGGTTTGGTAGTAGTAGCTATTGTGTATCAAGACAATACAAAATGGATTCTGGGCTTTTTTTTATATAGTTTGTAGTGGCAGACGAGCCACGGCCCATCTGATGGTAAATGGTAACCGTCGCTCATGGACTCAACTATACCGAGAGTATTGTCAAGCCGCTGCTCACTATTTCATTCCATAGATATGAAATAAAATAATAAACTGCTATATCCTGCTACAGCCAAAACGCAACAATGTGCTTTATGGCCGGCCACACAGGAGATGGTGGTACCCACCCGATCGGGCCCAATACCAAGTGACTACTCCCACTTGGTACCCAGCCCTACCACCAGTAATGCAATGGATGATAATTGCTTACTTCCCTTAGTAGCCTCATACGACACCCGTGGGAAAGAATGGAGTGGTGACACTTGTATTCTTAGTCTGTCACCACACGGACGTGGGCTGCACTCTCGGTTTATGGTATTTGGTATAACAATAACTCACCATCAATTTGACTGGTTCACCACCATTGGAGATAAAAGTTGTTTTATATTTCTTTTTATTATTATGTATAGGACAAGTAGGAGGTCGTGGACTAGTTGTATACTTACAGTTGGAACGATCCTCAAGGTTAAGCAACTTTCAGTCGGCTGATGTAAGATGGGTGACCAAAAAGTGACACCGATTTCAGGACACCTCATCTCCATGCTTCGAAAGGCATGTTAAACAGTGCGGCTGGCAGTCGTTAAAGATGTTGTCCTCAATAAAAAAAATCTGACTCCGGTCTTGTTCTAAGTCGCCAGTTGTCCCCCAAGTCGTGGAGGTTAGATAGGCGGTTGCTCCGTGTAAATGATCAGTCAAACCCGTATAAATTATATTTGTGAATGAGGAAAAAGAAAACTTTAGTACGAGCGGGAATCGAACCTGCGTCCCTTCCTATCCGGGGAAGTGCTCTAATCCACTGAGCTATCGTACTACCATGCGGTCATACCCAATTTCCTCATCAAATTTATCTTAACGACCAACGCCATCTAACGGAACGCATTTACATGCATTAATCCAATATAGTAGTCCAATATAGTTAAATTTTGCAATTAAAATTCATACTATTTGAAGGCGCGCTTAAATGTACAGACACAGCTCTGTTACAGTTTTATAATAGTATAGATTAGAAATAAATGATTATATAGACGGTCTATAATGCGCTACACTCATTCATCAGCTTCTATCTAAGATATCTTGCAGTCTATGAGCGGTTGCTACCACTTGCCATTTGGCGGACCGAGGCTCGCCTTCCACCATAACTAATAAAAAAAATCTGGAAAACGGTTGACCCTAAAGGCCATCCCTGCAACTTCCCGCTAATTTGATACTTAAGCGCTCAAAATTGCACTTATTACGTTTTTGATTTATTCGAGCTCAAAAACTCATAAAGCTTTTGAGCCGAACTCAAAAGCATTTGAGTTTTGAGCTCAAAGAGCTATATCTAATGCACCAAAATGAGATTATGCTCAAAGGTTTGTAATATTTTCATACCTAACATTTTAAAAAGTGAAACTTTCAGAATAAAAGACGGACACTAAGTAGCACTATATATTTGTATTCTATCTCTCTCACGGGCTACATCCTATAAATTTGTCAATTTTTAATGTCACTTTTTCGTTTCATTGCGATCCAAATCTCAGATTTGCTATCTCATTCTCTCGCTGCCTGAATCTTATAGATATTTGTCTCTTTTTAGTGTCGCTTTTTTTTTTTGTTTCATCGCGTTTTAAATCACAATGATGGGATCTCATTCTCTCATAGGCTACATACTATATATTTGTCTCCTTTTAATATCGCTTTTTCGTTTCATCGCGTTTCAAATCTCAATGATGCTATCTCGTTTTCTCACAGGCTACATCCTATATACTTGTCTCTTTTTAATGTCACTTTTTCGTTTTATCGTGTTTCAAATCACAACGGTGCTATCTCATACGCTCACAGGCTACATGCTATATATTTATTTTTTTTAAATGTCGCTTTTTCATTTCAATTCGCAGTGATGCTATCTCACTCCATCAAGTAGTTTCGACTCCCGGTGGTTTCGTCTCCACTTTCCTGCTGTCAATAGAGTCTACTTTCAATTTATGTACTCTAATATTATGATTTATCCAACTTTTTTTCTTTATGAACTTTTTATCGCAGGCAACACAGTCATGTGTGAAGCCGAAGTGCTTCTGCTTCTTGTGTCTATTCAACAAATTGTTCTCAGCGTAACTTTTCTCACACATGTTACAAGCGAATCGCTTTCTTCCACCTTTATGCAATTCCATATGTTTGTCAATATTCCTAACTGACTGTTTACATTCTAAACACCTCACTTTCTGAACAATATTATTAGGATCGTGTCTTCTTTTAATATGCTTTTGCAAATCGCAGTTTTCATTAAATTTTTTATTGCAAATCGCACATGAAAATCTTCTAACGCCATTGTGGAGTCTCAAATGTCTATTCAGAGTATATTTCGTCATTAAAACCTTATTACAAGTCGGGCAAGTGTACGCACTGTGAATTATTTTGCCTTTTTGACACTGATTTTTAACGTGTATACGATATTCCTTTTTATTATTATAGATGGCAGCACAGTATTTACAAGTAAAAACTCCATCGTGCGTTAGTCTGTGGATATCGTAACTCTTTTCATAGATGAATTGCTTAGAGCAATAATCGCATTTATAGGGCCTTGGTCTCTCAAAATGAGTTTTCATGTGATTTTTCATATGTTTCTTCGATGTAAACATTCTACCGCATAACTTACAAGGGAACGGCCGTAGTTTTAAGTGTACGCTTTTTATGTGCGATTCCAAAGACCCCTTTTGGTTAAAAGACCATCCGCAGTAATCACAGAGTAGTTTATATTCACTGTGTGTTTCAGTTATATGTTTGGTCAAATTATGTTTGTATAAAAGCTTTTTCTGACAAATGTGACATTCATATACCGTCGGATTTGCGTGTGTTCTCTCGTGAAGCTCCAAAGTCCATTTGCGTCTAAATGTTTTTTTGCAATGGCGACACCGATTTAATTCCCCTCCGTGACAATCTTCGACGTGTCTCTTCAAAAAGTACAAACATCTGTAGTATTTATCGCAGTACCCACATTCAAAGCGCCCTCGGTGTTGCAAGCGTAAGTGTTTCAAGATTCCCTTTCTAGTCCGATAACTTTGGGAACCACTTTCGCAGGTTTTACAGGAGTAAGTTACGACTTCATTTATTTCTTCTTCTATAATTGATGATTTTAGGAGTTCATAGATCACATCTGTAAAAAAAGGCATATTAATTTAGAAAGAGATATATTATATATTTTTTTATACCAAGGTGAAAATTCGTGCAAAATTCGTTTAATATCGATGGAGGGCGTATGGCGGTTTGTTTACTAGGCGAGGACTAAAATACCTGAGTACCAAGTGAGAGTACTCACCGACCCGTTCGGGCCCGACACCAAGTGAGAGTACTCACTTGCTATCGGGCCCGAACGGGTCGGTACCACCGTCTCCTGTGTGACCAGTCATGAAACATGTCAGTGTGTTTTGGCTGTAGCAGAAGATACGCCTTTTATACTTTCATTTCGTACACAACAATACTCTCGGTATAGTTGAGTCCATGAGCGACGGTCACCACTTACCATAAGGTGGGCCGTGGCTCGTCCGCCATCATTAGCAATAAAAAACAAAAAAAAATAAAAACTCACCATCCGTCAGCCTCCTTTTAAGTTTTGAATCTGCTTTTATTTTGAATGCCCGGTGCTTAAGTTGTCCTGTACATAAAAAATAAGCTGTGAATTACATTTAACTAGCAACCGCCCTCGGCTTCGCTCACTAGACAGTCTTATAGTTGTAGGCCTTGCTTGTACCAGCATGAATAGTCCGGCTCGATCAGAGAAGTGCCACACTCTCACATAAGACCAGTGTAAAACCATGGTAGGTCTCCTACCGTTGTGTTTCGTATAACAAGTGAGAGCGCCGGAGGTCCAAACATTTGATGATGATGTTTAAGAAGTGCACTTTACTCTCCGTAGGCGCTTTGCTAGTGTTAGCAAAGTTTATGTGCAGTTGTTAGCACTTACCAACAAGTGAGCCAGGTGCTCGTCTGTCCAGCGGGCAATATTTTTTATTTTAATTTATCTAAAAATAAAAAAAAACCCTGCACTAGGGAATAATCCCTGTATCTAGGTTACAATAATGGTTGTTCCGAGAACAATAATTTGCGGGCCAAAGAAATAATTTCTGTGTGGGAATCTAAATCACAACACTATGGGAAGCCCGGTTTGCTGAACCGGGCGGATTGTCAATGTTTATTTACATAGTGGCCGTGTTGGACCGGCTTTAGAATTGTCCCACCCCTCTCTATCCACGGGAGTCGTAAGAGCCGACTGAGCGAATACCAGGGGAGTGGGCAGCAGCGCTCCCTCGAGTATTAACAACATACACTGCGATCGCCAACCCGCCTGCCAAGCGTGGCGATTACGGCATTATCCCCCATGACGGGACCGCTCGTTGTGGCGTTCTCTTGGGGAGGCCTATGTCCAGCAGTGGACGTTGAAAGGCTGATGGATGGATAGATGGATGGATTTACATAGTAGCAAATGAAGCAATGTGTCGTATAATAAAATAAAAAGTTTCGCATTTTTTGTAATTCTATTAGCAAGGAATGGAAAGACAAATTTTTCTCGGTGTCCGTGAGCAGTGGTAAATACTAACTTTTTTTCATTGAGGCGGGAAAATATGTACCTAACCGCACATCCCGTAGCTCGGGACAACGAACAGGGTAGTGTAGGGCTCAGCTACCAAATAAACCCGCCGTGTGTCGTCTCCCCGCCTATATTGGTGGACCACTGGAACTATGTTACATTACTTCAGTGGTCGGTGGTAAATACTACCGACTCTCTCTAATAATCACATAAGTCTATCTACGCAACATTAAGATCTTACCTCCAGGTTTTGATAATAGATGTTTTGCTTGAGATTGATGAAGAGGCACCAATAGTTCCCCTGGCGTCTCGAAGTTAGATTCTTCTGAGTCTGAAATAGCAGCTTCCACTGTAAAAATTTAATTAATTTTAATTTTTACAGTCAAAATGGGGAACTCCTAATGACCAAAAAGTATGCACAGAATAAGAATTACTATTGGTTCATTGTGTAGGAGTCGAACCTATTACCCTTGGAACGAGAGACGTCAGTCTAAACCAGTATGTCATTTATGCATATTGTAAAATATTGTTCATGGATTAATAAGGTCTGCAGTGTATAAGCAAATGCTCAACGTTGATGACCTAACGAAGGCTTTTGACAAGGTATTAAGAGGAATTATCTGAGGAACGTTGAGACATAGAATTGTGACTGTAGAGAATTCGAATGGATTTACTCAATCAGAGTATTACCAATCTAGCAGGTTATATTGTATATAATACTTGGGAAATTTCGGAAAACTTCTAACGATTGGTGCACACCAAGGGCCGACATTTGGTCCGCACCTTTTACTTTTGCTAAGCAATTTATAGCGTATCAAAAACATCCAGAAAATTGAAACTTGGGACACAAGCAATTGTACAAAAATAAACTATTTATAAAAAAAAAGAAAACCGACTTCAAGTGCACCCAGGAACTAAAAAGCAATAAATAATTCTTCAAACACATCAATAGGTCAAACACATCAATAGGTGTCTAGCACAGAAATCGTATCTAAATACTAATTATTTATTTCTTTTTAGTTCTGTAATGTAATTATTTACTGCATTTTAGTTCTGTAGCTGGAACCTGAAGATATTTGATATACCTGACTCACCTTTAGTTGATACTTTCTTATCGCTCAATTTTAAATCTATTTCTACGTCAACATTTTCCTCCTCAATTGACTTTCTATCAAAATCTACTTCAAGTTCTGTAAAAAAATAACAATTAGACATAGATTGATTTTATTATCCTCTCATTATTTTTTTTTATACTAAGATTGCGAAATATGCAGTCCTTTTGTTAGTAAGCGGTTACCGAAGCTTATAGATAGGACGCTAGCAACACCAAGGGCATCAATTGTGCATTACTAATCCCATGAAAAGTTATAAGTAATTAGATTAATGCATACTTTCCTATACGTCTAGATGGTAGATTAGTATCGAGTTCGATACTCAGTCCCCTTAGACTATTCCATTATACTTCCTATCCTTAATATCCTTCTTATTACCTTCTATCCCTTTCCTTGGGAATAGCGACGCACGAGTGATGCCTCTGGTGTTACTAGCGTTCATAGGCAACGGTAACCGCTTACCATCAGATGGGCCGTATACTTGTTTGCCACCCACGAAGTATAACAAAAAAAATCGCTAGGGACCGTTTTTGACCTATTGAGGCCATAGTCACTTCTTTACTTCTCTAACTCTGGCACTTGCAGTTCGAACGATCGGCAAGGTTAAGGCACTTTCACTAGGCTGGCAGTCAGATGGGTGACCAAAAAGATGCACCAATTGGGAGACACTTGAGCAGTGGGTCCCGGCTGTCAAATAATCCTGGCAGTCGGTACAGACAAACGGTCAGTCCTGAAAAAAAAAACCTGACTCCGGTCTTGTTCTAACGTCACCAGTTGTGTTTAGTGGGTTGTGGAGGTCAGATAGTCTGTCGCAGCATATAAATACTGATAGATCACCTGAACCCGATCAGATCGGAAACCGACCCCAACAAAAAGATTGGGCTAAGGCTTTGTATAATGATGAGCTTAGTGCACTGCATTATTTAGTAAAGAAAAGCTCTCATTTGTTGTTAGACATAAACAAGTAGATCCCATAGTCTTGTTAGCACCCACGTTCCATCCATCAACCTTTCAACGTCCACTGCTGGACATAGGCCTCCCCAAGAAATGGGGGATAGTGCCGTAATCGCCACGCTTGGCAGGCGGGTTGGCGATCGCAGTGGATGTTGTTAATACTCGAAGGAGTGCTGCTGCCCACTCCCCCGGTACACAGCGAAGCACCTACGTTAGTTATGTATAAACATTTCAACACTGTAACAAAATGGCGATTTAAAAAAGTGGCTCATGAGTTTCTTGCCGGGTTCTTCTTATGAAAATCCTTACTACGGCCGCTTGTGGCGTTTGCAGTCGCGACATTGCGGATGCACTTGCCTCAAGCGCTCGTGTTAGTAACTTTGACAATTTTGAGTGCTAAGTTTGGATTTGAATAAATATCATATCTTCTCTTACCCTCTTTAACGGTCATTACAATATCATTTGCACAGATTCCCCGTATACTGGTATCATCTGTGAAAAAAAAATGTAAATATGTATAAAACAATCAAATAAGGTTGATTTTGAACTGCTTTAGTGCTGCCGATCATGAGGTCTCGAGTTCCATCCCCGGGTTGGGCAGTGTTATTGAGCTTTTTCATAAAAAGAAAAAATCTCAGTAGCAGCCCGGTGTTCGGGAATGTGCCCGGTAGTTGGCAATAGGCTCGCCCCCTATTACGTAGGATTTAAACATAGCTGACGAACCGTGGTAATAAACCTCTGCCTAATTGTTCGAGGATACAGGCGTGATGTTTTGTTTGTTTAAAGACGGGTTAATACCGATATTTGCCAATACCAGCTGATATGAATCAAGTAATATCATAATATGTATACTAATATATGAATATCACTAATATTTAATACGGAGGATATAGAGATATGCTGCATATCAATTCCCACCACCATTTTTAACTCAATGATACGTACGATGTTCTCACCGATATGCGATTCTATCTAGTCTATGGATATAGCAACACACCCATGTTCAGTGGTCACTGTTCATGTTCACGATATAGTGAATATGGCATATTAGCAATACGCCCGTATTAGCATGTCAGATTGAGTCGGATTACTGATACATGAATACCTCCAATATCACTGATATCTTAATGGATACAAATATATTTAGATATTTTATATATATTTTTAGCACTTGACATGCTTAGCACTTGTTGTTTAATGGATATGAATATATCGGTTGCATCTTTATTTATGTTTCTGTATTTTTATAAACCTTGCACTAAGGAACAATCCCTGTATCGCGGCGGACTTCAAAAACATACAATTTCACAGACACAAAGTACACCCAGACTCAGAACAACCATTTATGGATAACACAAAGAGTTGCCCTGTGTAACCTAAGCCACTCCGCAATCTGTGTAGTGGGGCCCTCGCGTGCTACATAAACGCGCCATGTGCCGTCTTTCCGCCTGTTCTGGCAGACCACTGGAGCTGGAAGATATTACTTCAGTGGTCAGCTTTTTTGAGCGACCCTTCCGGGTATCGGGCATTGCGGGTGATGGATGTTCCCCAATTCATCCAACCGCGGCCTTAAGCTTGTGCGGCATCTGGCGCAGGTACTCGCGCCTGCACCACCTCAGTCGCTGGCGGCGGTTCAGATGAGTAAAGAGATCTAACTCCCTGAGCCTCTCCGCCGCTTCCTTAAGAGATAACTTCCTCGTAGAACGAGATATCGAGTTCAATCCTGAGACCAAGGTCAACTTCGACTTTAGCTTTTCACAAATGAATTGTCACTGCCGGGTAAAGGAAAAACATCTTACCATAATCTATTAAATCTTCATTTTCAGTGTCGCCAGATTCTATTTCAGTTTTGATATTTTGTGTGGCAACATTGAAAAATTCTTCATCTGAAAAATAAACATTGTTATCAGCTCTTGTTGCATAATCATATCTTTTTATGTTACTACATGCCAATCAAGCCGCATGTATGTAGAGGAAAGGAGTGCTGGTGATATACTGTCTTAGAAAATGATTTCTTATTTGATTGCTGAAAATAACGTATAATAATTTGTTTGTGTGGTGACGGTATAAGAATACAAGTGTCACCACCCCATTCTTTCCCACGGGTGTCGTATGAGGCGACTAAGGGAGGTAAGCAATTATCATTCATTGCATGACTGGTGGTAGGGCTGGATACCAAGTGGGAATACCCATATCAGGCCCGAGCGGGTTGGTACCACCATCTCCCGTGTGACCGGCCATGAGGCACATCATTGCGTTTTGGCTGTAGCGGGGGAGATAGCCGTTTATTCTTTCATTTCAAATCGGTGAAATGAAATAGTGAGCAGCGGCTTGAAAATACTCTGGGTATAGTTGAGTCCATGAGCGACGGTTACCATTTACCATCAGATGGGCCGTGGCTAGTCTGCCACCACATGCAAAAAAAAATACAAAAGATGTTATGAAGAAAAACAGATGAACACAAAATACAAAAACGTGAAATTGAATATAAAAGTCACAAGCAGGATTTGAACTTGCATCTCCTGGAAAACTCTCCCAGATGCTATTGCTATGCCAGGTGACTATTACTCGGGATTGTGAATTTAGATAACACATTCCTTTGTCTTGGGTGACACTTATATGACTATGCATGTCAAATGTTTAAAAAATATACAAAAATAGATAAACAGTGATGGTTGACTCCAAATGGGTGAATAGTTGGAAACTCTTTTGAATGTTAGGTCCAAACATGTTGAGTCACCCGTAATTAGTGGAATCCAAGTAATCTTAAAACAAGGTTGGTCGTAAGACAAATGTGATGAGGAGATAGGGATGATCGAAAGATCGGTAGGATAGCTCAGTGGCTTAAGCGCTATCCACACATTTCCGGGTACCCGTCCCTGCCGTGTTCCGTCAGGGACGGGGAAAAAAACGGTTACGTACAAATTGTACGAACTTGTTCACATAGTTCCGTGTCAGGCGCGTCCGGATCGTCAGTGTCCCGGAGCACGCTCGGACGCACGGACGCTCTGGCAGTGCTATCCGATTTTTTTTCTAGGTACGTTGACGACATACCCTAATACGTTTTGCCTGCTGACAGTCTTCTTGGTGATCTGCTTCTTCTTCATCTAGCGCTATTGCAATCATTGCTAATTCTACATTGTTAAATAAGGACATCGTGCTGTGTGCGTATCAGCTAAAGAAACAGATTACACTGATACCCGATTTCCCTGATATGTGTGAACACGGGTGACGGATGGCACGTCCCTGACGGGAACACTGAAACAAACAACTCGGAACACGGATAGCCCTGACCCGGAAATGTGTGTAGCGCTTTAGAGCACATTCCCGGATTGGAAAAGACGCGGGTTCGATTCCCGCTTCTACTAAAAATCTCTTTTTCCTTATTCAAAAATAATATATACTTTAATAAGTAGCGGAGCATGTGAAATGCTAAAAAATATAGATCTAAAATCTTAAAACAAGTTCTCAATCAGATTTTTATTCAGGATTCTGACATCCTGTAGGGATAGCTACTGCAAGTGTGGCTTTTACAGCTGGAACTGAGTGTTTAAACATCCCTTCTTAAAAAGTTTAACCTTATAAAGTTGTATATATGCCATGTGGGGCCGGCTTTAGAATTGTCCCACCCCTCTCCACCCATGGGAGTCGTAAGAGCCGACTGAGGGAATACCGAGGGAGTGGGCAGCAGCACTCCTTCAAGTATTAACAATATCCACTGCGATCGCCAACCCACCTGCCAAGCGTGGCAATTATGGCACTATCCCCCATTCTTAGGGAGGCCTATGTCCAGCAGTGGACTTTAAAAGGCTGATGGATGGATGGATGGATGTATGATATATATATATATATACCTTTTACACCATTTTTATTTTTTTAGGCGGGATAAAATGTATCTACCGCACACCCCGCTGTCCGGGGATGGGATCCAACCACCCACGGCCTCGGCCACAACACTTGGGGAAGGCCGGTATATAAACCACTCCACCATCTGTGCAGTCAAGTAAATAGAGTATACTGTAAATAAAAACAGAATCAACTTACTTTTAAAATATACTTGAAACCTATGTTCGCATGCCAGCACCTGGTTCTTGAAGTGGAACGCATCTTGCAACTTCCTAATGCAGTCTTCACATATAGTATATGAAGCATTACCTTGAGGTCGTAATATCTGGAAATTTTCACAACTTACTTTATTTGTTTTTTTTTATATTTAAGGTTGGCAAACATGTATAATATGATATGGCCCATCATCATAAACAATGCATATGGCCTGTCTAATGGTAAGTGGTTACGTTAGCCTAGCCTATTAGAATTAGTAGATCTTTTATGGGGCAATGTATATGCTTTTACAATAAGATTCCTGAAAATGTCCGAAACATGCCACTAAATAAGTTTAAGAAAGCCATAAAAATTAGACTTTGTAATCAAGGTTATTACACTGTTTCGGATTATCTTGAGGATAAAACTAAATGGGCTTGAGCTGCTCCTCATTCATTATTTTTCAAAATTGTTTTGTATGATATAATGTCATTTTAGCTATAAAGATTATATTAAATTGTAATAAATTGGCAATTTAAAAAAGTGGCCCATGAGTTTCTTGTCGGGTTCTTCTCATGAAAGGCTTTACTTCGGAATCCGGCCGCTTGTGGTGATTGCAATCGCCACTTTGTTATTGTGGATGCACTCGCCTCAGGCGCTCGTGTTGATTATTATTGTGTATTCTTGACGATTTTAAGTGCTATTTAATAGGCCTATGAAATAAAGATATTTTTGAATTTGAATTTGAATTATAGAAGCATCACTTGCTCGTAGCCATGTCCACGAAAAGCGATAGGAGGTGGGTAGAAAGTAAGTAGAAGAAGTGGGTAGTAAGTAATGAGAGGATAGGAAGGATAACAAGGAGAGGATAGTGTTCGGGACTCCAGTGCTCGCACTCACCAAACAAAACAAAGGTTCTGTGAGAGGGTAGTACTTCCCCGATCAAGCAAGCCCATTCAAGCTAGGATAAGCAAGGCCCTACCACTGTAAAAACTCCAGTGAATGTTTTAATAATAGCAGAAGAAGCAAGTTTTAATTTAAAAAATTACTAACTGTTATTCCTAAAGTTTTGTATAGCAAACTATTGTATATTTCAACACCATCGCTGGTTCGACATGCCTGGTTTAGGCTCTTGAAGCTTCCATCTGAATGGCAGCAACGACATAGTGTACTTATATTCAATAATTTAGTCATTTTTAACAAAACTGTGTAAAATTCCGAGTTTTATAGTTTTTTACACATCAAGGATTTGGGTTGCAGTTATTATCCTCTTTGTACTTGGCTTTGGTAGTTTCTTTCCTGTTATTTCCGCAGAAGACCATCAAGTAGCCAAACTTTGATCAATACAAACAGTTAAGTAATACTAAGGGAAGATCAATACTACCACACCACAATCAATACATCAGCGAGCCACATAGCTAAATTTTATTGTTCAAAGAATATAGTACTCTCTACCGAGAGATTTATTATGAAATCAATTCTTGATTTAATGGCGTTGTTAGACTAATAGACACAACTTTGCCAATGTCGAGTAGAGATATCGAATAGACCGTCATACGAAGATTATAGAAAATTGTTCAGTGACAGATAAAAGGGCCGATGGTTATGAGACTAACTACTAAGATTTATTTACACACAAATCTTTTTTTTGAATATTCTACTCTGCCTTTAGACGACTTCGTCCACAGACTAATTAGTGTGACTTCGTCTAAGTTCTCTGCAACTCAAATCAATGTCAAATCCATGAAGGTATAGTGGGTATGGTCAAATCCACGCAACAACAAATCCAAGGTACTCTGTGTCTGTGGTACGCTGATACCATAGATATAGTATAACCTTAGATAAAGGTTACTATCCTTTATCTAAGAGTATAACGTAATATTTAGATATTTTTATATATATTTTTAGCATTTGACAAGCTTAGCACTATACATTAAACACAAAGTGAAAAATGTGAAATCGAAAATAACAGTCAGTAGCAGGATTTGAACCTGCATCTTCTGGATACCGTCCAGATGCTTTACCAATTCAGCCATCCTGACAATTGCTCCTGACTGCTAATTTCGATAACACATCATACTTAACGTCTTTTGGGTGACGCCTGCGCCATCTGTCAGAAGTATTTTCATACATTATACCGACCAGGTAAACTTAATTTTACAATTAAGATTTTACCTAATAATGACGCAAACCCTTTAAATATTTAGATATTTTTATATATATTTTTAGCATTTGACATGCTTAGCACTATACATTAAACACAAAGTGTCAGGAGCAATTGTCAGGATGGCTGAATTGGTAAAGCATCTGGACGGTATCCAGAAGATGCAGGTTCAAATCCTGCTCCTGACTGTTATTTTCGATTTCACATTTTTCACTTTGTGTTTAATATAACGTAATACTCTTTGGTACTCCGTATGGTGACGGATTAAGAATACAAGTGTCACCACCCCATAGATAGGTGATCCGTGTGGTGACGGATTAAGACTACAAGTGTCACCACCCCATTCTTTCCCACGGGTGTCGTATGAGGCGACTAAGGGAAGTAAGCAATTATCATCCATTGCACGACTGGTGGTAGGGCTGGGTACCAAGTGGAAGTACCTACTCACTTGGTATCCGGCCCGAGCGGGTTGGTACCACCATCTCCCGTGTAACCGGCCATGAAGCACATTGTTGCGTTTTGGCTGTAGCAGGAGATAGCATAGCCGCTACTCACCAATTCATTCATCTGTGAAATGAATGAAACTTTTTTTTTTTATGCATGTTTTGGCAGACGAGCCACGGTCCATCTGATGGTAAATGGTAACCGTCACCCATGGACTCGACTACAACCGAGAAAATTGTCTAGCTGCTACTCACCAATACATTTCACAGATGAATGAATTGATGAGTAGCGGCTAGACAATTCTACACTTACAAATTTCTACACTCTTGAGGAATTACACCACGGGCTGACAAATGTTCGGTTGCTACTGATACGCTATTGCTAAATAACTGGGTGGCTGTCTTGACATGCATCTTTTTTATTTTATGTGGAACAACATGCTCTTCTGTTATTTTTTGTAAGCACCTAAGCTCCCCGAACGATTTGTCAGCCAGATAAAGCTGCTGGAAGAATTCCCATTTCACAACTTTTTCTTTATTTTCCTCAAAATCAAAGTATTTTAAATCTTTTGTCAAGAGATTATTTCTTAATCCTTTTACAAGATGAGGCGTATCATAGATTGGTATTACTTTTCTAGAATTTATCAAGAAATAATCCCCTTTCATTTCAATACCTTTTCTTAATAACATACCCTTTGTCTCGTTAATTAAGTAATTTATGGCGCTAACGTTAATGGTGCTTTGGTCACATACAGTACATACAATTATTAAGCCAGTATCATTTACCTTGATAATTACTTGAATAATTAATTCTTTTAATTCTAACTTATTGAAACTATTTGTAAAATGATACGCGACAGGCTGTTTGAATGGCTTTCTTAAGCCTTTAACCATAAAAACTAAAGCACGGTTCGCTATATTTTTTTTTCCATAAGTGACAAGCCCCTTAATTTCATCTTTCGATGCATCAAAATGAATGTCTGGCGTTATGGACATTTCGTCAAAAATTAACGAGCATACACGAATTTCTGTGTCCAATTCATTAACTTGAGACTTTAAATTACTAAAAGTTTGTTTGGGGCAAACAACTTTAAGTCATCCATGTATAGGAGGTGGGATAGGCCCCGACTCTCTCTCCGCAACCCACAGCCTAGGCCTGAATTCTCTAGTAGAGTACTGAGAGGATTCAGGGCCAGGCAAAACCACAATGGACTCGGGCTGTCCCCCTGGAATATACCTCGCTCAATTTTTATGAGTCCACCATCAACCTGAAGCCTGCGACAATCTTGATAGCAAAGCGCCGTTCTCCATTGCCTCATACATGCCTTCAAGAAGGTACGTAGAGTTGGATCTATTTTATATAACTCTAGTACCCTCAAGAGCCATGTATGTGGAACAGAGTCGTAAGCTTTTTTATAGTCTATCCAGGCTGTCGCCAGTTCTTTCCGGCTGCAACGAACCTGTTGGCTAATGACTGTGTCAATGGTAAGGAGTTCCTTAGTTCCGCGTGCCCCACTCCTACATCCATTTTGAGAAGTGGCCAAAGTCGAATTATTCACAATATGCGAAGATATTTTTGCTGTCAAAATGGATGTGAGGAGCTTATATAAAGCATGTTATTGGCCTATAATTTTTAGGGTCCGTGGAACTGTCGGATTTATAGGTAAGGTAGGTCGTACCGATTGTTAAAAACTGTGGTAACGGGCCCGATATTAAAGATAACTGAAGTTGAGATGCCAAACGAGCACGTGAACAGCGTAACCACTTGAGCCAAAAATTATGCAGTCCGTCCGGTCGCGCTGTTTTCCAGTTAGGTTAGGTTAGGTTCTACGAGACTTGTATTCTCGAGGATTTATTCCAGTCCCCAAGAACGCCCGGTTCACAAAGCGCATAACCCTCCGGCGGGTATTGCCCGACCCGAAGCAGATAAGTGTGCCAATGATTACCCTGGTTTCGGCTATACGTCGCTCAATCCTACATTGCCAAGCTGGTACGGCTGTATTTGACCGAGTAACAGGACCTTCTTCAGAAATTTTAGTCCCTGCTACTCGATATGCCGCAACAGCTGCACAATATAGGATTGAGTGTGTGTCTGCCAAATTTTCACTGCTTTCTATACAAGAAAGCAGTAGAGAATCCAGGGCCCTCACCAGCGCTATATTCTTTTTATGAGTAGGCAAACGCGGCAAGACGGGTCTACACTCAGGAGATATGAAGCGATACTGCTGTAAAGCACATTCCAAAGCACTCCTTAAATGATCGTTGTACTGAGTACTTACTGTTAAGGTCCCATTGTCCTCCACTACCTCAGCGGGGTCCAACTGCGGTATGAGCACATCCCTTGGAGTAGGCTCCGCAGTTTGCAAGGCAGTGGGGGGAACAATGTTACTTCGTACATCTGAGCGAAGCCGTTCAAGTGCGGTGTCATCCAACAGGTGACAACGTTGAATGGCCCGCACCTGATCCTATAATCTTTGTGCCGTAAAGTTGACAGCTGGCTCAAGTTCCTGAAACAAAGGCAGCATACGACTACGATACGCTGTGAGATTACTTCCTCCCTCTGTAGTCACAAAATATGCCCGCATGACATTTTCATTCATTTCTTTAGACCATCCCATGCGGTGCACATCACCACCGGCAGCGGGGGCCCTATTTGAGACCGGTTGGCCTCTGGGTCCCAAGCGTGTCAATGGCCGGCCTCTCCTCTTCCGACGTACAGGCGACGGCGACGTGGGTGGGGAGAAGTACTCGCCGCTCGATGTTGAGCTCGACGCCTCAACAGTAACCGATGTCACTGACACGGGTTTTGTCAACTGCGAGGCGGAGCTGAGCGACGAGTCCAGGGTTGTTTTTAGTGCTGTTATAAGCCTGGCTTTTTCTCGAGTAAACCTTTCCTTTTCTATATTTCATTTACATAAAACACACTTTGATTTTTTCACTGAACATTTTCATCTGACATCTGTCAATTTTCTGGTATTTACGGATTGAGATTATTTTATGTAATTTCTTCATATTTTCAGGTTTTCTATTGCTGATTTTGTAAATGATTAGTATTAGAAAATGATTAGTGACTCGTTGCGTGGTGTTGCCAGTTTTTTTTTTATTATTATTATTATTATAATCATAGAGCAACGCGGCTTGGAGGGGAGTAGCCATACGCAGGCGTTCCCCTCTGTCAAAGTATAAGTCCACGCGGACCTATGCGCACAATAAAACTAGTTGCAGCCGCACTGCCCACTAGACTAAATCTAGTTGTAAGGTCGAGTTGACATGTTACAAAAATATTAAAAATGCCCCAATTGTTCAGTTTTTTGCTGCAAAAAGAGATCTTCCACGTCGACAAACTGATGGCGTTAGCTTCCATATGTATAGTGTAAATGTATTATTGGTCCGAGGTAAAACCCGAATTTTATATAAATGTTCGATTATGCCAGTTGAATCGTGACAGACAAAGCATTTTGACATCGTCACAAATAACAAATAACTGGCCACGGCGACGGCAGCTAACTTTCTATTACTGAGAATTGTTTCGGTGTTGCCTTATTGCGAATTTAATTTGCCCATTTTTGATCTATATTTTTTAGCATTTGACATGCTCCGCCACTTTTTAAAGCACAAATTATTTGTGAATAAGGAAAAAGAAAAAAAAATTGTCTCCTTATTCACAAATAATTTGTGCTTTAAAAAGTGGCGGAGCATGTCAAATGCTAAAAAATATAGATCAAAAATGTATAAAAAATCGCGCCATCATATAGTATGAATTTCAATTGCAGAATTAAAGTTACTATATTTATATATATTTTTAGCATTTGACATGCTTAGCACTATACATTAAACACAAAGTGAAAAATGTGAAATCGAAAATAACAGTCAGGAGCAGGATTTGAACCTGCATCTCCTGGATACCGTCCAGATGCTTTACCAATTCAGCCATCCTGACAATTGCTCCTGACTGCTAACCTCGATAACACATCATACTTAACGTCTTTGGGTGACGCCTGCGCCATCTGTCGGACGTATTTTCATACATTATACCGACCAGGTAAACTTAATTTTATAATTAAGACTTTACCTAATAATGACGCAAACCCTTTAAATATTTAGATATTTTTATATATATTTTTAGCATTTGACATGCTTAGCACTATACATTAAACACAAAGTGTCATCTGTCGGACGTACGTATGGCGCAGGCGTCACCCAAAGACGTTAAGTATGATGTGTTATCGAGGTTAGCAGTCAGGAGCAATTGTCAGGATGGCTGAATTGGTAAAGCATCTGGACGGTATCCAGGAGATGCAGGTTCAAATCCTGCTCCTGACTGTTATTTTCGATTTCACATTTTTCACTTTGTGTTTAATGTATAGTGCTAAGCATGTCAAATGCTAAAAATATATATAAATATTTATAGGGTTTGCGTCATTATTAGGTAAAAATCTTAATTGTAAAATTAAGTTTACCTGGTCGGTATAATGTATGAAAATACGTCCGACAGATGGCGCAGGCGTCACCCAAAGACGTTAAGTATGATGTGTTATCGAGGTTAGCAGTCAGGAGCAATTGTCAGGATGGCTGAATTGGTAAAGCATCTGGACGGTATCCAGGAGATGCAGGTTCAAATCCTGCTCCTGACTGTTATTTTCGATTTCACATTTTTCACTTTGTGTTTAATGTAAAGTTACTATATTGGTTTAATGCATGTAAATGCATTCCGATAGATGGCGTTGGTCGTAAAGACAAATGTGATAAGGAGATTGGGATGATCGAAAGATCTGTACGATAGCTTAGCTTCCCTGGATTGGAAAAGACGCGGGTTCGTTTCCCGCTCATACAAAAATCTCTTTTTTCTTATTCACAAATAATTTATGCTTTAATTTGCCCAGTTTTCACTTTACTAAAATTTCTATGTAATTTATGAGATGATGATAAATATTTAATATTTTAGGTTTCCCTCTAATCCAGATGCGAGATCGAAATGGGTGTATGCTACGGGAAAACGAGGCAACCCACGAAATACCTAAAATATGTTCCACGACATTTTGTTGATGTTTCATTATACATAATATGAAAATAGTAACGTTGGGAGCAAAATCATTGCAGTGAATATGTTCATGTAAGTATAGCTTTGAAGTCTTTGTAACTTAAAAAAACATAACATCACGCCTGTATTCCCCGAAGGGGTAGGCAGAGGTGTATTACACATCCACGACTCGCCAGCTATGTATAAGTGCCACGTAATAGGGGGCGAGCCTGTTGACGTCTACCGGGCACATTTACAAACTCCGGGCTGCTACTGAGATTTTTTTTTGTTGTGAAAAATCTTAATAACACTGCCCGACCCGGGGATCGAACCCGAGATCTCATGATCAGCAGTCGCTTACACTACCAATGCACCACAGAGGCAGTTGTAATTTCATCTTTGTAAGTAAATCTCAATTCTAGATTATGACTACCGCTGTAGTCATTATCTAGAATTCAGAGAAATTGATTTGCTCTAAGTTCTTATTCAATTAGTTAAATCAGCGCTAGAAGGAAGATAATTATTTTCTTACTTGACCCAGAAAAGAAATAAAAGATAATTTAATTATATTCTTGTGTACTATTATTTTATTAAATATAACTTATTATTATTTACCAGATGAGATATCGAACAGAACGGCAATTTATGGAGCAGCAATACTTACCTTGCATCAAGGCTCAAAGTCTTGGTATTTCCCTACGTGATCGAATTCTTATTACGGAGATCCGTAGAACGTGAATATCCGACATAGCCTGCCAGGTTTGCATTCTGAAGTGGCAATGGGCAGGCCATATCGCTCGACGAACTGACAACCGTCGGGGAAAAAGGTTTTCGAGTTGCGACCACGTATCGGACAGCGCAGCGTAATATGGCCTCCCATCAGATGGAATGAATGGAGAAGGGGTGGTAGATCTACTTTTAAATAATTATTTTGATAAACGTTGTGATTTTCAGTTAAATATTTGTAACGAAGAGTTTCTTATTTACGATCAAGTTACAGACCTCATTCTAACTATCGTTTATTTTGCCCAAATATGGTTAAATATTTGTCAACCTGGAACCATTAAAAAAAAAAATTGCTGTTTAAAGTGCGGCCACGCCGTGGCTCCGTCTAGTTAGTCTGAGGTCTAGAAGTATTTAGTCTGAGACTACAATATATTATGTAGGCAGGTAATAGTATATCCTGTATGTCAGTTTGGATTGTATTATAATCGTAGAACTTTTAATTTAATTCATGGTCAAAAAACACAATCCACACTATTTGGTAAGAGAATTCAGCAATTATTATCAATTGAAAGTTATTCGATTAATATATGACATTATAGATTCGACTTGGTATTGTTTAAAGACTAGACTCGACTGAAACTTATATAAAACGCTGACAAACATAAAAAGAACAATTCTTTTCTATAATTTAATCTCATTCAACTTAATTATAAAATATAGCATTCATATGTATAAAAACTGATTAGATGATATATTATATTTATATAAAATTATGATTAAATACAAAAATAATTGTAACAATACATTGTATAACTTAATGATACTTAATTGAGATTTATCGAGACACATTTGATCGTTTTCTATACTTCAGGGGGGTTAGGCAGAATGTCATATTTCACGTGTCGACCGTATCGAGATCACTGTGATTGGTCGAGAAACCGACACATGATGTCACAATAATCCGTTGACTAATCACGGTAATCTGTCAACCAATCACAGTGATCTCGATACGGTCGACACGTGAAATATGACATTCTGCCTAACCCCCCTGTTCTCTGAATGTGATGAAATGTCGTATATTTTGTTCACGCTAAGCAGAGCTACTTACACATCCCACTGGCTGGGTCACACAGAAAGAGAAGTGGCTATTCTCAATACAGCCTCATCCTTGTACGGTCCGCGCAAAAACTAAATACGCAAAAGCAATTTTTATAAAGGAACCTATGGTGGCTATGGTCTATACCCTCATCTCATGCGGTGGACCACGAAACAAAATCTGGCGCAGGACCCACGGCATTACAAGTTCTCCAAGGCACAGGAATATTACACTGCCAACGTCAATTTTCAAATCAAGTTGTCCAATTTGGTAGAAACAACTTCGAGAAAGAAATCAACCGCAGGATTCAATTGGGTTGGGCAGCATTTGGCAAACTACGCCACGTCTTCTCTTCGTCGTTACCGCAATGCCTGAAGACTAAAGTCTATAACCAATGCGTCCTACCTGTCATGACTTACGGGGCCGAGACGTGAACACTCACAGTGGGACTAGTCCACAAATTGAAAGTCACGCAGCGGGCTATGGAGCGGGCTATGCTCGGCGTCTCTTTGAAGGATAGAATTCGTAATGAGGTAATCCAACATAGACCTGAAAAAGGTCGCTGGGATAGACTGGATGCGGAAGGCGGAGGACCGTGTGCAATGACGCGTATTAGGAGAGGCCTATATCCAACAGTAATAACAGCAATAGACTGATTTATTGATTTTGATTGATTGATTGAACGTCAATCTTTAGAACAAGAATTTTTTTGGTTAGCTAGACCAACGGGTAGACAAATCGAATTCAAGCATCCAAGCCATCATTCTTACCAACATGCGTACATCTATGCCGTTTCAATCCACTACTCTGTGTAAATTGGCTCGTACATATGTCACAACTAAAAGGTCTTTCCCCTGTATGTATCCGCATATGTAATTTCAAATTGCCGTTAATAGAAAATTGTTTATTGCATACAGTACAACTGTAAGGTCTCTCTTCTGAATGGACACGCATATGCTTGGATAAATTCCCTATTTTTTTATTACAAATTTTACATGTGTATGGTTTTATGCCTGTGTGCACACGCATATGTCTTTTCAGCTGGCCCGTCTCCCTAAAACATCTTTTACAAATCTCACAACTGAAAGGCTTCTCTCCTGAATGTACGCGCATATGAATCTTCAGATAACCATTATCAGAGAAAGGTTTTTTACAAATTTTACAGGAGTAAGGTCTCTCCCCTGTATGAGTTCTCTGATGCAGTTTAAAACTAGCCATTTGGGCAAATTGTCTGTTACAAAAGCTGCACGTATACGGCTTGATGCCTGTATGTACACGCATATGCACTTTTAAAGTCGTGTATGCCGTAAAATCTTTTTTACAAACTTCACAAGAGTACGGTCTTTCCCCTGTGTGCTGCCTCTCGTGGATTGATAAGTAACTTTTGCTAGAAAATTGTTTATTACATACATTACAACTATGCGGTTTCACGCCTGTATGTATGATGAAAATGTGTCTTTTTAAATGAGTTCTCTGAGGGAATCGTCGGCCGCAAACATCACAAACGTACGGTCTCTCCCCTGTATGCGTGTACATATGCGATTTTAACGTCTGATTATGTCCAAATGATTTCTTACATACATCACACGTGTACTTCCTTTCGCCTGTGTGTATTTTCATATGCTCTTTCAAACCTTTTTTCCGTTGGAATTCTTTTTGACATTGTTGACATTTGAATTTCTCAACGAAATGGATTTTTATATGTTTTTTTAATAGTCTGGCTTTATCGAATACTTTTTCGCAGACATTGCACGGGTACTGATTGTCGACTATGTGAGTTATAGTGATGTGTCGGGTCAGTTCTTTGTTGTTGGTGTGTGACGTGTTACAGAGATGACAGGTAAACGACTTCTCACCGCTGTGGACTTTCATATGTACTTCTAGGGAACCATTGTATGAGAACTTCTTCTGGCAAATATCGCAAGAATACTTTTTTGGTTTGTTTTTTAATTTAATAGATTCATCTGAAAAAAAAAACATATTTTGTGGACATGATTTTATAGCTTTTATTTGCAGGCGTTCCACCGCTCACCTGATGGTAAGTGGACTCAACAATATTAAGAGTAATGCTCACCATCTGCTCACCATTTCATTTCACAAATGGATAATAAATTAATGGACGGCCTGCTACAACCAAAATACACTAATGTGCTTCATGGCCGGTCACACGGGAGATGTTGGTACCGACCCGTTCAGGCCCGATAGCAAGTGAGTACTCTCACTTGGTACGCAGCCCTACCACCCGTAATGCAATGGGTGATAATTGCTTACCGCGAGTTACTTTGGAAAATCCAAAAGTGCACGCCTCATAATCTTAATGTTTCACAATAAAATTGATTATGTGATAAGTAACTAATAATGTATTGGTCTTACTAAGTAGTTTTCAATAAATCACATAGATTCTCTAAGAGCGCTAAATTCAAAAAGTACTAATGAGGTTTTCATGTCTTAAACGCCATCTCGCGCTAATTTTAAGAAGTACTTCTATATTGGTCTATAGAAATAGTTCTCATGAAAGGCGCTGGTTTTAGAGTTGCGTCGAACGTAGATATTCACTATTTTTTTGTTTATTTAATAACAATTAAACCACATCGAATCAGACCGTGAAAAGTGATAAGGCTCTATTCGTAATCATACTAATTCGTAAAAGAAAAAAAAGTATTTCGGTCGTTATCGTGTTTACATACATTCTCCGAACATTCCTACAACACACGGACGTCCAAGACAGAACTTTTTCAAACAATTTTTTTAACTAGTTTAAATAACAAAAATGGCACCAAAAATATCATGAGTGTTTTTTCTTGATATGTGTGTATGTATATTATTTTACAAGTGCAATATATGATAGAGACATTTTAAGTTAGAAAAATCAGTTTTTCTGCGTGAAGCGAGAATGGTACACACCTCAACGCTTCGTTTATGAGGCGTGCAAAAGAACACGCTCGTCGGTTTCAGAGACTAGGACTTCTACCGTCTATAAATATCCTCACCATCACTGAAGTCCAGTCCTGGCATCTCACATTCTCCATCAGTATCTTTACTGTCTACTTCATTGACATCCCGCTGAGAGAGGCACGAAGTCCTTGCTTGCCGTAGCTCAGAAAGGGGCTGGTCATCTTCAGTAGCAAGATAGATATCATCCAGTTTATCCTCTAGAAATAAAGAAATATATATCTTACTAGCCTTTGCACGCGGCTCCGCCGCAACCAAAAACTAGTTTTTGGCTATCTCAGGTTTCCGATATAGTAGCGGGATAAAATGTATACCAGTTTAGATTTATAATTTTTAGAATTTGACATGCTCCGCTACTTTTTAAAGTACAAATTATTTGTGAATAAGGAAAAGAGATTTAAAAAATATAGATCAAAAATGTTTAAAAAATCGCGCCATCAAATAGTATGAATTTTAATTGCAAAACTTACTATATTGGATTGGTGCATGTAAATGCATTCCGATAGATGGCGTTGGTCGTAAAGACAAATGTGATGAGGAAATTGGGATCACCAAATAGGTCTGTACGATAGCTCAGTGGCTCACTTCCCCGGATTGGAAAAGACGCGGGTTCGTTTCCCGCTCGCACAAAAAATCTCTTTTTCCTTATTGACAAATAATTTGTACTTTAAAAATGTATACCAGTTTTTATGTCTAATCAAGAGCTATAAAATAAAAAAAGTTGCATCAAAATCCGTTCAGTAGTTGCGTGATGCGCGAACGAACCAACAGACAAACAGCTAAACAGACAAAAAATCTAAAAAAATTGTTTTGCGTTTAGACACGCCTATATAGCCTAATACAGACATTTTTTTTCTAATATCTTAAATGTACAGACACAGCTCTGTTACACCTTTATTATAATAATAGATAACGCACGAAAATAAAGGGATTGATGTAGAAAATAAAGATATAGAACAGTATTCTATAAGTCGCAGATTCGACTCCTGCACGCAATAATCTTTTTAACCCCCGACGCAAAAACAGGGGTGTTATAAGTTGACGTGTCTGTCTGTCTGTCTGTGGCTCCGTAGCTCGCGAACGGATGAAGCGATTTCAATTTAGTTTTTTTTGTATAAAAGGTGAGTTACGGGCGAGTGTTTTTAGACATGTTTGATGAAAATCGGTTGAGTACCCCCACGCCCCCAACGCGATATATTTTTTTAGAATTATTAATACTCGTACATACTTAGGTACTTTAAGATTGAGTTTCTTTTATTATTTTTTACTTTTTAAAGGGAACTCAGGTTATTGTGTCGGGGTTTTTTTTAAATATTTAATATAATTTTTTCCCAACAATTAATTTAGCAGTAGTGTAAGATTCTACTCACCATCGTATTTAATGTCTTGTTTACCTGGATTGTCTGTTTGTATATGTTCTAGTTTAAATCCTGAAAAAAATACATCGCATTATTATATGTATGGAGGCGGCAGTTGGGTATGCAAAAAGGAGCATGAGAGTAAAATCAATGCGGACGAAATGCGATCTCTGCGGAGATTCTGTGGAGTGAGGCTGACTGACCGCATTCGTAACGACGACGTAAGAGAGCGAGTAGGTATGAAAGAGAGTATTGGTGTAAAGATGCGAAAGGGAATGCTTCGATGGTTCGGACATGTGGAAAAAATGCCGGACGAGCGACTGGTTAAGAAGATATACAATGCGAAAGTGGAAGGATGTAGGTACAGGGGGAGACCGAGACTCACCTACCTAGACCAAATCGGTCATGTATTGAAGGAAGGTGGAGTCAGGAGTCTCCAAAACCGGCGAGCGTGTATGAAGAGAATTATGAATGTTTGAAATGCGTGCGTCTATAAGCTGCGATAACTGCTTACCATCAGGTGGGCCTTATGTTTGTTGGTAATCCATACGGCGGGTTTATTTAGTGGGTGAAGCTCGCACACTACCCTGTATGTTGCACCGAACGACGAAGTGTGCGGTTAGGTACATTTTTGACAACGTTGATTGATGGATGCATTATTACTAAATAATAATACTCACCACTATTTTCTTCTAATTCGTTCGTTCTACTTTCTCCATCTATAAATATAACATTTTTTTATTGCTTATGATGGCAGACGATCCCCGGCTCACCTGATGGTGAGTGGTAACCGTCGCTCATGGACTCAACTATACCGAGAGTATTGTGGAGCCGCTGTGCACATTTTCATTTCTCAGATATGAAAAATGAAACAATAATCAGCTATCTTCTGCTACAGTCAAAACACACTGACGTGCTTCATGACCAGTCACACAGGAGACGGTGGTACCGACCCGTTCGGACCCGATAGAAGGTGAGTACTCTCACTTGGTATACTACCACCAGTAATGCAATGAGTGATAATTGCTTACTTCATTTAGTCGCCTTGTACAACACCTGCGGGAGTGGATGGGGTGGTGACACTTGTATTCTTTGTCCATCACCACACGGATGATTCTATAAAAATAACATTTTGCATGTCCTTGTCAATGATATTTAAGTTAACGCGCTAGTGCGATATTTACTCTTTTTGTATATAATATCATTGTAATAGTAGAATCTTTGATTAAGATAGCTTGTCTAGCGTGCCTTTTTTTTTGTTAAGGCGGAAAAAAATGTACATAACCGCACACCCGTCACTCAGGTAGTGTGGGTCTCTCACCCACTAAATAAACCCGCCGTGTGCCGTCTCTCCGCCTGTGTTGGCGGGCCACTGGAACTATGTTATATTACTTCAGTGGTCCGCCGGCAGATATCCTGTAGCCTTCCTCAAAGATAATGATAGGACGCTTAGCACCAAAGCCGCCACCTTACTACCTCTGTGGTGCAGCGATAGTGTAAGCGACTGTTGCATCATGAGGTCTCGGGTTCGATCCCGAATTCGGGCAATGTTGTTGAGCTTTTTCGTAAAAACAAAAATGCACAGTAGCAGCCCGGAGTTTGGAAAAGTGCCCGGTAGATGGCAATAGGCTCGCCCCCTATTACGTGGGACTTAAACATAGCTGGCGAGTCGTGGGTGTGTAATACACCTCTGCCTACCCCTTCGGGGAATACAGGTGTGGTGCTGTTTTTTTTTTTTTTTGCTTAACACCAAAATTTCTAACTAATATTATAAATGCGAAAGTGTGTTTATTTGTTATGCTTTCCCGCTGTCACTTCTAAACCAATCGTCATAAAGAACAATTTGTTTGTGAGTGGTAAAAGAGAGCTTTACTGTGAGCGAGAATCGAACCTGCGTCCCTTCCAATCTGAAAAAGTGCTCTGGACCGCTAAGCCATTACAGTCACCAACTTCCAATCTCCACTTCACAATTGCTTTTAGATGTCTTTACGATTCACGCCACCTATCGGATGCATTTACATTTATCCATCCATCAGCCCTTCATCGTCCACTGGTGGACATAGGCCTCCCCAAGAGAACGACACAACGAGCGGTCCCGTCATGGGGGATAATGCCGTAATCGCCACGCTTGGCAGGCGGGTTGGCGATCGCAGTGGATGTTGTTAATACTCGAGGGAGTGCTGCTGCCCACTCGCCTGGCATTCCCTCAGTCGGCTCTTACGACTCCCGTGGGTAGAGAGGGGGGTGGGACAATTCTAAAGCCGGCCCCACACGGCGTATTTACGTATAATATGTTATTTCAATATAGTAATTCTAATTTTGCTATTAAAATTCATACTTTTTGATGGCCAGTTTTCTTAAAAGAGAGTGACCCAGGTTCTTTTCTTGCTCGCAGTAGAGTTCCCTCTTTCCTCATTCACAAATAATTTGTACATTAAAGTAGCTAAACATGTCAATTGCTAAAATACAGATCAAAAATGGTATATTATGATTTATCTTACTACTATTTCGCCCATAGGACAAAAATGAGTAAGCCGCCGGCTACTGAAGTAATCCAACATAGTACCAGTGGTCCGCCAACACAGGCGGAGAGACGGCACACGGCGGGTTTATTTAGTGGGTGAGGACCCCACAACAGGGTAGGTTCGTGACCCCGAACGACGGCGTGTGCGACAGATATACTTTTTCCCGCCTTAACAAAAACAAAGGTATGGTCGACCACTAGTGGCCCGTCAACATAGGCGGAGAGACGGCACACGGCGGGTTTCTTTAGTGGGTGAGGACCCCACACTGCCCGGTCGGTTGCCTCGAACAACGGGGTGTGCGGTTAGGAACATTTTTTCTTAAAAGGGTCCACCACTGGGCTCACACCCTAGTGCCCAGTGGACAAAATAAGACTGGACAGGGCATGCACACTGAAGTGGGCCCGTACTATGTAACTTGCTAAATCGTATCGACATCGCATCGTGAAATTGACATGATTGGTTGAGCGATTATAGCGACATCACACATCTATGTCTCTACCAATCACGAATAAGACGATACGATGTCGATCCGATTTTGGGAATCACATTTTAAGGGGGTTGGTTGTGGAAATATAATATAAAACTAGTTTTTATTATTTGTGTACCCAATATAGGGCATGTGAAAATTACCTTTAAAATCGCAGTTGCCATATAAATACTGTTTCAACTTATTTTCACATGACAATACTTGTTTTTTAAATAACACCGCATCCTTCAGTCTTGGTTCGCACACACCACAAATTCTATAACTCAGTGTGCATTTTGTCAGAGGAGTTACCTGAAATAAAATTTGTACTTAGCAGAGCCAGATAGATCACTCGCCGCCACTTATACACTACAATTTTGCTTGCTTTGCCTGTGAGGGCTTGAGGCTGGGTACAAAGAGAATGGCATTCTTAAAAATCACAGTTTGGAAATGATCAAAGCCAGGGGTTCCCAATCTTTTTCAGTCTGCAGCGCATAACCAAGTTTACTATTTTGTCTTTGCACTCTAACCTATTTAGCAGGTCAAAATTAATAAGTACAATGATACTAGTTAGGTAGATAGGCACAAAAATTACAACATCCTCCTTATTTATAAGAATACAAGTAAAATAAGCTTTGTTTCACATCAAAAATATAGGTTCCGGATAATCACCAACTTATGATATACTAAAACCTTCTCCGAAACGCTGCATCTTATGGTATAAGTATTATTTCGATTGGTTCAGTAATTTTCGCGATATAATCGAACAAAAAAACGGCTCTCCTTTATTAGTATAGATATAATTAACACAGAAAACATTAAAAGAGACTTAAGTTGAAATTACAAAAAATCGTAAAAGAATGGATTCACGGCGCCCTTCGTCACATGGGATACTTTGGGAACCCCTGATCGAAAGCATAACATTTTTTAACCACAATGGATCATGTACAAGTTAAGCAATGGGGGAAAATATCTCAAATTCATTGTGCAATATTTGTAACTGAGGTCAACAGGAAGCAATCAAATTATGATGCAGTGTGATGATAGGGGGAGTCCAAAAGAACAGAATTTAGCATGATATTTACGAATGGTTCCAACTGATAAATGTGTAATTAAAAATGCACCTGTGCTGAAATTCTATTAGCGTTATATTTTAGGCTATAAAATTCAATATGATATATTTAAATAAAAAATTTTATAGTTGGTAAGCCATATTATTTTTTCTAGGATAAAAATATTTTATATTTTAAACCTTTATAAACTGTGTGCTAATTACATGGTTTTTATTTTTACTGGTAATCTTCAATTTAGATTTTCATGGATATTGAATAAAAGCCAAAACTATCCCAATATTTTTAAATAAAATACATAGAAAGTTGTGTCACATTCAAGTAAACTTACTCTCTTCTTTGTATAAAATTTCACCTGGACATTTTTTTATAAGTAATTCTCATATCTACTACCTATATTTAAACATATTTCTTTTTATATCTAAGCCGATAAATAATTTACTCTAAATGAAATAATATATAATTTACTTTAATGAGGAAAAATCTAGAAATTCAAAGGTGTTCAAATTATTGGCAATGAAAGAATAAAATTAAATATTATGACTAAAAAATTTATTACAAATACTTATATAGTCCCTACAAAAAATATTTCTGATAAATTGTGTATCTATAATTTATCGAAAATACTTACAATAATATCAAAAGTGTCCTTTAACAAAACACAATAGTCTTGCTGGATTTCGTCAGTAGGGTACACATTTATGCTCTTTATACTGGCTTCAGAGTGACAACAGCGGCATATATCATTTACATTTAGTGTAAACGACATTTTCACTACTATTTTATTTTCATTATGTGTTAAAATTTCATAAAGACACTACAAAATAATATATGAGTGTAAGTGTACTACGTGTCTTAAAAAATAAATCTAATATATAATCATATAAATATATATAGTGCAAAATATAGATAGAATCACAGACTAATTAGTGGATAGAATCATGGCCCCAAAATGCCAAAAATACAGGTCTGCTCAAATCCACAGATTGATTGTGAATAATAAGAACTGAATAGAGATTGGGTTGTCACACGTGTCAGAGAGATTTTGTTCAAATTTTAATAATTTCTGTTTAATTCTGTTCTAAATTATCGAAATTTTTCATTGCATTATCACTTGTGGATAGATATTCATTTGTAGTTAATCATTTGTGCTCAAATGTAGATATTGTACCTACTGGTAAGTTATTTGTTTCATTGTTCTTTCATTCATTTGTTTTGCGTTTTTCTTTGGTGTAAATTTAGCTTTTATATGATGGAGAAGGAAATTTGGTCGGATACTCAGGAGCCTGAACCTCCTGATCCTCCGGACCCTCCAGATCCCTATCCTGGTACTTCATCACCTGAGCAAGTTTTAGTTCCCGGACTTAAACGCCGATTAATTGATAGTCAGGCGAGTCAACAATGCGAGTCGCTTAAAAAAAAAACTATTATTGACAAAGACCTAGCAGTAGCTTCAATCCAAAATATTTATACCCATCCCAGACTAGTTGTGGGGGTTAAATGTTACACGAATTTCGATATCGGTCCTTATATTGTTCATATTACCCGGGCTGAACCAGACCCAATCGCTGGAACAGCTATTCGCCCAATCAAGTTTGGCCAATTTCTCTCACGTAATAAAATAAATAATATTTGCACAGATGGTATTAAAAAAGTGTGTAGAGGTAAAATCTCAGTTGAATTTATAACAGCAGATGATGCAAATAAATTTTTAGATAATAAAATTTTGGAAATTTCTAAATTTGTTCCCGTAATCCCCACATACAATATCACCAAGATGGGTGTAGTACGTCAGGTCCCTGTTGATATGTCCATGGATGAATTTGTGGAATCTATCATTTTGCCGAATGGATGTGGTCCTGTTCTCAAGGCCCGCAGACTCAACAGAAAGATTAACGCAGATGGTAAGGTAACTTGGTCCCCTACACAAACAGTTGTCCTAACATTCCAAGGTCAAGTTCTCCCCAGCAAAATTTATTATTTTCACACCAGCCTTCCTGTTGATTTATATCAATTCCCGACAATCCAATGCTATAACTGCTGTAGATTTGGTCATGTTAAAGGCCTTTGCCGATCCCAGCCTCCGTGCTACCGTTGTGCTCAGCCGCATGCAGGAGATTCTTGCAGTGTTATTGAGGCGGAAGCTTCTTGTCTGCATTGTTCGGGACTTCACTATGCTAATAGCAGGGACTGTCCCGAGCAAAGTAGGCAGAAGTCCATTAAATTATTAATGGCAAAAGAAAAAATATCATACCAAGAAGCATCCCGATCAATACCTAAATCCAGTAAATCATATGCAGAAGTTGCACAAACTTCTGCTATCATTAATAGCCCTCATCATCCATCAGTACTTAGACAACCATCCACTCACGCTCCCATTTCATCATACAAGAAAACTGTGTTCTCTACTCCCCGCGCCCATACGCCTCTGGGAAAAACATACGATAGAGCATCCCATCAGGCTCTTGTTGCTAACCCTCCTTCAGCTATGCCAAATGGTTGTGCTATATCTCCTGTTCCCTCTTCCAATTCTCCACCGGTTCTCCAGGATGTCAATCTCCTGGAAATTCTGATTAATATGATATTTGACTTGTTAGGAAAATCAAATTCAAACATACCGTCCCACGTTGCCCAAAAACTTTCCCAAATCATTTCCCTAACTTCCAATAATGGATCAAGTTCCCATCCTGCAATGGAACATAAAAAGCATCAGACATAAGAAGCATGAGCTTCTTTTTTTAATTAGTAAATTTCAACCATCTGTCATTGCCATCTCGGAGTCATGGTTAGTTCCTAATTCCCATTTTGGGGTTTCAGGTTACTCCTGTCTTCGGGATGATAGGGCAGATGGCTATGCCGGTAGCGCCTTACTTGTAAGGCGTTACCTTCCCTTCTCACAAATTCATCTTCCTTCTGTTTCTCCTGACATTAATGTTGTCGCCGTAAATATTTTTAACATCTCATTTATATCATTATACATGCCTCACCCTCATTCATCCTTAATTTCAGACATTTTGTACATAATATCATCTGTTCCTCCTCCTGTTATTTTGATGGGTGATTTTAACGCTCATCACACCTCATGGGGTTCTAGCCATGACGATTCTTTTGCACGTCTGTTACTAGAAATTTTTGATGAAGCTGATTTATGTATTATTAATAACGGGTCTCCTACTCGGAGGGTATTTCCATCTCAAAATCCTCAAAGTGTAGTGGATCTTACCGCATGTAGCCCTTCTCTTGCTTCCACTCTGTCTTGGAACGTCTTGGATCACACTTATGGTAGTGACCACTTTCCTATCCTTATCAACATCTGTAATAGATCTACTCCAATTTTTGATTTTAATCCTTCTTTTAAATACCGTTTAAAAAATGCAGACTGGTCATCTTATGCATCTTCACTTGACAGTAAAGTAGTATCCCTTCCTCCAGTATCTTCCAGTAATATTGTTGATATTTATTCTAAATTTGTTTATTCAATTACTTCAAGTGCTGATCAGACTTTTCAGTCGAAAAAAAAATCTAAATTCAAAATTTCCCCTCCATGGTGGGATCCTGAATGTTCGCAAGTTGTTAAGAATAGGAAAGCAGCTGAAAGACGTTACAATTTGAATATGACAACAGAAAATTTTTTGGAATATAAAAAAATTGCTGCACAAACTTCTAGACTTCTAAAAAAGAAAAAAAAACAAGGTTGGATACATTTTTGTGAACAATTGTCTCCGAAAACTCCATCATCTTTAGTATGGGATCATATTAAAAAATTTAGAGGATCCTTTAAAAATAACAATATCTCTTCCAATGATCCCTCCGTATGACTCGAGGCATTTGCAGATAAGTTGGCGCCTCCTTTTGTTCCAAATTTAAATGTATTTCCCTCTTTTCCATGTTCCCTTCCCTCTTTTAATTATTTTGAATCACCTTTTTCTCTTTCCGAGCTCAGTCTCGCTTTAGAGGGTTTAATAGACTCCTCACCCGGGATGGATGGAATTCCCTATTCTTTTTTAAAAAATGCTTCCCCAAATACAAAGAAATATTATCTAGACCTCATTAACATCTGTTTTGAAAATGGTATAATTCCTCGGGACATGAAAAATCAAATTGTTATCCCCCTGCTCAAACCTGGATGCAATGCATCAGATTTTAATAGTTACAGACCCATAGCCCTTTCTTCTGTATTATCCAAAATCTCTGAACATATGGTCAAGCATCGTTTAGAATGGTTGGTAGAAAACAAAAAATTATTAGCAAAATCACAATTTGGATTTAGGAAAGGTATGAGTACAGTAGATAGTCTTAGTATACTATCTACTGATATTCATATATCATTTTTAAAAAAACAGTATTTAGTTGGAGTTTTTATTGACATTGCATCAGCATATGATAATGTATTATTGCCTGTGCTTAAAAATAAACTCCTACATTTGGATATTCCCACAAAGTTGACACGTTTTATATGTAATCTTTTTATGGAAAGATCCATTTCAATCAAACATCAAAATTCTTTCCTTCCACCCAGATATGTTTGGAAAGGTTTACCGCAAGGTTCTGTATTAAGTCCTTTATTATATAGTATTTACACCAGTGATTTAGAGTCTACAGTTCTATCTTTTTGTCAAATTTTGCAATATGCGGACGATATAGCTCTTTATACTTCAGTTAAATCTATAGAAGAAGCAGAAATCCAATTAAACTCTGCTCTAAGGTACTTATCTGACTGGCTCCTAGAGCATGGTCTCTCTATATCAGCTTCTAAAAGTAAAGTAGTGATATTTACTAAAAAACGGATTATTCCTAATATCACAGTTAGAGTTAATGAGAATGTGATACCTCAAGAGACCAAAGTAAAATTTTTAGGATTATGGCTTGATTCAAAATTATCTGGTATTTCTCATTTTGATTATGTTATACAGAAATGTGAAAAGAACATTAATATCCTCCGTTCTCTTTCTGGGGTATGGTGGGGTGCTCATCCTTTTACTCAGAAATTATTATATAATGCCATAATCCGTAGCCATATGGATTATGCATCTTTTATCTTAGACCCTTGTAATAAATCCGTTCTTAAGAGACTTGACAAAATTCAAGCCAAATGTTTACGTATAATATTAGGGGCTATGAAATCTTCACCTATTAATGCGATGCAAGTAGAGTGTGTTGAACCTCCTCTTTCACTACGTAGGCAATACCTTGCCAACAGATTTTTTTTTAAATTAACTCAATGGTCTGATCATCCCCTTATCCCTAAATTGAGACAGTTGTCTGAACTTTATAACTCTCATAACACACAATCATCTCACCTTTTCCCTTGTATTCTCCGCAGTTATTGTTTATCTAACAATCTTGCCAATCCAGTTTATCAAAATCCCAGTCTACCATTATATTCTCTTGATTATGATACATTGATTTTCCAGCCCAACATTATTTTGAATTTTGGCATTGATAAAGATACAATTGAGGCCAATAAGGTTTTCCAACAAAAAATTCAAAGTGAATTTGAGAACTGGTACACTTTGTACACTGATGCATCTAAATCTTCAGATAATGCAGTAGGTGTAGCAGTTTGGATACCTTTCACAAGAATCATGCTAAAGTACAAATGTCTATCTGCTTCATCAGTATTTACTGGAGAGTCAATAGCAATTTTAGAAGCAATTAAATTTGTGAAATCACATAATTTAAATAATTCATTAATATTTTCAGATTCTAAAAGTTGTCTACAAGCAATATTATCTAATCCTTTCAGGTCTAAATCAAAATTTCCAATTATTTTTCAAATAAAAGATGAATTGTTCCAATGTCATAAACTTGGTATTAATATTATTTTGGCTTGGATTCCTGGTCATATGGGTATCCTAGGTAATGAGTCAGCTGATTGGTGTGCCAAGTCTGCAGCAGTTGTAGGTTCCCTTGATCATTTTCATGTATATTCATATGACATCTGTGCCTCCCTGAAATCAGTCCTATTTCAGGATTGGACTGAACAATGGCATATTTCTAAAAACGTTAAAGGGAAATTTTATGGTGATATTCAACCTGAGATTCCCCACAAACCTTGGTTGTCTAAATTCAAAAAGGCTGATAAGGCTACCACCTCTACCATCTGTCGGTTACGTTTAAACCATTCTTGCACTCCGGTATTCCTTGCTAAACTTAGGATTAGAGATAATTCCATTTGCGAATGTGGTCTGGCTCAAGGAAATATAAACCATATATTCTTTTGTTGCTCTAAATTAAATTGTTCTTTATATAATATTTTACCAACTGAAATCTCTCGTCCTACATCTTTTAAACTTCTTTTGTCTCTTGCATTTACTCCATTTATTAAAACACTTTGTAAATTCATAAAAGTTAATAAGATTAAATTGTAAATGTATGTACATATTATAGAGGTAAAGGGTATTTAGTTTAAAAAAAAATAGTTTTGGTTTTGTTTATATTGTATTCCTATAAGTAGTTTTATGTCATGTAGTTAGAGTTGTATTTTTTGTTTCAGTGTATATCTCATGGTAATCCATCGTGTTGGACTCATTTTTCACCGTTTATTTCTCTTTCACCGAACAAATTTCCTTCGTTTGACGGTCTACCTTAAATTAATACTCGATATTGGCGAAATTGTGCTCACACTGCCACAACAAGAGCCATTAAACAAGAAGATAAGATAAATCCACAGATTAATTAGTGCTCAAATCGCGAATTAACGTAAGTACAAAATTTTGCCGTGCATGCGTCATCAACAAGGCAGCATTGGCTCTCAAATTTTTTTTCCCCACTATTTACCCACAAGCCGGTACGCAAGGGAGTCAAGAGGTTAAAGGTTAGAAGTCTGAAAAAAAAAGTATTACTGTCTACAAAAGCTAAAATATATTAAACTAGACTCTAACCACAACTTCATCCGGGTGGTTTCAGAATATAAATGTGTCGCACTACTGCACTTTAATTAACTTTACGCAAAAATAGCTAACCTGAAGAAATCATTCATTTTGCCAGGATGAAAATGTAGCCTGTGTCCTTTTCTGAGCTCTAGTACTCTAGGGTTCAATAGTTACGCCGTGAAAGCGTAACAAAAAAACTGACAATTAAAGTCACTTTCACATTTATATTATAGTAAGGATTAAAAATTTGAAAATGAGTCGCGAGTTATAAACTTGACTTTGATTAGAAAAATGGTGGAATTTTTATTTGGCGTACAAAATTATAAAAAGATATTTAAATATGCTCCAATTTATAGCCATGAGCTGGTTGGATATTATAATACCTATCTGAAAAGGCACTTTATAAATTAGCCTCTAGCCTGTTTTCAAATTTTCTATTTAAACGTTCTATTCTCCATTTTAACCAGCATTATTTTTTTTTTGTAATACCCACCACCTTTTGCTAAGCGGTTACCGTAGCCTATAGACGCTAGCAACACCAGAGGCATCACTCACGCGACACCTGCTCTAAGGAAAGTGATAGGCAGCGCAAAGGAAGAATAACAAGGAGAGGATAAGGAGGGCCTCAGCGCTCTTACTCACCATATGAAACATTAGTAGGAGTACCTACAATTGTTTCACTTATTAGTTTGTATATTTTTCATGTACCATATCACCATGGTTGGAAAAACTTTGAGATTCAATATTAACAGAAAGAGTACGAGCTAGTTTTCTCTTTGGTTTGAAAGAGAAACGGCTAAAAGCGGTAGTTGTCATGTATCTGTCATATACAACAACCACGCTATGCTAGCATGCACCACTAATAATTTGTGATTTTTATTCGTCACCAATTTTCATATAGTGGGAAGAAGCCGTCCATTTATGATTTTGTGTACTCGGAATGAAGTGGTGAGCAATGGTGTGAGAATGGGTTAGCAGCATAGTATTAAATATTCATTTATATTAATTTATTGAATCGATTAATCATTTGAATTGTATCATTATTAGCATTCAAAGCATTGTCTTTTGTTACACAAGATTATAAGGAACAAAAAAAAACGAACAAATATAAAATAGTGTAACAAAGGTAGCCAGCTCAATTTTTGTTGTGCTAATTGCAAAACACTGATTTTCAGCTGGCCCTACAATAAACTTTCAACTTAACTTATTAGTTATAGTCAATCTTCATTATTAAATAAAATTATCTGAAAGGATCCTTCTTTCCGACAATTTTACAGCGAGCATACTCCTGAGTAAATCTTCAATCTTAATACGTCACGCTCTGGCATAAAAATAATCTACACAAAAATAGCCATCCCACAGGAGACCTCCACCTTTTCCACTTAAACAATAGTTAGTAGCCTTTGTCCTAATCTGTACTCCAGAGTTTTATATATGATTATTGGTTAAGGAGTTACGGTGTCAAGAATTAGTAAACAAACAATTGATTTGAACGGAACAAGTAAAATAAAAGCGTCACCATGCTAACACCCGGTTTTACCTTCCCTCCGCATTAGATGTTTCACATGTTTTACAGGAAGGTGCAGCATAAGACGGCCTCCCACCAGAAGGACTGATGACCTGGTCAAAACCGCAAGGCGCCCTTGGATGTAGTCACTAGAGCATCGGTGTGGAATGTCTGTAGACAATCCTATGACACTCCATTATGACAGAAGAAGCCGTCGCGGTCATGTTTTAGCCGGTATTGTGGCTCATGAATTCAACACAAGAGTCGAGCCTGTATGACATCAAGCCCGTCACTCCCCCTGGATCCTATTGGTACCCCAGTGACGTGCGTAAAATTGAATTTTGGACCATGTTAGCAAAAAAAAAGGACCGCTTGTTGTGGCGTTCTCTTAGGGAGACCTATTATGTACAGCAGTGGAGGTCGAATGACTGATGAATGGAATAAAATATTATTATATACTTGTTTTTTTTTTATTGCATGTAGTGGCAGACGAGCCACGGTCCATCTGATGGTAAATGGTAACCGTCGCCCATGGACTCGACTATATCGAGAGTATTGTCAAGCCGCTGCTCACCAATTCATTTCACAGATATGAAATGAAATATAAATGGCTTTCTCCTGCTACAGCCAAAACGATATGCTTCATGGCCAGTCACATGGGAGATGGTGGTACCAACCCGCTCGGGCCGGATACGAGTACGGAGTACGGAGTACTCCCACTTGGTACCAAGCCCTACCAACAGTCATGCAATGGATGATAATTGCTTACTTCCCTTAGTCGCCTCATACGACACCAGTGGGAAAGAATGGGGTGGTGACCCTTGTATTCTTAATCCGTCACCACACGGATAAAAACACCTAGTTAAACCTAGTTATCGTAATACCTCACTTTCGAATCTTTTTCTCCTGGTGTCATCACATCACAAACTTATATAGGTTTGTTTGGACTTAGAATGAACGTCTATACCCAGGATTAAATTATTATTTATTTCTTTATACTTTTTACAACCTAAATCTATTCAATAGAGTGTTATGCCCTTAATTTTCTGTTTGTTTAAAAAGAAGGCATGCCTGATTGAACTATTAACCACTAGCTCATATGACTGAACGAATTGGGTTGCAATTTGACACACATAGATATAATTATAGAGGTAGATAAAGATTTACGCAATTAAAAAACCTTTGTCCATCGATATCGATATTTTTTACGCGCTTCCCTTCCAATGTTCGCCATTTTCAGTTCTAACTTAGAAATGACACGATAAACTATTATAATTTTTTCTTCTCCTTCTGTTTCCTACCGCAATGGTTCTTTTGATTATTTTCTTTTGACACATCTACATGCGCTCAGGACGGTGAGTCGACACCAGTCGACACTAACTGAAGCGAGCCGAGTAGTGGTCAGGCACCTCGTGTTGGCCACTAACCTCCATATATATACAAGCTATATTAGGAGGTCTGTGGTGTTAGCAAGTTGCGTCGCTTCGAGCCCTTTGACTCGGGCTCAAATACCGACAATGATCGGAAGTCACCCGAGGCGTGACGAGGTAGCATGAAGCGAAGCGAAGTACCCCTCCACACTCTCGTATTCGCTTTACCTTCAGCTTAGACGAAGAATAATATAGACTCGCTACTATTTTGACATTAAGGATGAAGAAAAGGATGCACATATTAGGTTTGACCAAGAGTGAGAGAGACACATGTATAAGTATTTCTATCCTTTACGCGTATGTGTTACTTGTATTTGGACCCACTCAACTGGGTCTAAACAAAAAGGTGGCCAACTATCCCCATCATCGGTATGTAAGCTTGTTTTTGTTTTGACGTAAAAAAATTAAAATGTGTGTACTTATGTACACGCGTTAGAAGTTATACTTCTTTGGCGTATGGAAAACAAGTATAGAAAATGTATTTTTTTTATTTATGCATAAAGTTTGTTAATATACCAGAAATAAAACAAAAACAAAAAAAAAATTTTTTGGATAATAATTTAATAATTTTTAATTAACGATATAAATAAATTATACATACCGACAACTAACCTCAAATCTATAAATGCACTCAAAACAGTTTATTCAAATCAGTTTTATCACTAATATTCAATATATATAGATATACTAATAAATAATAAATTATTAGTATCACCGTCGTATATGAAATTGATTTAATAAAAACACCAAAATAATATTTATTTATTCACACTGTTTAATTGTACTCTTACGAAACACGTGTTCTAAATATAAAAATACTAGAATATACAACTTGAACATAGTTATCAATTTTCATGCATGCCACCTAGAACTAACTTCACGATGTAGAATTTAGGTGCCGGTGTGCGCGCGCATCGTAAAATTTCACTCTCATCATTTTTCACTATCGCGTCAAAAGAAGTATAACTTCAAAAAAACCTTCATTAGTCACGTTATATACGTTAATATTACATGTTCTAATACATTTTAAGCAAAATATAAGCATAACTGCAATTTCTTTTGTCCTGTCATTTTTGTATCCGGCTAAAATAGGTAGAACATTTTTAGTCAACAAAGTTATAATCATAGTTATCTTTTAAAATTATTCCGGTTATCATATGTCAAACTATTGCTATCTCGACACTGCATACGCTTGTGGCTTGTCTTTAATATCTTTGTCTAAGACCTTCGGCTACTTCCCGAGCAGTGTAGTGCGGGTATATGGTTATAAAAGTGTACTCTGTGCTCTATGTAATGCAAAATACAAGGTACTCTGTGCGCTGGGGGTTGGAATGATCCAGAGTTTTGGCGGGAACACGAAGAAGATCATGTCGTCGCTCCTAAACTAGTGTTATTTCAAGTATTAATGTGTAAAAGTGGTGGCCTTTTGCTTATTAACTATTTGTGTATGTGCATAAGTGTTGGCAAGTGATGTAATGCGAAATAACGTGTTTTTTCCTGTTGTCTCCAAAACTCCATAGAAGCTTCAGTAAGACCGCCATCGTCTTACTGTAGTGGGACTTTGACTTGACTGACTAATTTTCTATGACTGACTTCGACTATGACTTGTTTTATGAACTAAACTTACGTGTGATGAGAGAATAACGATGTTTGTTTCTGTTAGGCTGATGGTTCTTCCAATGCCTTAAAAAAAACAAAAAATAAATAAAAATGCGAATGATCCACAGAACAAATGATTTATTATATTATTATTTTATTTGTTTTAAGGCATTGGCAGAACCATCAGCCTAACAGTAACTTATAAACATCATTATTCTCCAAACTAGATTAATTCATCAAACAAGTCGTAGTTGAAGTCAGTCATATAAAGTCAGTCAAGTCAAAGTCACGCTACAGTAAAACGATGGCAACCTTACTGAAGCTTCTATGGAGTTTTGGAAACAACAGGAAGAAACACGTTATGTCGCATTACATCACTTGCCAGCACTTATGCACATACACAAATAGTTAATAAGCAAAAGGCCACCACTTTTACACATTAATACTTGAAATAACACAAGTTTAGGAAAATAATGCAGAGCGACGACATGATCTCATACTCATAGAACAATATTACTCAAGAGAGTAAGAGACAATGAGACAATACTACTCTACTCCTAGCGGAGGAATGATTGATTTTCGTAAAAGAATATTTTGAGTCCATTTATGTAAGAATTTATAGTACTAAAATGCCAGATATAATAATAGAAAGTGTCCTTACTGAAAAACTAGATGCTAGGTTATTGATAAAGTGGTTAAACAATGAAAGCTTGGAGGTAAATCTCTAACCTATAAATTTTGGTTAAGATTTGGTTTAGTCATATTTATATATATTGTTCTGATTTTATTTTATATTTTTTTAGGAAATACCTGAAGATTGTATATTGAATTGCTGTAACAGAAATGAATTTGTGACATGTTTTTTGTCGTTCTTACGAAGTCAAACTGACAGGTAATTTTATCACGAAACATGTAAACATTGTGGTGAAAACTCATTTTTCACCGTTTATTTCTCTTTCACCGAACAAATTTTCTTCGTTTGACGGTCTACCTTAATTTAATACTCGATATTGGCGAAATTGTGCTCACACTGCCACAACAAGAGCCATTATACAAGAAGATAACATGTAAACATTAGAATTTTTTTATACTTACCCAATGCTTTTATTATAATGTTTCATGTGCAAGATAATAGTGATAACATAGACAAGTGTTGAGTTGATCTGTCGTTGGTCTGTTCTTCGAAATTTTGAAATCTTGCTTGCAACCAACCACAAATCATTCATTGCTGTTAGGATTTATTCAATTCTTGAATGGCGTTGTTAAACTTTATAGACTCAACCTTAGAATAATAACGCTTAGAACCCGAGTAGGTCCAAACGGAGTGAAGCAATTTCAAGTTAGCCTTCAAAGGCTAACTGCGTTGCTCCTTCTGTCAGTGCCCATGATAAAGTGTCAGTGTAAACATCTCGCATAATTTTATTTAAAAATGACTTACTGCACCATGAAAGGATGTCACAACGCGTCACATAACCACAATAATGATAGGAAGATTACATTTCACTCGTAAGTACTCTTTACATAATTAATAATTTTCAGTAATACATTCATCTAAACAGAAAATTAAATTGTAATCAAAATATTGCTAGCTTTAGTAAAAATATTTACCCCAAATAAAAAAAAATCTATTTAATTCTATTCGATTTGATTATTGCTGCGCGATGGATACAACCAATCTGACTTAATCGAAGCGAAGAATGTTAAAAACCAATTAGATAGGTACACAAAAATATGTTCCGAGCATTCCGGTGACAAAGAAAAGTATACATGATGGTACTACTTGGTATTACTTGATATGGTATGACTATGGTATATACTTACTATGGTATATACTCACTATGGTATTACTTGCTTATGATGGCAGACGAGCCACGGCCCACCTGATGGTAAGAGATAACCGTCGCTCTCATAGACTCAACTATACCGAGGGTATCGTCAAACCGCTGTGCACCATTTAATTTCTCAGATATGAAATGAAAGAATAAACGGCTATCTTCTGCTACAGCCAAAACAGACTGACTGGCTTCATTCTTCTCTTCATTTACAGGAGTCGGTAGAACCGACCCGTTATAGTAATTTAAGTTCCATTACCTACAGGTGCATTATTCATAAATTACAAATTTTGTCTAAGTTCCGTGTTTCTACTTACCATCATCCATCCGTCTATCAGCCTTTTAACGTCCATTGCTGGCCATAGGCCTCTCCAAGAATGGGGGATAGTGCCGTAATCGCCACGCTTGGCAGGCGGGTTGGCTACCGCAGTGGATTTTGTAGTGCAGAAATATTTAAAATAATAAATTTTTAATTAGAGGTCAACATACAAACCGACTTTTTGTTATAGTTATCGAGCGACATATACTATCTACTTACATATCCCGTCGTTTTTTTATACAAATCTACTATAATACAATTTTCTATCAGAAAATTATACACGAGATTTTGGTTAGGCAAAACTTGAATAGTGTGCCATTTTCATTACTTTTTGGGGAAAATGTTTTTACTTGTATCATTACTTAATCGTGTGTGTGTGCCGTTGAATGTAATTACGTGACGTTTACGCACACATTAATCGTTTTGTTGCTTCAAATTTCAGCGGAATTATAAATTACACTATTGTTCTAAGCGTTATTATTCTAAGGAATCAACTTTGTCAACGTTATCTAGACATATCCATAAAAACAAGGAAATTGTGTCATCATTTAAACTTTTGTTCAAATTCAAATTCAATTCAAATTCAAATTCAAAAATATCTTTATTTCATAGGCCTATTAAGTAGCACTTAAAATCGTCAATAATACACTAATAATTAAAATAATTAACACGAGCGCCTGAGGCGAGTGCAACCGCAATAACAAAGTGGCGATTGCAATCGCCACAAGCGGCCGGATTCCGTAGTAAAGCCTTTCATGAGAAGAACCCGGCAAGAAACTCATGGGCCACTTTTTTAAATTGCAAATTTATTACAATTTAATATAATTTTTATAACATTACATTATTTCTTATAAAACAACTTTGAAAATTAATGAATGAGGAGCAGCTCAAGCCCATTTAGTTTTATCCTCAAGATAATCCGAAACAGTGTAATAACCTTGATTACAAAGTCTAATTTTTACGGCTTTCTTAAACTTATTTAGTGGCATGTTTCGGACATTTTCAGGAATTTTATTGTAGAAGCATATACATTGCCCCATGAAAGATCTACTGATTCTGTGGAGACGAGTACTGTGAGCAACAAGATTGCCTTTGTTCCTTGTATTAATGTGATGAACGTCGCTATACTTATCAAAGCTTCTGATGTTTTTCTTGACATACAACAGATTTTCATATATAAATTGAGACACGACAGTTAGAATATTTATTCTTTAAATTTCTGTCTAAGGGAAACTCTCGGGCCCAGATTATAGATTGCACGAACGGCCCTTTTCTGAAGGAAAAATATAGAATTTAAATCGGCGGAGCATCCCCATAGCAGTATGCCATAGGACATAATACTATGAAAGTAACTGAAATAAACTATTCTAGCCGTTTCAACATCAGTCAATAATCTATTTTTTTTTACCGCATATGCCGCTGAGCTAAGCCTACCTGATAATTTTTTAATATGGGGGCCCCATTGGAGTTTGTTATCTATAGTGATACCTAGAAAAACCGTGGACTCCACAAGGTCCAGTTCGACGCCATTCAATTGTACATTGGTTTCTACATGCCTTACATTGGGTGTAGTAAATTTTATACATTTACTTTTATTTTCACTTAAAACTAGGTTATTAGTATTGAACCAATGAACAACTTTAGATAGTGTGTTGTTCACATCGTCATAATTAAGTTGTTGCCTTCTTATTTTAAATAATAAAGATGTATCATCTGCGAACAACACAATATTTCGATTATCTCCTACGTAGTATGGTAGGTCATTAATATAGACTAAGAACATAAATGGCCCCAACATGGACCCCTGCGGCACACCCATTGTCATGACAGACCCATGTGATAACGTGCCATTAACATCGACCCTTTGAATTCTATTGCTCAAATAAGAAGTCAAAAGCTCGAGAGCCCTGTTCCTGATTCCGTAATGGTATAAATTTTTAATGAGGGTTTCATGATGTACACAGTCAAATGCCTTAGACAAATCGCAAAATACGCCTAACGCATCGTGCGAATCTTCCCAAGCTTTAAATGTGGTTTTTAACAATTCTAGACCTGCATCAGTAGTAGAGCGATTCTTTGTGAAGCCGAACTGGTTTTTATGAAAAAAATTATGATTGTCAAAATGATCAACCATTTGTTTGAGAATAAGCTTCTCAAATACTTTACTTAGTGTCGGTAGTACAGAAATTGGAAGAAAACTATTAAGGTCTGAGGTACTACCAGATTTAAACAAAGGAATTACTCTACTAAACTTCATAAGGTCGGGGAATACACCATTAACAAAACAACCGTTAAACACAGATGTCAATTGGGGAGCAATAATATGAATAATTGAGTTAACTAATTTAACAGACATACCCCATAAATCCGCAGTTTTTTTAATATTAAGACTTAAAAGAATTTATAACACTGTTTACATTGACATCCGAGAATTTAAAGGAAGTGTGAAGTGTTACTGTCTTTCTCACATGGGCTTGTAAAGTCTGCCAACGCACTTTGGGCTGGCTTGTACCATAATAGTAAGATTAAATTCAGGAGAAAACGTTAGGTAGCTGCACTTAGATGGTTAAAACCACTGACCTCTATATACGTACCCAGTACATAATACATTTAACTGTAATCTTAAACAATTAACTTTTTTTTTTGAAGCAGTGTTCTGATATCCTGAGGAATTTCAATGTTGTTCATATTATGAGCTCAAAGTAATCTAGCACATTTTTTATTTATATGGTGTTGTCCCCTTAACTACTGTAATAATCCTTCTATTGCGGGGATCTTTACAAACACTAATTTTGCAGATACAAAGTACACTCAGACTCAGAAAAACCATTTGTTGATCATACAGAGTTGTCCTGTTGCGAATCAAACCCGTAACACTGGTGGGAGGTTGGTATTTAAACCACGGCAGCATCTGTGCATCCACATACACACTATTATTGTGTGCATATCATTGTAAGTTTGCAGTGAAAATCAGCGCTCTGTTCACAGACCATAACATATTTCTCTTAGTCTCATTCCCATCCTATTATCACATCACACACACGCCTATATTCTCCGAGGGGGTAGTTAGAGGCGTATTACACACCCACGGTTCGTCAGCTATGCTTAAGTCCCATGCAATAGGGGGCGAGCCTATTGCTGTCTACCGGGCACATTTCCAAGCTCCGGGCTGCTACTGAGAGTTTTTCGTTTTACAAAAAAGCTCAATCACCACCGCATCGCCCGACCCGGGGATCGAACACGAGTCCTCATGATCAGCAGTCACTCACACTACTGCTGCACCACAGAGGCAGTTTATATATTTAGTAGAGTATTTATTTATTTATGTACACATACGAGTGGCGGCTGATAATTACGCGGCCTAAGGTACTTAATTAATAAAAAAAGGATACTTTTATATTTTTTATTTTTAAATATAATCCTCCCAAGTAACGCCCCCGTAACTTCTTTTTCAAGTTTGAAAAAAGGAAAAAGTCACTGGGGGCCATGTCCATACTGTGGAGTGGATGATCAATTTCTGTGGCTTATATGGCATCTCTCGCAACAAGACGCGTTGTGAATGGGTGCGTTGTCTTGCAGCACTCAGTGCGCCAACTTACGGCAAGTCTTTTATGTACGACTGCCTCACGTGCTTAACCCAAAGTTACTACTTATTTCTAATAGAAACCTCTTCCAACCGACCAGCAGGAGGATAGTGTAAAAATTGATTGGAAATTAGATTGTGCGTACAATAGACGTCATACATATATATTATATTATATTATACTATTACATCAATCATCCATCCAGCATCCTTTCAACGTCTAATGCTGGACATAGGCCTCTCCAACTGCGCCGACCGCATCTAACGGCTCCCCGGGGTTTTGTCCAGATCGTCGGTGGCCGCTAAGCCGTCCGATACGTGGTCGCCACTCATGAACCATTTTTTCCCAACGGTTGTCGGTTCGTCGAGTGATGTGGCCTTCCCATTGCCACTTCAGCATGCCAACCCGGCGGGCTATGTCGGTCACTCCTGTTCTCCTACGGATCTCCGTATTACGGATTCGATGACGTAGGGAAATACCGAACATAGCCCGCCATGACACGCTGAGCGACTTTGGATTCGTCGATAGACCTCTTTCTCGAAGTTGCGCCTTTCTAACTGGACTGTTTGACCCAGGTAGTGGTCGACAACTTCGAGAAGCGCACTCCCGACTAGGACTGGCGCTGAAATGACATGGACATCAGACATGACTTATTCTTACTTCGTCTAGTAAATGTTCATTTTGAGACCGACTAGTCAGGAAACCCTGCTGAGATCATTGAGCATGGTGCCAAGGTCCTCCAGCGATTCTGCCATGACTACGATGCCGTCGGCATATTGAAGGTGAGTGATGTATCGCCATTGACGTTGATGCCGACTCCGGTCCAGTCCAAGAGCTTGAAGACATCTTCCAGCGCAGTTGTAAAGAGTTTCGGGAATATAACGTCTTCCTGTCTAACACCTCTATCCAGTTAAATCAGTTTCGTACTCCTGTCCTGAACGCGGACTGACATGGTGGCCTTTCTATACAAGCACTTCAGCACTTCGATATACCGATAGTCAATTTGGCACCGCTGAAGGGACTGCAGCACTGCCCAAGTTTCGTTCGAATCGAAGGCTTTCTCATAGTCCACAAATGCCAAAAACAGAGGCCGATTATATTCCTCGGATTTCTGTATAATCTGGCGTAGCGTATGGATGTGGTCTATGGTACTATAGCCTTTTCGGAAATTGATACAGCTAATTACCTTTTTATCATACTGATTATTGGAGGCTATATGAATCTTTTATATTTTTTCCAGGAATTTTGTCTTAAAAATATTTGACATTAATGCGTAATCTGGTCATGTTGGTGAAACACTCAAATTTATTTTTTCAGTATATTACAAACAAATAGCAATGCAGTCCAAATCCTCCAACACAGTACACCCGAGAAACTTCTCAGCACCCGCCGTAAACACCACAGATCCATCTCCGACCCAACCAGTGAAGATCGAACAATGGATAGCCTCTGCGTTAAAATAGACCACCAACGGTCCCACGAATCACCCAGTAAAGACCGTAAAAGAACTGGGAGAAGAGTAAAAACTAAACTATTCACAGAAGAAAAATCTAATCAGTCAGTATCTTCTGATGACAGCAGATTAAACGCAAGTGTTGATAGACTAACATTATCCAGTACGCCAATTAAAAATGATTTGAAACAGTCTGAATATCCAAATCTACCGCTGTGTAGTCCAGTTACACCTAGGAGCTTTGTTAAAGAACATTACGAAAGATGTGATACTCCAAGATTGAGTCATAGACACTCGAGATCACAAGAAAAGAGTTGCTTAGGAGACTATATTGTTAATGTGCAAAAAAGTTCAAAGAAAAGAAGAGATAAACGAATCTCATCTGATAACGATGATAGTAAGTTGGATAAAGAACTGGATTTGTCAAACTCGGATATGTTCCCAGAGATTGGTGCGAGGAAATCTAGCTCATTAAGGTCAGAAAAACGTAGGATCAAGCCAACGAATATTGACAAATCTCAGAAAAGCATATCTTTGAATAGTTTTAGCGCAGAATCAATACATACTTCACCATTATTGGTTGAAGAAAATTCTGTTTTTAAACAACAACAATTACAAGTTAAAGAAGCTAACAATTTCGATGTGGAACGGAACATCCTCAAGCAAGAGAGACATAAATTGATGGAAAAATTTAATATTCTAAATACATCGCTACCGCAAAAGCCTGTTATTTCGCCCCAAATTAAAATAACTCATAAGAATTCAATAGAAAAATGTCAAACTTTAATCAAAAGCGATGCGTCTAAAGTTTTACTTAAAGATAAACTGAATATTTTAGTTGATATTTACGAGATTTTACTGAAAAATAACATGATAATGAGTGTGAATACTGAAATTTATTTTCTGATTTCAATTTTGATATCCAAACAGTATGAAGACGATTATATTTTGGCCGAGGGTAAGCTGAAAGAAAATGAAATTGGGTTTTTGCTTAAGTCTATACATAACAGTACCTACTTTGCTGTGAAATCACTTTGGCATCAGAGAGTAATATTGGAAGTTATACTTGACAAAAGTTCTCTAAAAACTCTAGGTATGTGGTTGTTTTTATTAGCATACACAATAGCAGTTGCATGACTGGAGCCTGTCAAGTTACATGTCTGTGTGTGTGTGTGTGTGTACATGCGTGCGTGCCTGCCCATTGTATGTTAAAACTTTTGCGTATGGAGCACCATGCACATGTTAAAGATGAAATTTTTAAAAAAATCGTTATGTATATAATGAAAAGATGCTAATATAATGAAAAAATATAATTAAACACCGCCTGAAGCGTAGATCAACAACGCACGCATGCTCTACGCTTCCATCTGTCAATTTGTTTTGTTAAATTTCAATATTTTGATCTATATTTAAGCACTTGAAATGCTCAGCTACTTTAAAGAACAAATTGTTTGTATAAGTGGAAAAAGGGAACTACTGCAAGCAGGATTCGAATTATCCCATCCAATCCGGGGAAGTGCTCCAGACCGCTAAACTATTGCAGTCGCCCAACGACGATTCCAAATCTCCGCTTCACATTTCTTTTTATGTCTACCACGGACGCCACCTATCGGATGCATTTACATACATTACAAATAATTTGTTTGCATTTAATTTTCGTTTATTTATCATATCTTTTGTCTCATGGAAATCATGGAATTGAGAAGTAACTAAACGTGGCGCGTACTTGAAATTCCACTTATTTCTCGTCCATAGAGGCCGTCCATTAATCACGTAAGGCTCAAAAAAGGGGGGAGGGGAGGAGTTCGACAAAAATTACGAAATATCACAACGAGGGAGGGGGTGTAGTGAGACATCACGCTAATTTATTTTGAACGCGCGATTTCTAAAAAACCGAAAAGCGTCGTGTGAGACCTGTATTTAAAGCTAATATTCTGAAATAAATAAATAAATATTCACGGACATTTCCACACAACGAATTAAATTTTTAAGATAAGTACCTTATACTAAAACAATACACGTGACTTTGGGTAGGAGAGGGGGGGGGGGGGGGGGTTCTAGTCTTAAACCTCACCACGTATCACCATGGAGAGTGGGGATAAAAATATAATTATGATTAATGGACTATCCCATATATGTGGAAACATCTTAATACGTTTCGTTTATCTGTTCGTTAATATTGAAAAAAATTAATAATCGGGATAAAAACTATCCTATCTTTTAAATTGAATGAAATTGCACGCAGTGCAGAAAATTCCATTGAATCGGTTCATTGGTTTAGGAGTTCATCGCGGACTCACGAAATTTTTATATACATATAAAGATTAGTAAACAGTTGAAGTCTGCGATAAATGTGTTAAATTAATAAATTAGTTACATATTTATTTGTGCAGGGGAAAACAAAAAAGTCCGCTCATTCTATCCGGACTTGGCAAAGTTCTTGCTAAACTGCTACGGCCTGAGATGTGAAGCGGAATCCAATCAGGACAAAGTCAGGCCTGCGGAGCCACGGTCCAACGGAGTGATATGCTTCAACTTTGAGACAGATAACATAGATAACTTTCCCACGATGCACAGTTTCCAGAATTTCAAGAAACAGAGGGATATGTTTTATGAAATGATAAGGTATTTTAATTTTTATCTTTATGTTTTTTGAGGATTTCAATAAATAAATAAATATTCACGGACATTTTCACACAACATCCTCTGGTCCCAAACTAAGCTTAATGCTTGTGCTATGGGTCGGGTCCATCCATCCATCAGCATTTTAAAGTCCACTGCTGGACATAGGCCTCCCCAAGAATGGGGGATAGTGCCGTAATCGCCACGCTTGGCAGGCGGGTTGGCGATTGCAGTGGATGTTGTTAATACTCGAAGGAGTGCTGCTGCCCACTACAAATGATTCCAAACTCGATGGAGTTGCGTCGTTTCATTACAGAGTTACTGTGGTCACCTTCCAGCTCCATCATGAGACCCTGGATACCATCTAAAGACAAAGTTCTTGTCAAGACTAATCAAATGATTCCAAAGTCGATGGGGTTGCGTCGTTTCATTACAGAGTTACTGTGGTCACCTTCCAGCTCCATCATGAGACTCTGGATACCATCTAAAGACAAAGTACTTGTCAAGACTAATCAAATGATTCCAAACTCGATGGGGTTCCGTCGTTTCATTACAGAGTTACTGTGGTCACCTTCCAGCTCCATCATCAGACCCTGGATATCATCTATGACTGAAGTTCTAGTCAGGACATTTCAAACGAGCCCTAACTCGATGGAGTTGTGCCATTTAATTACAGAGTTTCGCATGGCCACCTTCCAGCTCCATCATGAGACCCTGGATACCATCTAAAGACAAAGTTCTTGTCAAGACTAATTAAATGATTCCAAAGTCGATGGGGTTGCGTCGTTTCATTACAGAGTTACTGTGGTCACCTTCCAGCTCCATCATGAGACTCTGGATATCATCTAAAGACAAAGTACTCATCAAGACGAATCAAACGTGTCCAAACTCGACGGGGTTGCGTCATTTCATTATAGAGTTACTGTGGCCACCTTCCAGCTTCATTATCAGCCCCTGGATACCATCTAGACATAAAGTACTCGGCAAGACGAATCATACGAGCCCAAACTCGATGGGGTTGCGCCGTTCTTCCAGCTCCATCATCACATCAGCTCCATGTCATCGTAATATTGCATTATCACGTGATATACACATGTAAAATTTCAGCTCAATCGGAAACCGCGAAGTGTGTCAAATTTAACTTGCAAGATTTGAACGGGACAAGTACTATAAAAGCGTCGCCACGCTAACAGCCAATTTTACCCTCCCTCCGCATTAGATGTTTCGCGTCAAAAACTCTAGTCTGTCTTTCCATCACTGAAACACTGCTTCCTTCAACTTGACTCAGCAACTTCTGAAGCTTAGCTCCATATGTCCCCAGGTGGTACCAAGAGACAGAGTCGTCGGGCGGCTCCAGGTCGTCGCTCCGGGCGCGAGTGAAGGCGCTCCTCAGTGGGGGTGCGTGTGCCACCAACTACTCGCACCTGGCCGCGCTGTTCACTCAACACATGCTACAACACTGCTTACCCACTTGTAAACAGGTCAGCTTTGTGTTTTAGAAGAAAGAAAGAAAAATATTTATTTGTGCCACACATTGATATTGAAGTACAAAATAAATAAAAAAACGAGTGCTTTAGACCACACGACTGAAGTAAAACTTAACAATAAATATATATATTATTAATAATATCTATTAATAATGAGAAAGAGAGAAAGAAAATGTGTGCTGGCACCTCTCTCTCTTGCCCCTACAGTAATATACGAAACGTAACTCTCTCTCTTTCTATCTTCACTAACTTATATCTCCCTCTCAACTTCCGTTCGTCTCGCCCGATCACACTTTTCGTAACGCTCACGTCACGCATTCACCAGCTTACTTCCCAAGTCAACCGTGCGTAAAGAAGTATTTACTTCAATAATAAAAAATAAAACTAATAACTGCCTCGGTGGTGTAGCGGTAGTGTATGCGACTGCTAATCATGAGGTCTCGCGTACGATCCCCGGGTCGGGCAAAGCAATTGAGCTTTTTCCTAAAAAGAAAAATTCTCAGTAGCAGCCCGGAGTTTGGAAATGTGCCCGGTAGACGTCAATAGGCTCGCCCCCTATTACGTGGGACTCAAACAGCTGGCGAGTCGTGGGTGTGTAATACACCTCTGCCTACCCCTTCGGGGAATACAGGCGTGATGCTATGTTATAAAAGATACCATATAAAAATAAAAACTTAAACAAACAAGATAGTGTCACGAACAAAATCAAGCTAAAAACTGTTCGTGTGAATATATACTTATACAGCTACATCTGTTTACTAAAGAACTGAGACAAAGGTTTTAAAACAGTTTTAAGTAATTACAATCATGGCACTTAGTAATAAAGTCACGAATCTTTAAAATATTATCTTACATTTACTATCATTCCTCACAAAAAACGAGGAAAGCAATAATTTACTACTGCTACTTAAAAGTGAAAAGACAATATTTACTGTGAAATCAAGCATAAATAGCAACAAATAAAGTACTTTTGAACTAAACAAAGTAAGATCAAGCTCAAGCATCGCCTCAAACGGCCGGATTCCGTAGTAAAGCTTTTCATGAGAAGCTACTGGATTTCAATTAATCCCTTGGTTTTTTTGACGCTCGACATCTACTCTACGCAACTCACGGAGCAACGCCACTCTGTGTCACACGTCATATCGAATCCATCCATCCATCCATCAGCCTTTTAAAGTCCACTGCTGGACATAGGCCTCCCCAAGAATGGGGGATAGTGCCGTAATCGCCACGTTTGGCAGGAGGATTAGCGATCGCAGTGGATGTTATTAATACTCGAAGGAGTGCTGCTGCCCACTCCCCCGGTATCCCTCAGTCGACTCTTACGACTCCCATGGGTGGAGAGGGGTGGGTCAATTCTAAAGCCGGCTTTCATATCGAATATAATAACAAAACTAAAATACTACTTTAGGGAACGTACCCATACTACGTGACCCATTTAAGGGGAGCGGAGGGACCTATCTTTGAATATGGCACGCAGTGTTTAGTGTTTCTAATATATTTACTAATTATAAGCATGCATGCAGTCTTAATATATAATAAACGCCGTATTAATAAAAAAAAAATGAGTCAATTTATTTTCATTTGTGTCACTTTCTGCCTGCGAAATGATTAAAAAATATACTTGTCAATACTACGTAAAATCTTGAAGGGGGTCTTGGCATATACTACGAGTGGTCACCGAGGGGAGGGAAGGGTCGAAAAATCTTAAAAAATAGGTCACGTAGTATGGGTACGGTCCCTTACCAAAGTAAATTTTAAGTTCTAGGGATAGAGCTTCTGATACCCGCTCGTCGCTCAGTTCATCGCTCCGCATCACTCTAGCTTCAACACTTTTCCGTTTCCTAATATACATGCGTATAGTAGTCACAACGGGTCTTTGTGTCTCTGAAGTTGGCTGCATGACGCTGCGCAGTAGCTATTTTTGTGTCGCAAGGGATGTGCGTCTTCCACAGTTAACATTAATCGAAAAAATGTTCCATATAATTTAACAATTGTAATCGATAATCATATTATTTATCGATCGTATTAAAAGATTTGGACTCTTCTATATCTAGATTAAAGCTTATTCACGCAAATCGCTCGTATACATTTTATCTCTTCTTCTAATATATAAAATTATCTTGTCACAGTGTTTGTCGCCATTCTCCTCCGAAACGGTTTGACCGATTCTTATAAAATTTTGTGTGTATATTCAGTAGGTCTGAGAATAGGATGTAAACTGTTTGTCATTCCCCTAAATGATTTCATGACCCTAAGGGTGAATTTTTTTTATGATTCGGTATTAATTTTCACCCTTCTATAACTCCATCCATCCATCCATCCATCCATCACCCTCTTAACGTCCACTGCTGGACGTAAGCCTCCCCAAGATTGGGGGATAGTGCCGTAATCGCCACGCTTGGCAGGCGGGTTGACGATCGCAGGGGATGTTGTTAATACTCGAAGGAGTGCTGCTGCTTACTCCTCCGTTATTCCCTCAGTCGGCTCTTACGACTCCCATGGGTAGAGAGGGGTGGGACAATTCTAAAGCCGGCCCCACACGGCAATCTACAACTGCCAACCCCTATTTTTTAACAGCTATATTAGTATGTACTTAAATAATTCTCATTGTAAAATATTCAAGAAAAAAATAAGGCGATATGAAATTCGCCGGGTGAGTTAGTTGAATATAGAAATAATAAATAGAACCTAAACAATTAGAGAAAACATAATGATCTCATTCGATTATTTCGTTAATCGAGTAATAACATTTGAATTGGTCAGCACTAATCGTATGATTCCGTCACAATCCCCACTTCTTGCTCTGTGCCTAACTTCAGAGACACAAAGATCCGTTGTGACAACTATATACTGTTCACAGGAATCAAAGCTAAGCAAGTTGCAACGAAGACTGACTTGTCCCACCGGTCCAGAATCTCATCGACTACCACATTTCACCACCAACGAAGTATTTTACAAGTTAGTATATATATACATCTATCTCAACTATAATATAATTTCTATGTAAACATCACAAGAAAACCGACTTCAAGTTAATACATACGTTATAATTGTATGGTTTTCTCATAGATGCCATTGTCGGAACTAGACCAAAATGGAACCACACGGAAAGCACCAGCTTTCAAAAAAAATATATCATCAAAATCGCTTCACCCAGTCGAAAGTTCCGAGGTAACAAACATAAAAATACAGTCGAATTGAAAACCTCCTCTTTTTTGAAGTCTGTTGAAAACTAAAAAAACTGTTGCTTAAATATATGAAGAATCGCTATCTCGGAAGCCGAAAGATTCGACGCTAACCGAATGGCACGTCTCTACTTTTCATGAACATATTTTCAATAATTTTGACTAATTACGTTTGCAAAATCGAAAATTGGATACCTGATGGTAAGTAACCTATAGACGCTAGCAACACTTGTGGATAGAAAAGAGTAAGGATGAGGAGGGGATTTAAGCCTCCGGCACTCTCACTCACCGTATGAAACAACAGTAAGAGTACTTGCCGTTGTTTCGTGTTGATCTTTGTAAGAGGGTGGTAATTCCCCACTCGAGCCGACGGCACATTCATATGGGAGAAGCAAGGCTCTACTAGGACGTTATAATATAAATAACGTAATAATAAAGTATCCTTCAGGATAGATGAAGATGCAAGTTCGAATCCCGCTGGTAGCTCTTTTACCACTTTTACAAAAAAATTGTTTATATGTTTCACATCTGCCAGGCGTCCCGCGACAGCTCATTATTTTTGCTTTTTGTTGCAGGGAATTCATAATGTGTGCAGAGAGTGAGATGTTTAGAGTACATCTCCGCGATACTCTGGCTTCAGAGATAACCGTCCTGGATGCTGATCCTCTCGCAGACGACAGATGGAATTGTAAGTATGTTTGTATCAACATATAAGGCGTACTACCCCTATGTTATTGTAATATTGTCGGTGAGTTGTTACAGCATCTTCATACATGTACTCAAAAATCCTAAACTTGCAGGATTTGAACCTGCATCTTCTGGATACCGTCCAGATGCTTTACCAATTCAGCCATCCTGACAATTGCTCCTGACTGCTAATTTCGATAATACATCATACTTAACGTCTTTGGGTGACGTGAGTGCTAAGCATGTCAAATGCTAAAAATATATATAAAAATATCTAAATAATCCTTACTAATTTTGTACGTGTGGTGACGGACTAAGAATACAGTGTCACCATCCCAATCTTTCCCACGGAGATGGGTCTGCCACTACATGCAACAAAAAAAAAATATCATAAACTAGGTTTTGCCCACGAGTTTGTCCACATGGACTTGAGAATATAATTACATCAATGAACGATACTGTAGTATGTCGCCTTTTAGTTCCTATTCAATATCACTTACTGTACTCTTTTAATATCACGTCTTATAATATCATCTGTCCTTCATATTTTTGTGTCTCTGAAGTTAGGCACAGAGCAAGAAATGGGGATTGTGATAGAATCATACCTTTAGTGCTGAACAATTCAAATGTTATTACTCGATTAACAATCGAATGAGATCATTATTTTTTTATATCTAATTGTTTAGGTTAATTTTATTACTTTTATTTTTAAAAAGTATACGAACGATTTGAGTGAATAAGCTTTAATCTAGATATAGAAATGTCCGCATTTTTAGTACTGCGCAACGTCTTGCAGCCAACTTCAGGGACACAGATCCATTGTGAATACTGTACTATTGTATATATAAACGTTAAGTATCAGTAGAGGATGCACTATAAATTCATTCTTCAGTCTAAGACTACATACGTTGTTTCTGTGCTGAACCCTCAATGCCACACCAAATATAGCGCAATACATTAATTATCGCTAAAATACTCTCTACCAGTGGTCCGTCAGTAGAGGCGGAGGCGGAGAGATGGCACACGGTGGGTTTATTTGGTGCGTGAAGGCCACACACTACCCTTATGTAGATTTTTTCCCGCCTTAACAAAAAAAATAAGCCGTCACGGAACGTCTCGCAGATGTAAAAACATTGATTTTCTTTCTTCAAATATTGTTCGAGTCTTATATAATATTTGATAAGCACCCTCTCGTTATCCATAGACGAATTAAACCTGTTATTGGTTTATTAATTAAATAAATATTCACAGACATTTCACACTACGTCCTCTGGTCCCAAACTAAGCTTAACGCTTGTGCTATGGGTACCAGATTACGGATATAATACATATATTACTTTTTTTTTTGTAAATACATACATATAATAGATAGAAAACACCCAGACGTAGTACAAATATCTGTGTTCATCACACAAATACTTGTTCTGAGTGGGAATCAAAACCACGACCTCGTGCACGGAAGTCGGTTACACTATAGACTGCGCCACCAGGCCCCATTGATATTGATTTATTGATTGACGTTATACTTCCTAGTTAGATGCTTTTGTCAACTGATGGCGTTAAAATCAATTAATCAATTACCCTCCCTCCGCATTAGATGTTTTCACATCAAAAGTGATGTATTTATATATAGAGGTCTACGCGGACGTATTTGCGGGGGAGTATAATGCATTATAAATTTAAATGTTTATTTTGCAGCAAAAATAGACATTACTAAAGAATATATCCTGCTGTCAAGAAAGCTGGCGTTGTTGGCCAAGTTCTTGGGTTTCCTGGCTTCGTTGCCATATTCCCAGGTCACGGAGGTGAACTCCAATAAGGGGACTGTCACGAAGACCATACACAGAGACGTGAACCATGCGCCGCCTAAGGAGAAGGTTTTGCAGTATGACTTGGCACTTAGGAATTACGTGAGTTCAATTCATCCCGTTTTGTACTATATCTTTTGTCCGTGTGGTGACGGACTAAGAATACAAGTGTCACCACCCCATCCTTCCCGCGGGTGTCGTACAAGGCGACTATGGGAAGTAAGCAACTATCATCCATTGCATTACCGGTGGTAGGGCTGGGTACCAAGTGAGAGTACTCACTGGCTATCGGGCCCGAACGGGTCGGTACCACCGTCTCCTGTGTGAACGGTCATGAAGCACGTCAGTGTGTTTTGATTGTAGCAGAAGATAGCCGTTTATTCTCTCATTACTTATCTGAGAAATGAAATGGTGCGCAGTGGCTTGACAATACTCTCGGTATAGTGGAGTCCATCAGCGACGGTTACCACTTACCATTAGGTGGCTTGTCTGCTATCATAACCAATAAAAAAACGGCTTGCTTAATAATATCTTATAAGTGGTTACCGTAGCATATAGACGCTGTCAACACCAGAGGCATCACTCACATGCAGGTGAAAGGAGATAACTCTATTAAAGAAATGTACTTATATTCGGACTACACAGATGGCGGAGTGGTTTAGATACCGGCCTGCCGCCCAAGTGTTGTTGGTTCGATTCCCACACAGGACAACTCTGTGTGATCCGCAAATGGTTGTTCCGAGTCTGGGTGTACTTTGAAAAAGGACTGACAACTTGTAACAACTGCCAGGGTATTACTTGACAGCTGGGATCCACTGCTTAACGTGTCTTTCGAAGCACGAAGGAGCTTAGGTGTCCACACAGATGTTTGACTTTTTGGTCACCCATCTGATTGCCGACTGAGCGAAACTTGCTTAACCTTACTGATCATTTGAGCTGCAAGTGCACAACTAGGCTACAACCTTCTTGTCTGCCATCTTGCCAATAAAACATCCATAGCTGGAGATGAATGTTTATGGGATGAAAGTTTATGGTGTTTTTTTTTCTTATTTCAGAGCCAGCCAACCATAGACTTGCAAGGGATGCTGGCAAACGCAAACGAAACAGGTCACCTCTCTATAACAGTGCCGTGGTTGTCTCACTACTTATCGATGTTGGATTACACATCACTACGAATCAAATACTACCAAAATGTACTGAAAACTTTATTCGATATTTACACCAATCGATTAAAAATCACAGATAAACACTTAAAGAAAAACACTGTGATATATTTAAAATCAATTCTCGGCTGGCTATTCGATTTGCCGCATTTCCCTCAAGAATTGTTCTACGAAAATAGACTAACGATTAGTGTTGTAACGGACACGAGTATCGATAGCTGCGACTTAGTCGATGAATCGGTTATAATCGAGTTGTGTCCGCATTTGAAGGATTTAAATATGCTGTTGGCTACTTGCCGTGTGTCTCAAGATCAGAAAGAGATGGGTAGTTATAGGCACATCACGCCTGTCAGCTTAACCTTGAACCAAGAAGATAGAATTAAAAATAAGGAGAAAGAATTGCAGGTGATTATATTTATTTAGAAGACTGACTTTTCAAAATTTATTTATTTATAGATATAGCTTTTTTCCCAGAGGGGTAGGCAGAGACAACGGATTTCCACTTGCCACGATCCTTGCTCACCTTTTTTGCCTCATTCACTGTCATTATATTCCTCATACATGCACGTCGGTTAAGGGTACTTCTGACCTAGCCTTTCTCGAGAACTTCTCTGATTTGATCAGAGAACGTTCGACGATGTCTACCCCTCCCAACTGCACCATTCACACTCGCCATATGTATCTTTTTTGTTATCCTGCTTTCATCCATCCTCTCTACGTGCCCAAACCATATTAACATTCCTTTCTCAATCTTTGTCACTATATCTTCTTTTACAAGTTTAACTCACCTAGATGATTATCTAAGTTCCAAAAGTGTTAAGAAAGAAAGTTATAGTATAGACTTCTTATTGGTTTTCCTGTAATCTATAGATAAATAAGTATTTTCTGTATATTTTAAGAATTAGCTCTCCAAACATCCATCCATCCATCTATCCATCAGCCCTTCATCGCCCAGCTGGACATAGGCCTCCCCAAAATGGGGGTTTTACCATAATCGCCACGCTTGGCAGGCGGGTTGGCGATCGCAGTGGATGTTTTTAGTACACAGGAGAACGCTCCTGCCCGGTCCCCCGGTAATCCCTTAGTCAGCTTTTACGACTCCCATAGGAAGAGACGGAGTGGAGCTATTCTTGGTGCCGGCCCCACACGGCAAAATTTAAGAATTAGGCTTAGTTTTGAAAAGGGGGGCGGGCACTTATAATGACTGATTTTTCTTTGATATGTCACAGGATATTGCTTGCAATTTTTATTTTTTATTTTTTTTTACAACCTCAAGTTCAAAAAATTTTTTTTTTTACTTTATAAGCAAGTTGCCTGTGACATATAGATAGACAGACAGATATAAGAGTGATCCTATAAGGGCTTCGTTTTCTTTCCTTTTGAGGTATGGAACCATAAAAAAGAAGGATGGCCAGATAATCTAGTCAAATGGTGTTTCCATCTCAACCCAACAGATGGCGCGTTATTAAATTATGACTAGTTAAAATATTTTTTTTAAGATTCTAATTAAAGTAATCACATATCGAATATTTTCCAATACCCTAGGCTCGTTTAGAGGAAGAGTTCCTCAAGAGTCAGCCGTCTTCCACAAGGCGGGTGCTTGAGCTGGTCATCGAACGAGTGACTTCGGCTGTGGTTCGTGAGCTCACCGCCACTGCGCTCTGTGCTGCCAGGGACAGAGCCAGGGAGAGGGCGTGTGCCCTCGCCAGGGGATATACCGGAGACCAGGTACGTCTCAATTCATATCGGACAGTGGAATTTTAAATGGAGTGTCTGAACCGGCGTTCTCGAATGGCCGAGTTCGATCCCGATTATTATAATTTTCTATTTAACATTTTTAAACTATCTTTACTTTCTTGCTAATATAATAAATATGAAAGTGAGTTTGTTTGTTTGTTACGCTTTGACGCCGTAACTACAGAACAGGTTATAATGAAATTTTACATATATGCCCGTGTGGTGATGTGTGAATACAAGTGTCACCACCCCATCTTTTCCCACGGGTGTCGTATGAAGCTACTAAGGGAAGTAAGCAATTATCATCCATTGCATGACTGGTAGTAGGGTTGGGTACCAAGTGGGAGTACTCACTTGTTATCGCACCATCTTCTATGTGACCGACCATGAAGCACATCAGTGCGTTAGCAGGAGATAGACGTTTATTCTTTCATTTCATATCAGTGAAATGAAATGGTGAGCAGCGGCTTGACAATACTCCCGATATAGATGAGTCCATGAGCGACGGTTACCATTTACCACCATTGTATGGTTCCTGTAGGATAGCTATTATTGCATAGAGATAATTAATGTGCACTAGAAAGACATATTGATATTTCAAAGTCGAGAATACAGATGTCGGACAGTCTAGTTTGTTCTATAAAATGGTCGAGCTTGTCTAATTCTTAAATATACATAATAATAATAAAAACATAGCATCACGCCTGTATTCCCGAAAGGGTAGGCAGATGTGTATTACACACGGTTCGCCAGCTATGTTTGGGTCCTACGTAATAAGCAGCGAGCCTATTGCCGTCTACCGGACACATTTCTAAACTCCTGAGACTTTTCTTTTAGTTAACATAAAAAAAAATCTTTACTTAATATAAAAATAGTAACATGAAGAATATTGTTTCAGAGTGCACTGCTGAGCTCCATACAGCTACTGTATAGCGAACAGCTGCAACAGCTGCGGACTATGTCGTTGACATCAGCTCGTCCCAAGATACAGGTGAATGTTGCCTTCCGTTCCGTGGTTTCATTTTTTTTTAAACAAGCTTACTGTCCACCTGATGGTACGTGGTTACCGTAGCCTATAGGCGCTAGCAACACCAAGGTATTCGCGCGTCGCCATCTCCAAGGAAAGAGATAGGAGGTGGATAGGAAGGGTACTAAGGAGAGGATAGGGAGGGGCCTCCGGCGCTTTCGCTCACCATACGAAACACAACGGTAGGTGTAACTACCGTTGTTACACGCTGATTTTTTGTGAGCGGGTGGTACTTCCTCGTTCGAGCCCATTCGTGCTGGGATAAGCAAGGATCTACCACTTGTAAACTTGAAGTCACTTCTGTGCTCTTAAGGGCACGTAAAGCCTGTTATCCGACCGGAGAGAGAGAAGCACTAGGCTTCAATCGTGGCTCCGCCCTCCACCCACAAGCCAGTCTCTGGAGCAGGTCGATACCACCGTCGTCCGTGTACCCGACTGAAACTTCTTTTCGACTAAACAACAAATTATTTGTGAAAATGGAAAAAAAAAGCTTTACTGCGTTTTTAAACTTAGTATATTGGAATAAAATGTATGTAAATGCAATGCGGTAGATGGCGTGGGTCTTAAAGACAGAACAAATATGAAGTGGAGATTGGGTGTCCATTAGGTGACTGCGATAGCTTAGCGGTCCAGAGCAAATTTGTTCATTAGAGTAGCTCAGCATGTCAAAAATACAGATGAAATAATTTTTTTTTGACTGAAATTCATTTCTCATTTGAGAAATGAAAGTGAAATTCATTTCTCATTTGAGAAATGAAAGTGAAATTCATTTCTCATTTGAGAAATGAAAGTGAAATTCATTTCTCATTTGAGAAATGAATTAGTGTGCAGCGGCTTGGCAGTATTCTCAGTATTGCTGACTGAACCGCAGTTGCCAGTTACCATCAGATGCCCAATCATGCCATCAGCAAATTGGTGGTAACTTTACTGAAGCGTCTACGGAGTTTTGGAGGCAACACGTAAAAACAATTTATGTCGCATTACATCACATGCCTCAACACCTTTCCATCCATCCATCCATCAGCCTTTCGAAGTCCACTGCTGGACATAGGCCTCCCCAAGAGAACGCCACAACATGTGTTTCGCTCATATGGGGGATAGTGCCATAATCGCCACGCTTGGCAGGTGGGTTGGCGATCGCAGTGGATGTTGTTAATACTCGAGAGAGTGCTGCTGCCCACTCCCCCGGTATTCCCTCAGTCGGCTCCTACGACTCCCATGGGTGGAGAGGGGTGGGACAATTCTAAAGCCGGCCCCACACGGCGAAACACCTTTGCACCTACTCAAACAGTTAATAATAAAACTGCCATCACTTTTACACATTAATACTTGAAATAACACAAGTTTAGGAAAATAATGCAGAACGACGACATGATCTTCTTCGTGTTCCCGCCAAAACTCCTGTGTCATTTTACCGAAGTCGATTGTAAAGAATGATAATACTATTAATCACGAATAAGAGATGGCGCTGTTCTTATAAATACCTATTGAATGTCCCAAGTGAGACTACTTACTATTACTTTACTCTTTGTTACTTACATTGTGGGGGTAAGCTGTAACACTGGGGTCAAAGTTTGTATGATTTTAATTGGAGTTGATCGTTGCAGGCGCGAGCAGAAAGCGCCGTGACGTCCTTACTGGCCTCGGCTCCGGCGCCGCTGGTCTCGCTGGTGGTGAAGGCTTCCCTCACGAGGCTCGGCAAGTGGATCAACGACAACTGGAACTCAACTGGTATATTATAATTATTGATCTGAAAACTTCTAATGCTAAGGGAGGGTAAAACTAACTGTTGGCGTAGGGACGTCGCCACGTCAATTCATTTAATTGATTTTAACGTTATCTGGTGACAAAAGCATCTAACTAGGAAGTATAATGTAAATCAATAAACCAATAACCGTTTCAATTCGTCTATGGATAACGAGAAGGCGCTTACCAAGAATTATAGTAAAAGACTAATAATTAATTAAATTAATATTTTCTTCAAGAAAGAAAGAAAATCGCTGTTTTCACATCTGCAAGACGTCCCCTCAAGGCTAATTTTTTTTAACACATGTAATTGATGTTAGAGGAATGCGTTGTAGTGAAGTTATGTATAGTTTTTTCCAGTGATCCGCCAACACAGGCGGAGAGACCGCACATGGCGGGTTTAATTATTGGGTGAAGCACACTATACTGTTCGTTGCCCTAAATGTTGGGGTGTGAGGTTAGGTACACTATGTCCCGCCTTAACATAATAAAGCCATGGATCACCTGATGGTAAGCAGTAAGAATACTGCCTAGCCGCTGCTCACGGTATTTCAAAGTCACACGGCTGACGGTGGTAGGGACCCACTCGGGTCCCACTTGGTACCCAGCCCTACCACCAGTAATGCAATAGGAGATTGCTTACGTTCCTTAGTCGCCTTGTACGACACCCGCGAGTCCACACGGATGGTGTTTGTGTCGACAAGGACCGAACCCTGTACTTATGTGTCACCGCCCGAGTACCGTGGGTTTGATTCCCACACAGGACAACTCTTTGTGTGATTCGCAAATAGTTGTTCTGAGTCTGGGTGTACTTTGTGTCAGTGAAATTGTATGTTTGTAAACTAACAAGGATTATTCCTTAGTGCAGGGTGTCTTAGGAATGTTATATGGTTCCAGTGGCCCGCTAACAAAGGCGAAGAGACGGCACACGGCGGGTTTATTTAGTGGGTGAGGGCCACACACTACCCTGTTCGTTGCCCCGAACGACGGGGTGTGCGGTTAAGAACATTTTTTCGCGCCTTAACAAAAACAAGGGTTTCTTAAAAAAATATACTTACAGCGGTGCTATGCAAGGAGATAGAGGCTGAGATGAAGACGTTCATCTCCATGGGTCCGATGGCTACGTCGGCGGTACACAAGACTTCGTATGACGTCACCGCTATGACGTCGGAGGACTTTGAGGCGAACAACGTCAGCCCTGCCACTTGTATTATTGACTTAAAGGTATTAATTATATGTTGTTTATTTACTAGAATTCATCCATATATCCATCAGCCTTTCGATGTCCATTGCTGGACATAGGCCTCCCCAAGAGAACGCCACAAGGAGCCGCTTCGTTTGGAAAACTCGCTGTTGGATGTCCTGAGTCGTTTGGAACGCTTTATCTGTTTGGATCGCTTGTAAAATTAAACTTACTATATTGGATGCATGTAATGCTTGCCGATAGATGGTGTTGGTCGTAAGAAAAATGTGATAAGGAAATTGGGATGATCGAAAGATCTGTACGATAGCTCAGTGGCTTAGAGCACTTCCCCGGATTGGAAAAGACGCGGGTTCGATTCCCGCTCCTACTAAAAATCTCTTTTTCTTTATTCACAAATAATTTATACATAAAAATGTCAAAGCTGCTATCATAGCTTAAGAGTCACATCGTTTTCTACGTCACATTTTATGTTCTGGTGCAGTAAAAATTTATTTATTGGCATGAAACTTATGACTCATGTCAATCGGCTAACGTCGAGCATTGTTCCGACCTAATGCAATCAGCTTCAGCTGCCCGTCCTGTAGGTAAATATATGCTACTGAGATGTTTGCATATTTGTCTGTCAATGAAACCTAATAACAAAAACAGATTTGGATGACCTTTGACCTCAAAAAATAATACATAGTCTCACGACTGTATCCTCGAAGGGGTAGGCAGAAGTGTATTACACACCCACGGTTCGCCAACTATGTTTAAGTCCCATAAAGAGGGAGTGCGCCTATTAAAAAAAATAGTCGATATCCCGTACCATATTTTTTATCTGCTAAGCGCAACAAGTCACTTTTTATTTTTTTATAGGAACAAGTATGTCTTCTCATTGATGGTGAGGAATGTCAGGACCTGGCCACTGTCCTCTCGAGGTGTGTGGTGGCGTGTTCACCCAACAACATATTCTGCCGACCGCCCACAGTCAGGACCATACTACAGTTGTCATTGGATCTATGCGTTGTGTATGGTAAGTTGGAAATTGTCAATACCCACTCGGGCCACTTATTAAATGAGTACTCCCACATTGGTACCCAACCCTTTTTTTTTGTTTAGACTGGAATATATGTTACTATTATAGAATGGATTTTAGGAGGAGAGCCCACCACTCACCCACGGATTGTCAATCCCGGTTATCTTTGGACAGAATAACCTAAGATTCCCAATCCGCACTCTCACAGATAGAGGAGAATGTGATAATAGCAAAGTAGCATGCACGATAATGACAAAAAACTCACCAACGCGACACAACCAATGCTCGGCAACAAATGAGCTCATTTGTTGCCGAGCGTTCTTGAGAATGCCTCGTTTAGAGGTGAAACACGTGTCGAATTTATGTTCGGATTTTTGCGGAATATTGCAATATTGTGGTTCTGAGAGTTCTACCGTATCGCATGGTTGTGTCGCGTTGGTGAGTTTTTTGTCATTATCGTGCATGCTACTTTGCTATTATCACATTCTCCTCTATCTGTGAGAGTGCGGATTGGGAATCTTAGGTTATTCTGTCCAAAGATAACCGGGATTGACAATCCGTGGGTGAGTGGTGGGCTCTCCTCCTAAAATCCATTCTATAATAGTAACAATGGACTTCCGCCAAGTGTCGCCTCATTCAATTAATTATCTGGAATATATGTACCTAACTGCACACCCCGTTGTTCGGGGCAATGAGCAGGGTAGTGTGGGGCGGGCGCTCACCCACTAAATAAACCCGCCGTGTGCCGTTTTTCGTCAGCAAGGGTGAAGCAGACCAGCCTCTATAAAATTATAATTAAATGACTATATGTACCATTGTCCCACCAGTGTCCCGGAAACCACAAGATATAACCGACTCGTTCCTCTCTAAGCTGGATGCCATTTGGAACGTTTGCTGTCCAGACCGCAAGCACTGTCCGTCTCAAGACCTAAGTCTACCAGACCGTAGAGCTATATCTCCGGACTATAGAAACTTTCAAGATGATGAGAAGGCTAGCACTCCGGTTAGTGATGATGAAGCGGAAACTAATAAGGTATGTGTCACTATATATATACACATAACTGCATACAAATTATTCTCTTTTTTTTTTGCTTGTGATGGCAGATAAGCCTGATGGTAAGTGGTAACCGTCGCTCATAGACTCAACAATACTAACAATATTATCAAGCATCTTCGTACCATTTCATATGACGGATATAAATAAATAAATATTCATGGACATTTTCACAGAATGTCCTCTGGTTCCAAACTAAACTTAACGCTTGTGCTATGGGTACCAGATTACTGATATAATAAATGTCGCAGAGCGTCATATTTGAAGATGGCAATTAATGGAATGTCAAGCAATCACTAACACTATTGTTATTATACTTTCTGATATTTACGTGAATGACGTGTTTACTTGATTTTATACTATCCCGACGTTTCGAATACTTTACAACATTCATGATCACGGGTGGACTTAGATGGTAGACGTCCATGGCTGATATGTTGTTTATATCTATACTATTATAAAACTGTAACAGAGCTGTGTCTGTACATTTAAGGTATTTGAGAAAAAATTACTGTATTGAGCTATATAGGCGTGTCTAAACGCAAAACATTTTTTTTTAGATTTTTTGTCTGTTTATCTGTTTGTTTGTTCGTGCATCACACAAAAACTACTGAACGGATTTTGATGAATTGGATTTTTTTATTTGAAAAAAAAAACTAGAAAACTATTTAAACTAGAAATTTTTGTAGAATTTATTTAAAAGAACTACTAGATGGATTTTGATACACCTTTTTTATTTGAAAGGCCTTGATTTGACTTAAAAACTGGTAGACATTTTGTCCCGCTACTATATCGGGAACCTGAGATATAACCGAAAAACTAGCTTTTGGCTGCGGCGAAGCCGCTGGCAAAGGCTAGTAGTATATATATATTTATTTTAGATATTTTTATATATATTTTTAGCATTTGACATGCTTAGCACTATACATTAAACACAAAGTGAAAAATGTGAAATCGAAAATAACAGTCAGGAGCAGGATTTGAACCTGCATCTTCTGGATACCGTCCAGATGCTTTACCAATTCAGCCATCCTGACAATTGCTCCTGACTGCTAATTTCGATAACACATCATACTTAACGTCTTTGGGTGACGCCTGCGTCATTTGTCAGAGGTATTTTCATACATTATACCGACCAGGTAAACTTAATTTTACAATTAAGATTTTACCTAATAATGACGCAAACCCTTTAAATATTTTAGATATTTTTATATATATTTTTAGCATTTGACATGCTTAGCACTATACATTAAACACAAAGTGAAAAATGTGAAATCGAAAATAACAGTCAGGAGCAGGATTTGAACCTGCATCTTCTGGATACCGTCCAGATACTTTACCAATTCAGCCATCCTGACAATTGCTCCTGACTGCTAATTTCGATAACACATCATACTTAACGTCTTTGGGTGACGCCCGTACGCCCCCGACGTAATATATATATTTTACAAAGTTTTAAAATTTTACAGTTTAAAGAGGAGTATTATACTCATTTTAATATACTAACTTAAAGTCTCATAAATTGTAAGCATACAATTTACAGTAGATATTTTAATTGTATTTCTAAACGAATATTAGGTGGGTTAAAATAAATAAACCAAACATTTTTAAGCACACGGATAACAGCTAGTCAATATAAAAGAGGACAGACGTGCATACGAGTCATTACTCATTCGATTGACAAGACCGCGAACAGTTGGTCGTGGTCGCCATACAACTAACCTCACTGCATTCCATGTGATTATTTTGAGAGTTACATCCTAAAATATTGTGAGCATCGTTTGTTATTTTGTTACCAAAATTAAGCTATCCATAAAGATCAGTATATTGAACAATAACGTAGTGTGATTTCAAGACTACTCTCATGTTTTGAAATAAAACTACGTTTACGGAATCTATCGCGTTTACTTGATTTTACTCCTATCCCGACGTTTCGAATACTTTACAGCATTCATGATCACGGGTGGACTTAGATGATAGACGTCCAAGGTTGATATGATATGAATATACACATAAACACTCGGACGCAGTACTAATATCATCATCATATGTTCGTCACACAAATAATCGTCCTGAGTGGGAATCGAACCCACGACCTCGTGCACGGAATTCAGTTACACTACCAACTACGCCATGAGGCCCGTCATGAATAAAATAATTAATGGTTATCTCGCGCTACAACCAAAACACACCAAGGTGGTTCACATTCAGTCACATGGTCCACCAGGGTTCTCACTCACCATACCAAACAAAAAAAGAGGCACCTACCGTTGTTGCACGCTGATCTTCTCTGAGAGAGCGGTACTTCTCCGATCAAGCTGGCCCGTTCATGCTGAGATAAGCAAGGCTTTACCACAAGGCAAAATTTTATTAACAATGAGTATGAATTTTAGCCGCAGGACTTGAGGATCATCATCCAGGCTCCGAGGAGCCCCAGTTCTCCAAGACCACCCAGATCTCCTAACTCATTAATCGTGAGCACTCCGCAGTCACGACAACTACATCAGGTTGGTACACTCCTTAATTAAAAGTTTTTAATAATTGTAACTTTAGAATGGGATCCAAAAAGTAATTATTAAAAAGCCGGAGTCGCTAACCCTGGCCTTTCCTTATTATCCTCCCCATCCTTTCTTTATTGTCCTTTCAACCCCCTCTATTATTATCCTTCCTATACTCTGCTTAGTGGATTCCTTCTTGTCCTCTCCTTAGTATCCTTCCTGTCCTCTCCAAAGTATACTTCCTGTCTGTCTGCAAAGTATCCTTCCTGTCCTCTCCGTAGTATCTTTCCTGTCCTCTCCGTAGTATCTTTCCTGTCCTTTCCGTAGTATCTTTCATGTCCTCTCCGTAGTATCTTTCCTGTCCTCTCCGTAGTATCTTTCATGTCCTCTCCGTAGTATCTTTCCTGTCCTCTCCGTAGTATCTTTCATGTCCTCTCCGTAGTATCTTTCCTGTCCTCTCCGTAGTATCTTTCCTGTCCTCTCCGTAGTATCTTTCATGTCCTCTCCGTAGTATCTTTCCTGTCATCTCCGTAGTATCTTTCATGTCCTCTCCGTAGTATCTTTCCTGTCCTCTCCAAAGTATATTTCCTGCCCTCTCCTTAGTATCCTTCCTATCCTCTCCTTAGTAACCTTCCTATCCTCTCCAAATTATACTTCCTGTCCTACCCTAGTAACCCTCCTATCCTCTCCAAAGTATCCTTCCTGTCCTCTCTTTAGTATCCTTCATGTCCTCGCCTCAGTAACCTTCCTATCCTCTTCTTAGTAACCTTCATATCCACTCCAAATTATACTTCCTGTCCTCTCCTTTGTATCCTGCCTATTTTCTCCTTAGGAACCTTCCTGTTCTCTCCTTAGTATACTTCCTGTACTGTTCTTAGTATCATTCCTGTCCTCTCCTTAGTAACCTTAATTAGTCTTACTTAATGAGTTGCCTTTAAAAAAAACTCTTTTCAACAGATGTCACCACTAAGTCCACAAGCAGACAAACCTCAAGACCCTGAGTTGTCATACCTAGATCTATTCGAAAGGGTGCTATGCCCTAGGAACATTATGGTGCTGAGCAGTTCCAAGTGCGATAGCTGTAGGGTCTGGGATGGTATGGCTACCATCCTGGTCTTCATGTTGAGCAACAACTACTTGAGTGAGGACTCGCTGACAGAGCAGTGCTTGGCTGTGTACAGGCAGGACTGGCCACAGGTATTTATAAACTGCTTGTTTAGGTTAGTATGACAGTACACCACCCGTCACGTCGCATTCCCGCGGGGGTGATAAAGTCGGTAGTCGTTATTGTGTTTAAAAAAAAATCGAATAGCGAGTAGTGGAGCATCGTAAGTTTCGTTTTGATGGGAGTAACGTTCTCATTAAACTTTACTATAACTTTTGAATACAGTTAGATATAGAATATATTATATAGAATACAGTTAAATTTAATATATTAAAAAAATAAGACTGAATTAGGCTATATAGGCGTCTAAACACAACAATTTTTTTTAGATTTTTATCCGTTTGACTGGTTGTTCGTTAGGGCGTTACTACGTAAAAACTACTGAACGGATTTAGATGCAACTTTTTACTTAAAAACTGGTATACATTTTATCCCGCTACTAAATCGGGAACCTGAGATATAATCTTAAAACTAGGTTTTGGTTGCGGCGGCGCCGCGAGCATAGGCTAGTCATTCATATTTTTGTATTAACAACTATCTGAATATGATTTTTATATAAAATATATATTTTTGTTCACAGAATGTCCTAGAAAATCTCTCAACCTGTATGAAATCAGTCTCCGCTAAATGGTCCAGATCTTCGACGGGCAAATTCACTTTATTCATAGACTTCCTGGCTGAATTCTGCGGTAATATGGACTATGAGTCCATGGACTAAATTTGTAATATATATGTAAAGGTTAATTAAACGAAAGTGTAAAGGTTAAGTTCATAATACCGCGATTGCCGCGCAGCAAGAGCTCGGCGCTCACATACTGAATTTTACGCGAATTTCATTATTTTTCATATGTACGCGAATAAAACTTAAAACGAAATAATTAATATTTCATACTTATGACAAACATTTTAAATATACTGATAATCATAATTTCTAATGTTTACGTAAATATCAAAACCTTATGTGTACTTAAATTGACGTTATTTGATATTAATCTAAATATTAGAACTTCCTACGTGTTAATGGAAATGTTTCCTGATGTTTACACAATTATAAGAACATTATACGTAATAATATAAATGTTTTCTGATGTTTACGCAAATATTAGATCATCGTGTGTAATAATATAAATGTTTTCTGATGTTTACGCAAATATTGGACCATCATGCGTAATAATATAAATGTTTTCTGATGTTTACGCAAATATTAGATCATCGTGCGTAATAATATAAATGTTTTATGATGTTTACGCAAATATTAGACCATCATGCGTAATAATATAAATGTTTTCTGATGTTTACGTAAACGCAAGTACGCGCGTATGTTCAGAAAGAAATAAAGAAATATCCACTAGATTCTACCAGCGACTTTTTCTGCTTCTGCAGAATATGAATGCGTCTACGGCCCACTAATGATCTCTATACAAATATTACTATCACAAAGGAACTATCCATTGATCTGGGATAGTAAGTAATAGGCGTCCTTCTCTATAGTACGGAATATCTGTATGCCAATGTTTTTGATGAAACAAACGAACATACTCACTTTTATTAGTAAGGATATTGGATGTTAATGAGAAAATCTAGCACTTACTAAAAACTTAGCATTATGTGACCATATTATCCGATATGGTACCTATATAATATTTGGATTATTTTAAAACGATTTGTATTTATAAATAAGAGTTAAATATTATATGAATAAGATATATAATTCTTGCATATATGATATATTTTAACACGTACTTATAACCACTTTCACAAACATTTTTCTTTTTTTTTTTTAAACTAGCTGAGTATGCCAAGTCCTAAAATACAGATCAAAATATTTATTATTTATTTATATTATATCTATGCGAGAGTCATATATCTCTTTGAGGCTGTGAGAAGAATGTCTGAACGTAATCAAAACACCATGTATTTAGAAATATAACAAATTATATATGTACAAAAAAAGGCTTGTTCTGACCCGAAGATGGTAATAGTTGTTAGTCTTGCTGAATCTACCATGAATGTGCCAGCTTCTCCGTGAAAGAACACCTTCTCGCAGAAGTAGCGAGTATTCGTACTGGGTGATTGAGAGTGCCGGAGGTTCAAAACACCCTCATTTCTTCATGTAGCATCTGATATCTATTAGTGATGGTATTAGAGTCTACGGCTACCGTTTACCATCAGGTGTTTGCAACCCTCATAATATACGTAACACCAAAGGTATCATTCGGTACCATACCCGTTTTTTTTTGTTTAGGCGGGAAAAAATGTACCTAACCGCACACCTCGTTGTTCGGGGCCACGAACAGGGTAGTGTGGGCCCTTCACCCACTAAAGAAACCCGCAGTGTGCCGTCTCTCCGCCTTATTTGCGGGCCACCGGAACCATATTACATTCCTTCAGTGGTATTCGGTCCATACCCTAGGGAAAGGAGTAGAAACTGGATAAGTAGAACGGATAATATGATTGTAGCTCCGGCGCTCTTACTCGCCCAATGTAACGCAAAAATATGAATACTTTTTTTGTTAAAGTGGAAAAAAAAATATTTAACCATCAGTGTAATGTACCACTAAATAAAACCGCCGCGTGCCGTGTCTCCGCCTGTGGCAGACAACAAATATTATTTTAAAGCAGTTTTGCTCCGAGGGGTTTCTTCCCCGGTCAAGCAGACATGTTCAGTCGGAACAAGTGTTTAATATTTAGTCTCGGTAGATGTATACAAGTTAATATACAAACTAGCAGCTGTGCTCGCAGCTAGGTTTTTGTGAGTATTTTCACTAAAATTCTCTGTTAAATTATTGTTTTTCATGATTTTCATATTTACATCAATGAATTATTAGGCTATACTAAGCTAATGTAGAATTTACTCGTTTCTACTTCACTTTCTTGCACACCGAGGATATCGCTTGGTGTGCCCGAATGTGACAATGGGGGAGGGAGGTTCTAAGGAAATGTGACACTAGCAGTTTAATCTTTTTTATTGTATTGAATAATATATTTATTAGGGATCGTAAATATTGAGACGCGTAACGTAACCAAGAGAAATTTAACGTAACGTAATTTGTGAACGTCCCCTTACCGTCTATTCAGGTAAGCCCATTTGAGCACAATATACGAATACTTATAGAAGCGATTAAATATTTTTTTACCAGTGTTCGCGGTTGCCAAATAACGAAATTTTTAATCTGATACCGATTTTTAAGGCCGCTAGTTGTCCCCTTAGTGGTGTCGTGTGGGTCAGAGAGGCAGTCGCTTCGTATAAAATACTGGTGTATCAGTTCATACCAAACAGTCCCCTTAGAATGAAAAACGACACGAAGCGGATACTCGTTTCATTGTGGTTGTTCGAAAGAACGACCCGTGAATTCAAATTCAAATAATATCTTTATTTTATATAGTACTTAACTCCTATAATATAGCACTCAGTCCGTGTGGTGATGGACTAAGAATACAATTGTCACACCCCAATCCTTCCCACGGGTGTCTTATCAGGCGATTAAGTAAGCAATTATCATCCATTGCATTACTGGTGGTAGGGCTGGGTATCAAGCGGGAGTACTCACTTGGTATCGGGCCCGAGCGGGTTGGTACCACCATCTCCCGTGTGACCGGCCATGAAGCACATCGTTGCGTTTTGGCTGTAGCAGGAGATAGCCGTTTATTCTTTCATTTCATATCTGTGAAATGAAATGGTGAGCAGCGGCTTGACAATACTCTCGGTATAGTTGAGTCCATGAGCGACGGTTACCATTTACCATCAGATGGGCCGTGGCTCGTCTGCCACTACAAGCAATAAAAAAAATCTGGAAAACGGTTGACCCTAAAGGCCATCCCTGCAACTTCCCGCTAATTTGATACTTAAGCGCTCAAAATTGCACTAATTACATACCTAGTTAGTGCAATTTTGTTACTCTTCGAACTCACAAGTATAATTTTCGTGTCATTATGACCTCTCCAAGCTCAAAGAGATAACTGTTCTATGCTTTTGAGCTCAAAAGTCTGATAGAGATTTAATAAAACATTATTCGTTGAATCTTCGAATCGCAATAACTTTTGAATTAATGAATCGATTTTCTCGTAGTTTACGGCGTTCAACGCAGCTTTTTGAGTTCTTGAATAATCTTAAAGCTCGAACTTGTCAGACTAAAAATTTCATAGAAATTCTGAAAAATACATTTTTTTCAATTTTTTTCTACAACGATATCTCACGAACGAATAAACCGATTTTGATTGGACTGGCGGCAATCGACGTGGTTTTTAATGTTAAGAGCATCACAGTGATCACGATACGATCGACATGTGAAATATGAGATTCTGCCTAACCCCCCTGATTAGTTTTTGGAATCGATCGGTAAGCCCGTTTAAAAATTATTCCAAAAACATTTGAAAAAAATATTTTTTGTAGTTTTTTTGTAATTTCTCAAAATCTACTAGTTCGAATCGGTCCTAATTGTATTCAAAATCTAAGTTTGGTCAAGTGCTTTCGAATGACGCTAACCTCGATGAAATCGGTCAAGTCGATCAAAAGAGGTTTACATACGGCCACACACCACACAGACATAATCGCGCATCGAAAATACAAACATTCGGGGAAGCTTCCTAGGACCTCAAAACGTCAACATCCGTTGAAAACTCGATTTTCGAAAAACGGGGTAAAACCAATAACTAAAAAAAAAAACTTCCCAACCTTTGAAAATTTACAATTTTCTTAGCGGGAAGTTAAAAAACAAAATCGTGAAGAATACACAAATAATTAACACCAACGCCTGACCCATTGTCCTAGGTCGACGCGACACGAAAATATCAAATAGAGGTTGTATGTACTTATGGCCTGTATTGTCGCTTAATATGAATGCGACACAAAGCGGTTAAACTACTAGCAGCAATACGTGGCATCGCGTCGCGTTGCTCACTTAGGACAACGTGTGAGATGAGTACAGATTGGTCGAGATACCGACGCGTGATTCAGCCGACCAATGACATTGAATCGAAACGAAAGTTTGTCTAACGTTTTTATTCTAAGCGGGAAGATCGGAAGCCGACTTCGTGATTCCACCAAAGCTTGAGATATAGAAAAAAGAAAGTACTATGCGAATACTTCCTATAGATGGCATATGCGTGTTTCAATAACGGTAAAGAAGTGCAGCAGAGATCGGATACTAACCGCCGCGACCCTTTTGATTGTAAGTACCAACTACCACTCATGAACTAAACTTACGAAGTGCTAAGCCGCTGCTCTCTATTTAATTTCGCGGATAGCAAGTAGCGTCTCATATTTTCATCTTATTATAAGAATCTGTTATTATTTTAAACTAATTTCTACCCGCGATATCGTCTGTCCTGACTACAAAATTGGGTCAAAAAATATACCTTTTGACGTGACAACGCCGGCTGCACGCACGAAAGAGGATGACTCATTGTCCCGTTGCGCCCATTGTCCCGTTACGCTCATTGTACGCTTGTCCTATCCAATTTTATTCACAAAAATATGCAACCATTTCATTAATGTTTTGTTATGACGTTGTCACGTTAAACTATCGTCCGTAAACCGACTACAGACAACCATTTGTTTTTTTTTTCTGTCTAATGTGAGAGGTATTAGGCCATAGTCAACCACGCTGGCCTAGTCAGTATCGGCAGACATCACAAGCCGTCGATAAAATCTCTCAGGTATGCAGGTTCTCACGAATGTTTTCCTTCACCGAGCAGTGATAAATTGTAAACAAAATGCACACATCATTTCGAAAAGTAAGAGGTGTGCCGTACGAGGTCTGAACCTTGGACTCGGGATCGAACTCGTCTTTGCAGTCCTTGGTTTTACCGCTAGGATATCACTGCTTTAAACTCTATGACACATTACTTATCTATATGCAAAAATATCCAACACGAGCCGTCCGTCCAAGATAAAAAGTAACCTATATGAATTTCGTAATGATCAGTCATTCCGTGTGGTGACGGATTAAGAATACGATATGTCACCACACCTTACTTGCCCGCGGGTGTCGTAAAAACCGACTAAGGGAGCACCAGGGGAATGGGCAGCGGCATACTCCTGGGAAACGTTTAACACCATTCTGCGACCGCCAACCTGCCTGCCAAGCGTGGCGATTATGGCATTTCCCCCCCTTCATGGGGAGGCCCATGTCCAGCAGTGGACGTTTATGGCTGATGGATGGAATGATCGGTCAAGCAGTTACCGCGTGAAAGTGCAACAAAGAAACTCACTTTCACATTTATAATATTAATTTGCGACCGCGACTTCATTTAAATGGCCTTGAAAGGCAGAAGTAAAGAAGCTATTATATACCAACGTAAAATCATTGAGTATGTGGAGTTGGGACAGAATTACACTAAAAAAAAATCCAAAATTAGAAAAAAGCTTATTTGAAACGACACTCCTTGGGGGTTAGGCAGAATGTCATATTTCACGTGTCGACCGTATCGAGATCACTGTGATTGGTTGAGAAACCGACGCGTGATGTCACAATAATCCGTTGGCCAATCACGGTGATCTCTCAACCAATCACAGTAATCACGATACGATCGACATGAGAGATATGACATTCTGCCTAACCCCCATGGAGTGGTTCGAGCAGCAGAGACTGTCCTTTAGCGAAAACGCAGTAGCTATAAGTAGATCCATAAATTATATTACTAAAATATGGCATTCATATTGCTAAATAATATTTTTTAAATGAGTCCTTCGGAAATATTTTAATAATTAAAGATTTTTAAAAAAAGATTTTTAAAATCTATCTCCACGAAAAGCATCATAATGGTGCATTTACATTGAGACAATTTAATAGCGCTCAAATTTAAGCATCCAAAAACAGCGCGATGTCTATTCTGTGGCGCTACCGCGCCATAGAAATTTGGCGCGAAATGGTTTACGTATTACGTAGTCTATGATGTTTCTTAAAAGGTCGGTTCTATAATAGTGGAAGTAGTTTTGAGATCGGATGAGTAGTTTCGGAGATTATCCTCGACATCCAAATTCAGATTCAAAATCATTCGAATTAGTTGTTTTAACAACGATTACATTAAATAGTTGTGATTTTCGAAACATATTTGTTTTTATATCTAAAGGGATTTGATAGAAATACCTATTATATAAAGTAACAAAAAATATATACTGCCGTTTAACGAAATAAAATAGCCGAAATATGTAGTTGTTTTAACAGCGTTTACATTTATATTATAAACGTTGTGTTTTTGTATAAATTTTGTATAAATGTAAATTTTTGAGTTTTTTTTTGTAATATACCTATTACGTATTCACTGAGAGTTCATAAAGAAATTGACATGTATATTTTTCCTGGCGGACCACTGTTGTCCCGATGAGTTTTACTTAATACTGCATAGTTACCGGCATCCCGCTCGAGTTTTGTGGGTTTGATTCCCACGCAGGACTGCTCTTCGTGTGATCTACAAACGGTTCTGGGTGTACTTTGTGTCCGTGAAATTGTATGTTTGTAAGTTCCCCGCGATACGAGGATTATTCCTTAGTGCAGGGTGTTGTCTTTTTTAAAGAAAAAATAAAATGCGTTTACTTATGTATGCGCGTGAGAAGTTATACTTCTTTAGCATCATTAATAAATAAAGTAATTATTAAATTCGTAACTGCAAAACTTGTCACAGTTATATTTTCAAATACCTTGTTCGATAAAGTAATTATGTCTAATATTACAAGATGGCGTTAGTAAAATTTTGAAATTTCTTATAAGTCGATGTTAAGAGTTTAAGTGCTTTCATACCCCCTCCATGGTAGCGTTAAACGTTTAACGCAACCTTTTGCAAGTGGCATTAGAAATTTAGAAGTATAACTACAAAAATAAAAAAAATCATATAAGAAAGAAAGGAACAGAAAATTTTTAGTCCTCGCCTACAGTATCAAAGCAACCCGTACGTTTATTTTCACGGACCTAACTGTTTGGGCTGTGCGTTGATATGTCAGTCGGTAAGTTAATCTTTTATAAAGTAAATACATATATAAATATTCACGGACATTTTTCACACAACGTCCTCTGGTCCCAAACTAAGCTTAACGCTTGTGCTATGGGTACCAGATTACGGATATAATAGATATACTACTTTTCTTTTTTTTGTAAATACATACATATAATAGATAGAAAACACCCAGACGCAGTACTAATATCTGTGTTCATCACACAAATAATTGTCCTGAGTGGGAATCGAACCCACGACCTCGTGCACGGAAGTCGATTACACTACCGACTACGCCACGAGACCCGCCCATTGTTTTTTATGAATTTTCGGCAAATATAATAGTAATTTTAATTGTTAAGTACTGCCAATATTAATGTATAAATATTATTAATATATGTATAATATAAAAAGTAAAGTTGTATAATAAAGGTACAATAATTTTATGGATTTATTTTTGTAAATAGATAAGCGGCAATAACGATAAACCTCGATATTTTCTCGCGTGGCGTCTGCTCAAATTCTCTCCTCTTTTACTGCTTGTGGTGGTAGACGAGCCACGGATGGTAAGTGGTTACCGCCACTAATAAACTACCAACCAAAAATACAGCAGAGCCGGTACTCACCATTTTATATTTCAGACGAAAATTGAATAAACGGCTTAATGACGCTACAATCAAACTACATCGAGGTGTTTTACGGACGAGCAAAACGATCGTACTGGGCCAGATGACCGTAAGTACTCCCACCATTTTATACTACGTGGATGGCAAACAACCATACGGCCCACCTGATGGTAAGCGGTTACCGTAGCCTATGGACGCTAGCAACACCATGGCATCACTTGCGCGTCGCCAATTCCAAGGAAAGGGATGGTAGAAGAGGTCAGGAAGGTAAATAAGGAGAGGATATGGAGGTTTGGGCTTGCGGCGCTCTCGCTCACTATTAGAAAAAACGGTAGGAGTACTTCCCAGATGGAGCCAGTCCATTCATGCTGTGAACAGCATGGTTTTACCACTAGAAGCCTCTAGCTAGCAAACCAAAAGCATCACCAGTGCGGTGCCATAAAGATAGCATCACGCCTGTATCCCCGAAGGGGTAGGCAGAGGTATACCTCATATCTACTAACGATTCGTCAGCTATGGTTAAGTCCCACGTAATAGGGGGCGAGCCTAAACACACCGACGTGGTTCATGACCTGTCACACGGGAGACCGTGGTGCTAACCCGCTAAGCGAGTACTCCCTCTTGGTACCGAGCCCTACCACAAGTAATAAAATAGGTGATAATTGCTTACTACCTTTAGTCGCCTCGTATAACACCCGCTTTAAAGTATAGGGTGGTGACACTTGATTCTTAGTCCGTCACCACACGGACCTTTGGTAAGGCTTTAGTCCTAGGTGGTTTAGCGGTAGTAAACACTGCTGCTGATCATGAGGTCTCGGGCTCGAATCACGGTTCCGGCCAGCAAGATTTTCTTTCAAAAAATTATCAGTACGCTAGCTGTTAGAGCTTGAAATTAGAACGACACAGAGTATTTTTTAATACGAGTAAGAAGTAAATCCGTGTTGGGGGATTTCTCAATCATAACAGACTTAAAAAACACGCATACTTAACAATACTACTAAGTGTCGCACACTGGTCTGTCTGAGAATCGAACCTGTGTATGGAAATCTTTAGGATTTTTGAAGAATTACATATATCTTAAGTTTAAATATATAAAAAATATTCACGGACATTTTTCACACAACGTCCTCTGGTCCCAAACTAAGCTTAACGCTTGTGCTATGGGTACCAGATTACGGATACATATAATAGATAGAAAACACCCAGACGCAGCACAAATATATGTGTTCATCACACAAATAATTGTCCTGAGTGGGGATCGAACCCACGACCTCGTGCACGGAAGTCGATTACACTACCGACCACGCCACGAGGCCCGTCAAATTCTCAATTACATATTGCATTTTAGCATATTGCTGACTGACAGCATTCGTAACAACGACGTAAGAGACCGAGTAGGTATGAAAGAGAGTATTGGTGTAAAGATGCGAAAGGGAATGCTCCAATGGTTCGGACATGTGGAAAGAATGCCAGACGACCGACTGGTTAAGATATACAATGCGAAAGTCGAAGGATGTAGGTACAGGGGGAGACTAAGACTCACCTACCTAGACCAAATCGGTCATATAATGAAGAAAGGAGGAATCAGGAGTCTCCGAAACCGGCGAGCGTGTATGAAGTGAATTATGAATGTTGAGGAAGCGAGAGATGTAAGTATTTGCAAAATAAAAATACGAGACTTGAAACTATTAAAGAAACAATCTGGAATATTCAAAACTACAGCCCTTAAAGTTGGGGCCCCCAGTACTCACAGACCATCAGCTAGATCTTTTTTTTTTCTTATGGTGGCAGACAAGCCAAGGTCCACCTGATGGTAAGTGGTAACCGTCGCTTATGGACTCGACTATAACGAGAATATTGTCAAGCCGCTGCACACCATTTCATTACTCAGATATGAAATGAAAGAATAAACGGCTATCTTCTACTACAGCCAAAACATACTGACGTGCTTCATGACCGGTCACACAGAAGACGGTGGTACCGACCCGTTCGGGCCCGATAGCAAGTGAGACACTCGGTACCCAGCCCTACCACCAGTAATACATTAGATCATAATTGATTACTTCCCTTAGTCGTCTTGTACGACACCCGCGGGAAAGGATGGAGTGGTGACATTTGTATTCTTAGTCCATCACCACACGGACAAAAAAGATCTCGGAAAGTATCTGAAAAATGAAGACACAATGTCTACAGAAAAGTTAAGATTTTGTAAAGATATAAAATTTTCGGAATAACAGACAACAAAGCATCGAAGATTAAAAAAATAGTACCTGGATGGAGCTTTGCTCGGTATTTTTTTTTTGGTAAGTCGTGAGTTTTTCTCACAAAAGAAAGAATTGAAATGAAAAGAAAAACGAACTGGAGACATCTGGACTCGAACCGGGGTCTTCTGGTTTTGGGACCGCCCGATTTCCCACCTGAGCTATTATAACCTTGTAGATGATGCCGAAATTTACCTTCTTACTCCAATAATATTGTAGCAGTTTTTCATTGCCTGAAAACCCGGATAAAACGACGTTTTCTAAAAATGAAACCTAGCTAGATCGATTTATCGCCCCCGAAACCCCCTGCATACTAAATTTCATGAGAATCGTTGGAGCCGTTTCCGAGATTCAGATTATATATATATATACAAGAATTGCTCGTTCAAAGATATTAGATATATAACGACTAAACTGTGGTCCCACATTCCACACGAGAAAGATAAATATTTTAGTGAATATTACCGAATCAAATAAATAAAATTGTCTGTTTTTCACCTCCGTGCCTCACAAAGCACATTATAGCTGTTGCCAACAGCTATAATGTGCTTTGTGTTTCTAAAGACAACAGAGGTCAGGCGCCGCACCAACAGCCTGTTGGTGCAGCGCCTGACCTCTGTGGTCGTGTCGTAATACCGTCTTGTCGGACTATGAGGGACCTAGGTGTTTGTTCACACATTGGTACACTATAATTCCTCTTACGTAGTTGGCCAGCGTGCGATAGGGATCCTGTGATCGAAATCACTGGAGATCTTCAACAGTCCACAATAACAAGGATTTAAAATTTACTCACAGTGCAAAAATGTGAAATCGAAAATACAAGTCACGAGCAGGATTTGAACCTGCATCTCCTGGAATACCGTGCCAGATACTTGCCCATACAGCCATCGTGACAATTGCTCGGGACTGGGAATTTTGATAACAGATTCCTTGTTAATGGGGCTGGCGGATTTTATGAAACAGTACCTATGTATACAATCTATAATTATAAGTTTTATAATTAAAGCATTTCAATAAGCCATGAAATTATTTTAACGAAATGACTGTACAGTGTTTGTTCTTTGAACATAAGAATATTTTACTTCAATCGATATTAATTTTTACGTATAGTAAGTAATTTTAATGACGTAATTACAATTTCTAAAAAAATTCATGTCACATCTGAGAAATGAAATGGTGCGCAGCGGCTTGACTACACTCTCGGTATAGTTGAGTCCATGAGCGACGGTTACCACTTACCATCAGGTGGGCCGTGGCTCGTCTGCCATCATAAGCAATAAAAAAAACAGTGGTCTAGTCTAGACCATTCGTAATTAATATGAAAACATCATCAGATTTTCGATAAGAAAGGAATTGGGGCCTCCAGCGCTCTATCGTACCGTAGGCTACGGTACAGGTGGTATGAACACCAGGTACACCACCCATATGTTACTAACTTCTGGGTATTCCCAAAAAACACGAAACAGCGATACGCATCACTTGGAAGACGCGTTACGTACATTACGCCGATATTTTGATAAAAGTACCATTTTATTATCCGGTGGAACCAGTCTAGTCCACATGAATCCGCAGCGTTTTATTACCAAAATATAAATTAAAATCATAATTCTTGTTTCAGTGAATCATGCACTTAACGCAGTCAATATAACTGAAGTATTAACTAAAGACAATACAGCAGTTAATATTAACAATACGAAGATAAATATCATAAATTCTGTTGAAAATACTTCATCTACGAACAGTTTCATTCAATCTATTGTTATTAAAAATAGTTTGTTTATAAACGACAATAAGAATTTAACGATAAATTCAGAAAACAACTCTGTATTGAATACTAAAATATATAATTTACCGATTACGTCAGAGAACAGCTCTATATTAGTCACAAAGTTACATAATTCAACGACTAATTCGACAAAATCAGCCAAAAACTTTTATAATTTAATGACTAATTCAGCAAACAGCTCCATATTAGTCAAAAAAATAAATAATGTGACTAATTTGAAAAATAGTTATATATTAGCCTCAAAGTTATATGATATGGATAATATTAGTTACACAAATGAAATATGGACTGGTGATGGGTAAGTTATTATTATAAATTATTTTAATTAAACAAGGCAATATTTTAATAACACCCAACTTATGATATTATTAATTCATACCCGATAAATTAACTAGTACAAATATGATAAAAAGAACTACGAAAGTGGTTTCGATTATTTTTGTTTCATTCCATTCCAAAATTTAATCGGAAGTTTGTACCAAGTGCTCTAGCAATTAAGTTACCAACGGTAGATACTCGTTAATATCAATGTATTAATTAGAAAATTAATTAAGGTTTTTGATCTGTATTTTAGCACTTGACATGCTCAGCTACTTTAAAGAAGAAATTATTTGTGAAAAAGTGGAAAAAGAGAACTTTAGTGCGAGCGGTTAGAGCACTTCAAGCAGATTGGAAGAGACGCAAGTTTGCATTCCCGCTCTCACTTAAGTTTTCTTTTTCTACATTTTCACAAATAATTTGGTCTCAAACAAGATTATTTGTTTATTTATAATATTTACAATATATTTTTGCTTTTACAGTAGAATGCGGCAAAAACTATAATTAGTTTATTCGCGCAATCCATTCGTCGTAGGTACTTATATTAACAAATAATGTGCTTACTTATAAATATTATATTAACAAGTAATGCACTTATAAATAACACACGCATAAAATCAACAAAACACATAAATTTCAAAAATGTATGTGGGTACATAACACTATATTAATATTCGAGAAGTGATATATAACTATAAGGTAGATATAAATAATTACGTTTGTGTTCGCAACGAATAACTATTGCGTTGCCCTATACCTACAGCATGTTTAAAATGTAACTGATACTAAATTTAAGACAAATAGGTTTTTTTTTAATATTTTTTTTTTTGTTATTTTTTATTTACTGTTATTAAAATGTTTTTTTTTATTTTAAATTTGACGTTAAGGGGATTCATTTCTCTTTTTAAAGTATTTGGCAATTGGTTAATTAAGTGTGTCACAATGTATTTAAGAACACGTTTCCCATATAAATTTTTGTATCTTGGTAGTGTTAATTTACAATTTGTAACATTAGGTACGTGTTGTTTTCGCTTGTAAACTTTTGTTTAGGTAGTTTTCTATTAATAAATTATACTTTACTTTTTCATGAACTGGTAGGATTTTGCATAATTGAAATAGTTCATGGTAATTATTCTTATATCTGGATTTAATCTTTGAAGGCACTATGGTTTTCAAAATTCTTAATTGTAGATGATAAATAGAATCTAAGTGATATTTAAATGTCCGGCCATAACTACTAATACCGTAATTTATAATAGATTCTCCTAGATTGGTGTATAGGTTTAGAAGTGTTTTGTACGAGATTTTGTGTTGGATGTATTTTAATTTCGCTAGTATTGCTCGTAATCTAACACAGACGAGGTTAATGTGGTCTGTCCATTTAAGGCGGTTGTCTATCATCAATCCTAAGTGTGTTTATTAACGACTTCCACTGTATCACATTTACAATTTGATTGTGTTTTTGAATGAAGACAATTATGGTCATGAGCAATCAAACGTAGAGGACAACTTTTCCTATTTTGAGACGAGCTTATATACATTAATTTTGTTTTTGTTGCGTTCAGTACCAAACCAAAGTCATGTGACCATTTAGTTACCATAGTGAAGTCACTTTGCAGTTTTTCTAAGGCCGTTGTTATATTTGTATCTCCAACTAAAATGCAAGTATCATCGGCAAACTGGTATACTTCACCATATTTTACAATATTGGCCATGGTATTAACGTAAGTGAGGTATTGACTGTGTCAAGATGCCTATTCCATCTATCGTTTGTATTTTGCACATCATACTCCATATCTTAGGCAGTGGGTATTGACTCTGTGTGTCTGCTGAGATAGGTAATCAAGCTAGGGGGCTCATGTGTTTGGGATTCTTTCCTGGTGCTTCTCAATTTATATTGGAGCTTATGAATGGTTCTCAAGAACAGGAGAGGCGTAGTCACCGTGCCCTTGTTTAAAAATAAGGGTTCACGTTATGACTGTGCAAACTACAGAGCCATAAGCTTGACCAGTTGGCAGCCAAAGAATATCGTGAGATTATTGAAAGGTTGTGAGGCATAAGGAGGTTACAGATGTGAGATATATGATGATTGTTAATCCCAAAATTATTATACGGAAGCGAGAGTTGGGTATGCAAAAAGTAGCATGAGAGTAAAATCAATGCGGTCGAAATGCAATCTGTGAGGAAAATCTGTGGATTATTTGTGAATAAGGAAAAAGAGATTTTTAGTAGGAGCGGGAAACGAACCCACGTCTTTTCCAATCAAGTGGAAGGAAGTGCTCTAAGCCACTAAGCTCTTTCGATCATCTCAAATTCGTTATTACATTTGCCTTACGACCAACGCCATCTATTGGCAAGCATTACATGCACCCAATATAGTAGGTTTAATTTTGCAATTTAAATTCATACTATTTGATGGCGCGATTTTTTTAAACATTTTAGATCTATATTTTTTAGCAATTGACATGCTCCGCTACTTTTTAAAGTATAAATTATTTGTGAATAAGGAAAAAGAGATTTTTAGTAGGAGCGAGAAATAAAATATCAAAATAATTAAATTTAGCACGGCTGTTACAAAGAAGATGGTAGTATATACTCATTCTGGTCTAACCACAAGTGGTACAAAAGCCATATTTTATTTTTCAAGTTTATAAAAAATGTTCCTAACCGCACACCCCGTCGTTCGGGGCAACGAACAGGGTAGTGTGGGGCCCTCACCCACTAAAGAAACCCGCCGTGTGCCGTCTCTCCGCCTTTACTGGCGGGCCACCGGAACTATGTTACATTCCTTCAGTGGAAGAGGTACAAAACCCTAGCTAGTAAAGTGTTAATGTGATGGTGATTACAGACGTCGGCAACGTAAAACTCCGGAAGCGAAGCCTTCAAAGTCCACCACTCCAGAATCACTCCTGCAACCTTATTGGCATGATGGAGAATGGGTATTCTACAGGTAAGTATACCTCACCACCAACCCTTATTCACAGGATCAGTGATAACTTAATCGTAAGACAGAGGACCGCAAAGACGAGTTCGATTCCTATTGAGGTCGAGATCCGGCAAAATGCCTGACCCTTTTTTTGTTAGAGCAGGAATGAAAAATGTAACTAATCGCACACCCCGTCTTTCGGGGCAACGAACGGGGTAGTGTGAGGCCCTCACCCACTAAATAAACCCGCCGTGTGTCGTCTCTCCGCCTATATTGACGGGCCACTGGAAAGACGCCTGACCCTCTCCCTCGAAGTTCTGTAGGATTTAAAAAAAAATCATCATTCTTTGTACCTATATGTGACGTCCGGAGTCCCAATACCTGCTAAAACCCCGCGCTGTTCCTTCAGATAACCTTCAGATATAGGTGAGGCGCCCCGCGTATGAGTTCCTCCACCTCTGGCAGGTCCTGCTCCCCATTAACGGATGGGGCCACCATCTGATTTGAAGGGCCTAGCCATTGAACTAATAAAATTGGATGTTGGGTCTAGTACAAAATTCGCGAAAAAAGTGTCTCTAGGTAATAGACTACAGTCAATAGACAGTCTATATTAATACATATCAACTTCACCATTCTAATTTGAAACCTTGTACCTACCATTATAATAGTGTTTAGTTTCTTTGCAATCATTTATTAGCTTATGGTGGCTTCTACGAATAGGCTGCACCGTGATCACCTTAGCAGCTTCTAGCAAAATTTCACACAAATTCTTTGTTTTTAAGCAAAATAATATAGGGTTTTTCAACAAGAACTTTGTTTTTTAAATAAAAAAAAACTAAGTTTTGATGATAATGGTAAGTAAGGTTTGGCAATTATGATGACAAAAAAAAATAGACGTCACGGGACGTCTACCAGATGTGAAAACATCGAAATTATTTTGTAGAAATAATGAGTAGAAATGATGATGATGATATCCAGGGTCTGATGATGGAGCTGGAATGTGACCACAGTAACTCTGAAATGAAACGATGCAACCCCATCGAGTTTGGAATCATTTGATTCGTCTTGACGAGTACTTTGTCTTTAGATGGTATCCAGGGTCTGATGATGGAGCTAGAAGGTGACCATAGGAACTCCGTTATAAAACGACATAACTCCAATGAGTTTGGGCTCGTATGATTCGTCTTGACGAGTACTTTGTCTCTAGATGATATCCAAGGTCTGATGATGGAGCTGGAAGGTGGCCACAGTAACTCTGTAATGAAAAAACGCAACCCTATCGAGTTTATACTCGTTTGATTCGTCTTGAGCAGTACTTTGTCAAGTTATGATCATTTTATTTCTACCTAATTTCGATGTTTTCACATCTGGTAGACGTCCCACGACCTCTAGTTTTTTTTATACTTCGTGAGTGGCAAACAAGCATACTAGATGGTAAGCGGTTATAGGAGGTGGACCCTCAGGTATAGGTAGGATACTAAAGGATAGGTAGTTAACTGCCTCCGTGGTGTAGCGGTAGTGAATGCGACAGCTAATCATGAGGTCTCGGGTTCGATCCCCGGGTCGGGCAAAGTTATTGAGCTTTTTCCTAAAAAGAGAAATTCTCAGTAGCAGCCCGGAGTTTGGAAATGTGCCCGGTAGACGTCAATAGGCTCGCCCCCTATTACGTGGGACTTAAACATAGCTGGCGAGTCGTGGGTGTGTAATACACCTCTGCCTACCCCTTCGGGGAATACAGGCGTGATGATATGTTGTAGTATAAGTGGATAGTAGAGAATAGGGACACAGAATAGATACTAGTCCTACGGAATAGGGATGGGATTTGAGCCTTCCTTCCCCGATCCAGCCGGTCTATTCATACTACGCAAGGCCCTACCGCATAAATATGACCTAGAGGAAGTGGAATTAATTACCCGAATGGTAACGAACTCAGAACAACAAGTGTTACGACCACATTCTTTCCCACACACTTAGTACGAGGCGGACCACTGAAGTACACACACAGTTCCAGTGGTCAATCAGTACAGGTAGAAAGACGACACACGGCGGGTTTATATAGTGGAGGAGGTCACCCTGTTCGTTGCCTCGAACGACGGGGTGTGCGGTTAGGTAAATTTATTCCCGCCTTTAAAAAAGTGTAGTACGAAGCGTCTAAGGGATGTAACTTGTGATTCGAGCGTGTGTTTTGGTTGTAGTAAGAGATAGCCGTCTCTTCATCTGAGACTAACTACAAAATAAAGACACCGCATTCTCAACTAAAAAGTGAAGCCACTTTTTGAAAGATGTGTGCGTGAAAGTAATAATCTTTATAATTTGGATAAAAATTTTTAAAGTTTTATGTACTTCCGTTAGTAAAAGTATAAAGTCAGTTTACAGCAAATCATATAGGGCTGGCGCTGACGACCAGACGACGTATTCATGTACGCAACGTAAGAACGAAATCGTCGAATCATTTGTCAACTGGAAACACTCGTGGTTTAAGACACTTCGTTTTGGCATGGTTTTGTTTGTATTTGTGTGCGTAAATGCGTATAATTACAAGTTTGGCATGGTTTTATGTGGCTTCACTGGATTGTTCATAATGCTCCGTCTTTATTTTTTAGTTAGTCTGTGCTCTTCATTTATTTTCATTTCCATAGGTAAAATGAAATATAGAGCATCAGTTTGGCATTGTTCTTAGTACTGCTAAGTCTTGGTCTCGTGGCGTAGTGGGTAGTGTAACCGACTTCCGTGCACGAGGTCGTGGGTTCGATTCCCACTCAGGACAATTATTTGTGTGATGAACACAGATATTTGTACTGCGTCTGGGTGTTTTCTATCTATTATATGTATGTATTTACAAAAATAAAGTAATATTCGAGTATGTATTAGGTATATCCGTAATCTGGTACCCATAGCACAAGCAATTAGTTTGGGACTAGAGGACGTTGTGTGAAATGTCTGTGAATATTTATTATTTATTTATGAGCAGTGGTTAGCACTTATCATTAGCTGACTCGTCTGCTACGATATGCTATAATTTAGCACCCTTGTATATGAAACGGGAATGTTAAAAAATGCTCAACATTTTCTCTTCAGAACTGGTACAGCCCCAACTACCACCGTCACAATGATGTATACAAACCGACTTAATAAAAAGAAAGTCGGTAAGTATAAATATTTGAAATATTATATAAAGTAAATGTACTAAAGATATGATTATTATACTACTTCGCTCGCTTCATGGAGATTATCACGAGCAGGATTTGAACCTGCATTTCGTGGAATACCGTCCCAGATACTTTGCCAATTCAGCCATCATGACAATTGCTCGGGACTGCGAATTTTGATTACACATTCAGGGTGTCAATAAACTCAGTGACGTAAAAACTGTTGTTCAATTTAGGATGAAATTCGGCACACAGATAGTTTGTTTCCTGGATATAATTTTATCCCGGCATAATTTTTGATCTAAATTTTTTAGCATTTGACATGCTCAGCTACTTTTAAAGTACAAATTATTTGTGTATGAGGAAAAAGAAAACTTTAGTGCGAGCGGGAATTGAACCCGCGTTCCTTCCAATCCGGGGAAGTGCTCTAAGCCACTGAGCTACCGCACTGCCCTTTCGGCCATCCCAATCTCCTCATCACATTTGTCTTTACGATCAACGCCATCTATCGGAATGCATTTACATGCATTAATCCAATATAGTAAGTTTAATTATGCAATTTAAATTCATACTATTTGATGGCGCCATCAAATCTGGATGAGGAGATTGAGATGGCCGAAAGGGCGGTACGGTAGCTCAGTGGCTTAGAATAATGTTAATTATAGCTATTATAATTAAAGTGCCATATAGAGTGGCATTCTTCTATTATATTTACCAAATTCTGAGTTACACGCAGACGAAGTAACGGGTAGCAGCTAGGATTTATATATTTTTTTTGTTACAGTCAACTATATACCATTACGTAAGTATATTTTTTATCTATCCAAAATATCTTAATTACTTCATTGGAGAACACAATACACATGTATTGTACACACAATGTTTTTCTGGAACCTACTAGGATTACTTCTTTGAGCGCATCTTATATAGATAATATATTAACAAATGCAAAACCAATTAATAAATCTATCATAAATAAACTGGAATCTGATCACTGTGGACAACTTGTGGTATTTCCTGGAACTAGTAGGGTCCATAAAGATAAAGTTACCTTTGTTCCAAGGAACTCTAGCCGCTTAGAGCTTTTTAAATGTAATCTATCTGAAAAAGTACCACGGTTGCCTTTTCATGACAACCCTAACGATTTATATAGTGCTCTATTCCAGTTGATCAGTAATGAATTCAGCAAGAATTTTAAACCTAAAACTGTAACTATTGGCGCTCGCGCGGGCTTTAGTGAATGGGCTACCTGTGGTGTTTATAAAAGTAGACTAAGGTAAGGTAGGTAGGTAAGGTGAACTTTATAATGAAAAAACCTATAATCATAACCCAATATTTTTGGAATATGTAAAAAACTATTCCAAAACATTCAAACGAGCCTGTTCCTGTGCTAAATCACTATATCTGAAAAATAAAATCAAAAAACCCGGCGATATTATTAAAATGACTTGGAAGGTGATAAACAGTGAAACTGGTAGAGAAACAGTGCGCAAGAGGGACTTTAACTTGAAAATAGATGACAAAAATGTAAGAGCGAATCGAGAAGTGGCAACGGCATTTGAAAATTATTTTACTAATATTCCTGTTTTAACAACAAAACATCTGACGTTGTCTCCTACTGCAGCCGAATCGCTCCTTAGGCAATGTGTTCCGATATGTAATACTTCCTTTAAATTCTCGGATGTCAATGTAAACAGTGTTATAAATTCTTTTAAAAGTCTTAATATTAAAAAATCTGCGGATATATGGGGTATGTCTGTTAAGTTAGTTAACTCAATTATCCATATTTTATTATTGCTCCCCAATTGACATCTGTGTTTAACGGTTGTTTTGTTAATGGTGTATTCCCCGACCTTATGAAGTTTAGTAGAGTAATTCCTTTGTTTAAATCTGGTAGTACCAAAGACCTTAATAATTTTCGTCCAATTTCTGTACTACCGACACTAAGTAAAGTATTTGAGAAGCTTATTCTCAAAAAAATGGTGGATCATTTTGACAATCATAAAATTTTTCATAAAAACCAGTTCGGCTTCACAAAGAATCGCTCTACTACTGATGCAGGTCTAGAATTTTTAAAAACCATATTTAAAGCCTGGGAAGATTCGCACGATGCGTTAGGCGTATTTTGCGATTTGTCTAAAGAATTTGACTGTGTACATCATGAAACCCTCATTAAAAAGTTATACCATTACGGAATCAGGAACGGGGCTCTCGAGCTTTTGACTTCTTATTTAAGCAATAGAATTCAAAGGGTCAATGTTTATGGCACGTTATCACATGGGTCTGTCATGACAATGGGTGTGCCGCAGGGGTCCATTTTGGGGCCATTTCTTTTCCTAGTCTATATTTATGACCTACCATACTACGTAGGAGATAATCGAAATATTGTGTTGTTCGCAGATGATACATCTTTATTATTTAAAATAAGAAGGCAACTACTTAATTATGACGATGTGAACAACACACTATCTAAAGTTGTTCATAGGTTCAATACTAATAACCTAGTTTTAAGTGAAAATAAAACGAAATGTATAAAATTTACTACACCCAATGTAAGGCATGTAGAAACCAATGTACAATTGAATGGCGTCGAACTGGACCTTGTGGAGTCCACGGTTTTCCTAGGTATCACTATAGATAACAAACTCCAATGGGGCCCCCATATTAAAAAATTGTCAGGTAGGCTTAGCTCAGCGGCATATGCGGTAAAAAAAATTAGATTATTGACTGATGTTGAAACGGCTAGAATAGTTTATTTCAGTTACTTTCATAGTATTATGTCCTATGGCTTACTGCTATGGGGATGCTCCGCCGATTTAAATTCTATATTTGTACTTCAGAAAAGGGCCGTTCGTGCAAGCTATATTCTGGGCCCGAGAGTTTCCCTTAGATAGAAATATAAAGAAATAAATATTCTAACTGTCGTGTCTCAATTTATATATGAAAATTTGTTGTATGTCAAGAAAAACATCAGAAGCTTTGATAAGTATAGCGACGTTCATCACATTAATACAAGGAACAAAGGCAATCTTGTTGCTCACAGTACTCATCTCCACAGAATTAGTAGATCTTTGATGGGGCAATGTATATGCTTCTACAATAAAATTCCTGAAAATGTCCGAAACATGCCACTAAATAAGTTTAAGAAAGCCATAAAAATTAGATTATGTAATCAAGGTTATTACACTGTTTCGGATTATCTTGAGGATAAAACTAAATGGGCTTGAGCTGCTCCTCATTCATTAATTTTCAAAATTGTTTTATAAGATATAATGTAATTTTAGTTATAAAGATTATATTAAATTGTAATAAATTGGCAATTTAAAAAATTGGCCCATGAGTTTCTTGCCGGGTTCATCTCATGAAAGGCTTTAGCTCTCTCAGGCAGAAAAAACAGAGTGACGTGACGTGATGTAAAAATGTATGTAAAGTAAATTATTTTCTTTTCTGTTGCAGCGACGAGACCAAGGAAAGATCGAGGATCAACTAATTTTATGTCCGCATACCGAGATTGTGATCGATCTTGTAGCGTATACGAAGGGCATTGGTAACTAAGTGACTATTATTACCACTAGAGGCAAAAAAGTATTATATCCGTGTGGTGACGGACTAAGAATACAAGTGTCACCATCCTTTCCCGTGGGTGTCGTACATAGCGACTGAGGGAAGTAAGCAATTATCACCACATTCTCGGGGATAAAAAGTCTGCCAAAACGGCCGTGCATTTTAAGGACTTTTATTTTATTTATAAAAAGAAATAGACGTCACGGGACGTGTACCAGATGTGAAAACATCGAAATTATTTTGTAGAAATAATGAGTACCTAGAAATAAAATGATCATAACTTTTTCAATGTGCTTGTATGAAATTATGATATGTGTAAAATAACTGAAATTGACATAAATCATCATCATCAGGCCCTGGATATCATCTAGGACCGAAGTACTTGTCAAAACGAATCAAACGATTCCAAAGTTGATAGGATTGCGGCGCTTTATAGCATAGTGCCCATGGCCATCCGGCTCCATTATCAGACCCTGAATATCATCTAGGACTATGGTACTATTAAAGATAACTCAAAATAGCCCTAAATTGATGGGTTGCGACGTTTAATTACCGATTACCCATGGCCACTTTTCAGCTCTATCATCAGACCCTGAATAGCATCTAGAAACAGTACTCGTCAAGACGAATCATACGAGCCCAAACTCGATGGGGTTATCTCCTTTTATAACGGAGTTCCTATGGCCACCTTCTAGTTCCATCATCAGACACTGGATACCACCTAAAGATAAAGTACTCATCTAGACGAATCAAACGAGTCCAAAGTCGAGGGAGTTGCGTCGTTTCATTATAGAGTTGCTATGTCCGCCTTTCAGCTCCATCATCAGATGAGCTCCACGTCATCATAATATTGCATTGTCACGCGATATACGTATGCGTGTAAAATTTCAGCTCAATGGGAAACCGGGAAGTGAGTCAAATTTAACTTGCAACATTTGAACGGGACAAGTAAAATAAAAGCGTCGCCACGCTAACAGCCGATTTTACCCTCCTTCCGCATTAAATGTTTCACATCAAAACATAGCATCACCCCTGTATTCCACGAAGGGGTAGGCAGAAGTGTATTACACACCCGCGATTCGCCAGCTATGTTCAAATCCCACGTAATAGGGGGCGAGCCTATTGCCGTCTACCGGGCATATTTCCAAACTCCGGGCTGCTACTGAGAATTTTTTCTTTTTACGAAAAAGCTCAATAACACTGTCTGACCAGGTGATCGAACCCAAGACCTCATGATCAGCAGTCGCTCACGCTATCGCTGCACCACAGAGGCAGTCATTATTTATTTATTGCCATCGGTGGTTGAGGAGGAAATGGCCTATCTGATGATATGTGGAACCCGGGGCACACGGACTTTTTATTGGCAACAACTGTACCTAGAGTATTGTCAAGCCGCTGCTCACCATTTCATTTCACAGATATGAAATGAAAGAATAAACGGCTATCTCCTGCTACAGCCAAAACGCAACGATGTGCTTCATGGCCGGTCACACGGGAGATGGTGGTACCAACCCGCTTGGATATGATAGCAAGTGAGTACTCCCACTTGGTACCCAGCCCTACCACCAGTAACGCAATGGGTGATCATTGCTTAGTTACCTTAGTCGCCTCATACGACACCCGTGGGAAAAAATGGGGTGGTTACACTTGTATTCTTAGTCCGTCACCACACGGGCAGACCCTTGGACCCTTTTGTTTCGTCTTGACGAGTACTTTGTCTTTAGATGGTATCCAGGGTCTGATGATGAAGCTGGAAGGTGGTCACAGTAACTCTATAATGAAACGACGCAACCCCATCAAGTTTGGACTCTTTTGATTCGTCTTGACGAGTGCTTTGTCTTTAGATGGTATCCAGGATCTGTTGATAGAGCTGGAAGGTGGCCACAGTAACTCTATAATGAAACGACATAACTCCTTCGAGTTTGGGTTCGTATGATTCGTCTCGACGAGTACTTTGTCTCCAAAAAGGTCACGATCATTTGCACTGCACCTACTTATTATTACTACAAAATAATTTCAATGTTTTCACATCTGGTAGACGTCCCGTGACGTCTATTTTTTTTTTATCTAACGCAAACTTTGATAGTGTAAAATCGAATAGTACCGTCCCAGATGCTTTCCCAATTCATCATCATCGTCTGGACATCTGGAACGGCATTTCAGGAGATGCAGGTTCACTTTAGATCTGCTTGTGACTGTTTTGTTTAAATTTCATATTTTTGCACTTTGAAAAAGCATATAAAAATCCATCCATCCATCCATCAGCCTTTTAACATCCACTGCTGGACATAGGCCTCCCAAGAATGGGGGATAGTGCCGTAATCGCCACGCTTGGCAGGCGGGTTGGCGATCGCAGTGGATGTTGTTAATACTCGAGGGAGTGCTGCTGCCCACTCCCCCGGCATTCCCTCTGTCAGCTCTTACGACTCCCGTGGGTAGAGAGGGGTGGGACAATTCTAATGCCGGCCCCCAGGTTTTTTTTAAGTAAATACTTGTTTTGCAAATTCAGTCAATTGAAACTCAATGAAACGAAAGAGCGACACTAAAAAGAGACAAACGTATATTTAACCTGTGAGAAAATGAGATAAAGTACTGAAACAGAGTTTTGTATTATCTTCAAACGGAGCTTTCGGAAGGTTTATCTTCTGGCACTTGCATACTGGAAACATATTTTTTTATGTGACAACATCTTATGGGGTAGGATAAAACCGGCTGTTGGCGTGGCAACGTCGCCAATTTATTTGTTTTAACGCTATCTGTTAACAAAAGCATCTAACTAGGAAATATAATGACAATCAATAAAACAATAACAGTTTTAATTCGTTTATGGATAACAAGAGGGTGCTTACCAGGAATTATAAGACTCTAACAATATCTGAAGAAAGAAGAATCGATGTTTTCACATCTGCGAGACGTCCCGTGACGGTTAATTTTTTTATTTATCTTTTCAGGTTTGGCAGAGTATGTGGTCAAAGAATAAACACAAAAGTTTACGCTTATGAGTATCACGAATTTCGTTCAATATGTGACTTGGAGTTGGCGAATTGCATCGACCCAACTTCCAGTAAGTACATTTTTTATATTATAATAGGAATAAACAAGCTAAGTACAGTCTATCTAATGGTTAACGGTAACCGACGAATTTTTTTCGTTCCCCGTGTGGTGACGGACTAATAATACAAGTGTCACCAACCCATTCTTTCCCACAGGTGTCGTACGAGGCGACTAAGGGAAGTAAGCAATTAGCACCCATTGCATTACTGGTGGTAGGGCTGGGTACCAAGTGGGAGAACTCACTTGCTATCGAGCCCGAGTGGGTTGTTACCACCATCTCCTGTGTGACCGGCTATGACGCACATCAGTGTTTTGGTTGTAGCGAGAAATAGCCGTTAATTCTTTCATTTCATATCTGAGAAATGAAATAGTGAGCAGCGGCTTGACAATACTCGGTATAGTTGAGTCAATGAGCGACGGTTACCATTTACAATCAGGTAGGCCGTGGCTTGTCTGTCATCATACGCAATAAGAAAACTATACGTCGCGGGACGTCTAGCAGATGTTAAAACATCGAAATTATTTTGTATAAATAAAATGATTATAGCTTGACAAAGTACTCCTCAAGACGAATCAAACGAGTATTCACTCGATAGGGCTGTGTCGTTTCATTACAAAGCTACTGTGGCCACCTTCCAGCTCCATTGTCAGACCCTGGATACCATCTAGAGACAAAGTACTCGTCAAGACAAATCATACGAGCGCAAACTCGATGGAGTTATGTCGTTTTATAACGGAGTTCCCATGGCCACCTTCTAGCTCCATCATCAGACCCTGGATCCGATCTAAGTACTCATTAAGACGAACAAACGTGTCCAAACTCGACGGGGTTGCGTCGTTACATTATAGAGCTACTGTAGCCACCTACCAGCTTCATCATCAGGCCCTGGATACCGTCTAGACACAAACTACTAGGCAAGACGAATCATACGAGCCCAAACTTGATGGGGTTGCGCCATTTCATTACAGAGTTCCTATGTCCATCTTCCAGCTCCATCATCAGATCAGCTCCATGTCATCATAATATTGCATTGTCACGCGATATACACATGCGTGTAAAATTTCAACTTAATCGAAAACCGGGAAGTGTGTCAAATTTAACGGAACGGGTCAAGTGAAATAAAAGCGTCGCCACGCTAACAACCCATTTTACCCTCCCTCCGCATTAGATGTTTCACATCAAAAATAAATTAAAAAACAATATTAACACAGGCAGGCCTTTATGCACTACCACTGAAGTAATGTAACATAGTTCCAGTGGTCCGCCAACACAGGCGGAGAGACAGCACACAGCGGGTTTATTTAGTGGGTGACGGTCCCACACAGCAACTGCTCCAACGACGAGATGTGCGGTTACGCACATTTTTTTCCCGCCTTAACAAAAAAAGGCCTTTAAGCGTAGATTTATAATTATGGAGCGTAACTTAATTATGGAGAACGTTTGTATCACTTAAACGGACAAAACAAAATGGAAGTTTCTTATTTGTTAACAGAATGTTGTAGTTGCAGATAATTTTCTAGAGGAATTAAACTGTATAAATCAACACAATATTCTTGAAAATGCTTGAAAACCGAATTGCACTTACGTCGGGTATTAAAAATACATAGAAAAACAATGAGATATTTAGATATTTTTAGCATTTGACATGCTCAGCCATTTAATTAATAAATAATCAACACAAAGTGTGAAAATGTGAAAACGGAAATAAACCAGTCACGAGCAGGATTTGAACCTTCATCTCCTGGATACCGTCCAGATGCTTTGCCAATTCAGCCATTGTAGCAGTCATGACTATGAGCAATTGTCACGATGTAATGATGTAGTAGATAGATACTATGTACAAGTAGCTACCTACTTACTACATACATCCATCCATCCATCAGCCTTTTGACGTCCACTGCTGGACATAGGCCTCCACAAAGGGGGGATAGTGCCGTAATCGCCACGCTTGGCAGGCGGGTTGGCGATCGCAGTGGATGTTGTTAATACTCGAGGGAGTGCTGCTGAACACTCCTCGGTATTCCCTCAGTCGGCTCTTACGACTCCAGTGGGGGAAAGGGGTGGGACAATTCTAAAGCCGGCCCCGCACAGCATACTATAAACATAGTATCTATCTACTACCTACTTGGCTTGGCTGGTACCGACTGCAAATAGATGAGTAGGCATAGCACAATAATAATTATATTAATTTATTTTTCGCTTTAGAGTGCCTATTTGTGGTTTTGAAATTGGTTTAATTTGTTTTAAAATATATTTTTTTTAAATATTTTTTTATTTTAGTCTTGCATACCCTTTTTTTTTGTTAAGGGGGGAAAAAATGTTCCTAACCGCACGCCCGTCGTTCGGGGCAATGAACAGGGTAGTGTGAGGCCCTCACCCACTAAAGAAATCCACCGTGTGCCATTTCTCCGCCTTTATTGGCGGGCCACCGGAACTATATTACATTCCTTCAGTGGTCCGCCGGCGGCTTACCTTTTCGGGTACCCTCAACTTAGCGACACATCCGCACACGGAGCGTCGCACCTTCGCGGGAGGCCTTGCGGGTGGCGGACGTTCCCCGGTCTCTCCACCCGCAGCCCCAGCTAGGGCGGCATTAGGCGCAAATACTCGCGCCTACGCCGCCCCAGTCGCTGGCGGCGGTTTGGGTCTGGGGAAGGATCAGCCTCCCTGGGCCAGTCTTGCATACCCTGTCTGGAATCTCTGTGCACGCCACTGTTAGAGAGGCATATAATAGATTACTTATAACATAAATATTATTACCTAAAAAAAAATGTTTTTAACTTTCAGGACCTGGTAAGTGTTCAATCCAATTACCTATTCATCGTTAGTCAAAATTTTAGTTTTAGATTTATTTCCTAAGTCTTGTCGTAAGTTTGAAAAAAAAATGGAGAACCATACACCGTGTACGGTACCACGCAATAGATAATATGTTAGTCTGATATGCAACTTCTAAACCTATTACATACACAAAAGAGTATCTAACTTTCGGTCCTTTTCATAAGGTTCATTTTGTAGAGCACTAGGTACAAACAGAGCATTAGGTAAGTAAATGGGGATGTAGACTGCCGCCATTTTACGGCAGATGGCGTATTATCGACACGGCCATTGAAAACTGTAATTTCTGTAGAATTTATAGGTAACCTGTAACTTGGTAAATTTTAATTTTCTCGTAATATGCCTCTGTGTGCTGTATCAATATGTAATAACCCCGATGTAACAGTACACTTCTTTCCCAAAGACCCCAACATTAAGAAAAGTGAAAAATGTTGCAAAAATGTTGTAGCCATACAGCATAGCGTCTTGAAATTCTTTAATCTTCCCTCTTTACTATACCTATACATTTTAAAAATATCGCTGATTAACCATATTAAACACAAAAGATAGCAAATTCTAAGGCAAACAAAGAAACTACAATTTGACAGTGGTCATCTCGCCGATAGCGCCATCTGTGCTTAGCTTTGCCCGTAGATCCCCCAATAAAAAAAAAACTACTCTTCTTGAGAGCAGCAGAGCCTCTATGAGCAGAGCCCAGAGGCCCGTCGTACAGGTGGCCGCGAGGCTACTGTTTATAGGCTGATTTCGACAATTGACTATTGTCAATCGATTTTATTGCATCAAAATCCGTTGCATCAATTTTTGTGTGATGCGCGAACAATAAAGATACAAAATCTAAAAAAATGGTTGTGTGTTCAGCCACGCCTATATAGCCCAATAAAGTCATATTTTCTCAAACATCTTAAATGTTCAGACACAGCTCTGTTACAGCTTTATAATAGTTAGGAAACAAACTTTAGCATACAAATGTAGACTATGATGAAGAAAAGGATGCACATATTAGGTTTTAGCAAGAGTGAGAGAGACACATGTATAAGTATTTTATCCTTTTCGCGTATGCGTTATTTTTATTTGGACCCAATCAACTGGATCCCAACAATAAGGTGGCCAATCGTCCCCATCATCGGTATGTAAGCTTGTTTTTGTATTTACGTAAAAAAAACCTTAATTAATCACATTATTATACGCTAATGTTACACATTCTAATTATATTTTAAGCAAAATATAAGCATAACTGCAAATTCTTTTGCCCTGTATTTTTTGTATCCGGCTAAAACAGGTAGTAAATTTTTAGTCAACAAAGTTATAATCATAGTTATCTTTTAAAATTATTCCGGTTAACAAATGTCAAACTATTGCTATCTCAACACTGCATACGCTATTAGGCTTGTCTATAATATTCTTTTTCTAAGTCGTTGTCTAAGCTTGGTGGCCTCTGATAGTCTACTCTGTGGTGTGCTATTTGATTTCTTTTTTTTGTGACTTAGATTTTATTTTTAACAAAGAGCCTTATTGAAAGGATCGAAAGTTCCTCCAAGTAAAAGATCAAGTCATGTACCTACTCACAAACCTGCTGCATGGGTTATCTCTGCATTTGGCCCATAATTATCGTCTCCTTAATTGTGATGTGTACGTATCAGGCAAGCAGGGGCAATTAAGTTTACTCAGGTTCCCGATATAGTAATGGGATAAACTGTATCTATATCAGCTCATTGTTAGCTATCATTGCTCCAAAATCCGTTCAGTAGTTTTTACGTGATGCGCGAACAAACAAACAGGCATAAAATCTAAAAAAAAACTTTATGGTCAGACATGGCTATTCGTTTATAGCCTACGATACAGTAGTTTTTTCTTAAATATCTTAAATGTGCAGACACAGCTCTGTTACAGCTTCATAATAGTTAGCATATAATTTTTAAGACAATTTTGTAAATGGCCTAACATGTCTCTGTAATCATTGGGAACATCAATTGTGGTGATATGATAGCACTAAATTTCAACTCCTCTTAGCTTTACCCGCTACTTCTTCACTCAGGATACCCCCTTTTTTGCGGTAATACTCCGGAAAGCACCACGGTTATACCGACTCTTTGGGGTTTCGATAATATTAAAGCCATTCTCAACGCGTCTGTTCAGCGGGACGTTCATTCTCACACTTAACGGCAGACATTAGAGACAACTTTAAAATTGCTTCGATCGTCGTGCTACCTAGATTGCCCCTGCAGCAGGCGTGAGACTAGCCCAGGAGTCTCCAAACTACGGCCCGCGGGCCAAATCCGGCCCACCAGTGCCATCAATCTGGCACGCGCCAACCAATGCCTTATTGTTGTTACCATTGCAGTGACAAGTTGAAGAAGAAAACACGGAATGATAATTACTCGGTTTTATTTTTTAGTAAACAGAAATTATGACGCAGAAAACTTAAGTATCTAAGCTTAAGCATATTAATAACTAACAAATAATTGAAATTTATATGAGATTTATGTAGGTAAATGTGTTTTGGCATGGTAAAAGGAAACAAGTACGCTAACTCAGACCCCGTGCGCGCGATAATTACCTACGCACGCAGGGCTGGTTACTTTCAGTTTATTCAATCGTCATAATTACAGAGCTAGATTTTTATATACAAAATTAAAATAAATTTTCTTGAAATTTAGGCAGAAGATCAGGGAAAGGGAGGGTGTATTATGGATTACAAAGTTTCTTAATTATATGTTTTATTAAACACAAAGTGAAAAATGTGAAATCGAAAATAAATATATGTTTTATGCCTAGAATGGAAGCTGGTTATATTTCATTATATTTTTAGTGTATTGATTTGAGAAGATCCCGTGTATATGTCATCCAAATACAATACAGTATTTTTTTCCGATATGTAGCCATCTTTGACCTTGAATAAATAAATACTGAGAAGTAGCGGCGATTAACGAAGCTTAGGCGCACGGCAATGCGTACGAAACGACGCCGACGGCGCAGCTTAAAGCACCTTTAGCAGTTTTAAATTTTGTTATTGTTGCGTACTGGCACGCACAGATGCAAACCGCGCTCGGTTCGTTTGTATGAAGATAACTTACTTCTTTCCTTTTACTATGATTTTGGCGCTTGCGACATACTGAAAAAATCATTATGGCCTTCAGTTTAGAGACCCCTGGACTAGCCGGCTTATACTGTGTTGCATGCGGTGTTTTTTTACCATTGTTTCTAAGATAAGAGTGATTATTATTCTTATAGGTTGGTATCCATTATACCGTGGGAACTGTTACGAAAATAAAAATTTTTTTACGCTATACAATCGTACTTCAGAAGGTAACCAAGCCGTTAAAAAGGCGGAAGAATACGAAAAGAAATACGTATTTCGGACCACGATATTAATTACACAGAAATCTAATATATGATTGAGAATTTGTTAAACACTTTAAGTGTAGAGATAATTAAATAAATATTCACGAACATTTTACACAACGTCCTCTGATCCCAAACTAAGCTTAACGCTTGTACTAATGGGTACCAGATTACGGATATATTACATAATATGTTATATTACCTTTTTTTGTAAATACATATCTACATATGTAAAAACAAAACACCTAAACGCAGTACAAATATCTGTGTTCATAACAAAAATAATTCTGTATTGTAAACTGAGTGGGAATCGAACCCACGACCTGCACGGAAGTCGGTTACACTTCTCAGTTATAAAAATGTACTCTGTGGTTAATACACTACCGACTAGGCGACTACGCCACGAGGCCTATCATCGATCGATGTTAGGAGAATAATGGAATAATTACTAATTATAAATAAAATTTTGCCTTTTTGTGTTAGTAGAACTAAAACTGACAAGCTTGCAACACATGATTATCTATCATCCGTAAATGTAAATACATGATTTAACGGAATCCAGGTAAATTTTCATCGAAACACTAAACCATATTCTGCAGAACCCACTTTAGTAGTCGCTGCTGGAGACCAATACAACTAAATTCATAAATATTTTTTATCTATATTTATATGAACGTGTTTACATGCATTAATCCAATATAGTAAGTTTAATTTTGCAATTAAAATTCATATTATTTGATGGCGCGATTTTTTAAACATTTTTGATCTTTTTTAGCATTTGACATGCTCAGCCACTTTTTTGAAGTACAAATTATTTGTGAATGAGTGTGGCTTAGAGCACTTCCCGGATCGGAAGGGACGCAGGTTCAATTCCCGCTTGCACTGAAGTTCTCTTTTTCCTCATTCATAAATAATTTGTACTTTAAATTCATAAAGTAACAACTTGTATATAAATGGCGGGGTTGGAAACTCTACGTAGGGAGTTATGGTAAGTAACTGGTTTAAATATACAATTTGTTTATTATTGAAACATTAAGCACAAGCACATTTCTTTGTTGTTATTTTTTTCTTTTTTAAGGCAGAATCTAAAAATAAAGTTGCGATCCCCGTCCAAATCGGTCCAGCCGTTCCACAGATTAGCCGGAACAAATTTCAAAATTGCTATTTTGTTATAGATAGCGTATATACTCTCGTATACATTTAGTAAAAAGTTGTTTTTGAAGTCACCCTGAAGTTAGACACCCTTTTTTTATGGCGGGAAAAAATGTTCCTAACCCCGACGTTTGGGGCAACGAACAGGGTAGTGTGGGGCCCTCACCCACTAAAGAAACCCGCCGTGTGCCGTCTCTCCGCCTTTATTGGCGGGCCACTTGAACTATGTTACATTCCTTCGGTGGTCCGCCGGCGGCTTACCCTTTCGGGTACCCTCTACTGAGCGACGCATCCATACATGGAGCGTCGCACCTTCGCGGGAGGCCTTGCGGGTGGCGGATGTTCCCCGGTCCATCAACCCGCAGCCTCAGCTAGGACGAAGTTAGACACCCTGAAGTTAGTTTATAGTCAACATTTTAGATTTTTTGTGATATTTAAATAAACTTTATTTAACTAGATAATACGTTATAATAAAACTTTCAATGTATTAAATACCTTTTTTCTATTGTTAGTGTCGTTTTTTCTATAAACGTAGAATAAAGCAAAAGATAAAAATTTTTGAAAAAAAAATTATTTTGTTACGTCAAAGAAGTACCTATAACTTCTAACGCGTGTACATAAGTACACACACACTTTTTTTTATTGCATATGATGGCAGACGAGCCACGGCCCACCTGATGGTAAATGGTAACCGTCGCTCATGGACTCAACTATGCCGAGAGTATTGTCAAGCCGCTGCTCACCATTTCATCTCACATAAATATATGAAATGAAAGAAATTTATACATTACAAACAGACATTTCAATTTTGTTTATTTGTAGAATAGATGGTAGGTAAACGTAATTTAACGTAGGTACAACGGCCTATTTGGTTAGTGTTAGAATTTTGGAATGGTAGTTAAATAGCATTTATTGTTAACCCGCATCAGGAGATTTACCAGGCGCCTAGGCCACTTTTTTATATTACATAGGTGGCTAACAAGCATACGGCCCACCTGATGGTAAGCGGTTACCGTAGCCTATAGACGCTAGCAACACCAGAGGTATCACTCGCGCCTTGTCATCTCCAACGAAAGGGATAGGACGTGAATAGGAAGGATATAACAAAGAAAGGATAGGTAGGAAAGGATCCATCCATCCCCATTCATCAGCCTTTCAAAGCACACTGCTGGACATAGGCCTCCCCAAGAGAACGCCACAACGAGCGGTCCCGTCATGGGGGATAATGCCATAATCGCCACGCTTGGCAGGCGGGTTGGCGATCGCAGTGGATGTTGTTAATACTCGAGGGAGTGCTGCTGCCCACTCCCCCGGTATTCCCTCAGTCGGCTCTTACGACTCCCGTGGGTAGAGAGGGGTGGGACAATACTAAAGCCGGCCCCACACGGCAGGAAAGGATAGGAAGGATAATAAAGAGAGGACAGGGAGGGGGTTTGTGGTTCCGGCGCTCTCACTCACCATATAAAACACAACGTTGTTACACGCTGATCTTTTGTGAGAGGGTGGTAGGTACTTCCCCGATCGATCCGGCTCATTCGTGCTGGGATAAGCAAGGCTCTACCCCTATAGCACGTCTCGCAGCCACATAGTTATGTTTCTATATGTGTATTCTCGAAGATGATAATGAAAATAAGACGAAAAGAAGAAGAAGACCCGAAGCTCACAGGAGTCGAGCCTGCACTTAGGGTTAGCAGACAGGCAGACAGGCAGGAGGCATCCTCACACAATGGAAGAAATAAAAACAGGAATTAGCAATCAACCTATCGACGTATGAGGTCTCAGCTCGGATATATACTACCAATGGCGATAGAAACGTACCAGGAAGACTGCGTCGATACACTCACTTGACTAACTAAATCACCAAACGATAAGACAAATAGGTATCTATGCGCGTCGCACTGTTTCGCATTATATTGCCTGAAAGAATGTTCCCAGAAAGTTCCGACCAATGCCGCGCTTTGCGTGTCAAACGATTGAACCACGTTACAAGGTAGGATACTAAGGAGAGGATAGAAACCGTTGTAAGTCCCTTTTAATTTCCTTTATTTTGATACCCTACTCGATAGCTTTGGTTAGCTATTTTACTAACGTATTACTATTTCGCGCCTAAATTCAGCCATTTTGTTTTTTTTTTTATAAATACCTATATGCAAAAAAGCACACTTGGGTTTTTAAGACGAATATAATAATAACTGTCGAAATCTATCCGTTTGGAAGATATGGTACAAATTTAGAAACATACATAAAAGATACGCGAGAAAAACCCTTTCCTTGCATTGAGGTAATAATTGTCCTGCAAGCTGTGGTAGGTACAAAAAATATAATTCGACGTAGATATGTATAAAACTAATAATTTATTACGTACCGTAAATGTAGTTTACAATAGTTTAAAGACAGCCCAGAGCTTCGGCCATCTTAAAGGGAGTTTGCGTTAAGGTAGAATAATATTATGTAAACATTTAATTCGCACGCGATTGGCGTGATGAAGTGTGCCTTACCTTAGTTTAAAAACAAGATCACAAGGATCCCGCAAAAAAGCAGCATATTACTATAATAAATTTTCAGTTAATTTAATAAATTTACTGGAGTATGTGACAGGATTTCAATCACTCGCCACGATGTTCCGCCAAAAACTCAACTCTTTATGCTAGAATGCTAAGAAATTCTATACCTTAGACAAAGAATATTATAGACTCTACTATTTTGACACTAAGGATGAAGAAAAGGGTGCACATATTAGGTTTTGGCAAGAGTGAGAGAGACTATCTTCTTCTTTTTGTATTGACTTGTGGCGATCCCTTAGACGAAGAATAATATAGACTCGCTACTATTTTGACATTAAGGATGAAGAAAAGGATGCACATACTAGGTTTTACCAAGAGTGAGAGAGACACAGGTATAAGTATATTTATCCTTTTCGCGTATGCGTCAGTTGTATTTGGACCCAATGAACTGGGTCCAAACAATATGGTGGCCAACCGTCCCCATCATCAGTATGTAAGCTTGTTTTTGTATTGACGTAAAAAAACCTTTATTAATCACGTTATATACGCTAATATTACAATAATATAAGCATAACTGCAATTTCTTTTGTCCTGTCATTCTTTTATCCGGCTAAAACAGGTAGTACATTTTTAGTCAATAAAGTTATAATCATAGTTATCTTTTAAAATTATTCCGGTTATCTATTGCTATCTCGACACTGCATACGCTAATAGCTTGTCTATAATATCCTTCGTCTAAGGGTGATCCTGGGGGGTTAGGCAGAATCTCATATATCACTAGTCGATCGTATCGAGATCACTGTGATTGGTTGAGAGATCACCATGATTGGCCAACGGATTATTGTGACATCACACGTCAGTTTCTCAACCAATCACAGTGAACACGATACGATCGAGATGTGAGATATGAGATTCTGCCTAACCCCCCTGATAATTCCGCCAATGATAATGTTCTCTTGATTATTTATTACATATCTTTTAAAATTATTCCGGTTAACATATGTCAAACTTTCTTAGTCTGAGGTTAAACTATTGCTATTTCGACACTTCATCACTGAGCAAGGAAACAGAAGGAGTAGAAATAACTGCTAATTTACCGTGCTTTTTTTATGTCAGAGCTAAAAATGGCGGACATTGCTAGGAAAGCGTGTAAAAAATATCGATATCAATACTGCAGTCCTTCAAGCGATCAATAAATTTTTGGCTGGACAAAGGTTTTTCTTAATTGCGTAAATCTTTATCTACGAGGACTGACTACTGGATTAAAAAATCCATCTGGAAAAGGCAAACGTCTCATAATTAGCCATATAGGTAGTGAAGAAGGCTTCCTGGAATAGGGGTTCATGATTTTTGAAGCAAATAAAAATTGTGAAGATTACCATGATGAGATGAATGCAGTTTGTTTTGAGGAGTGGTTCGCTGGAGTCTTACCAAAATTAAGACCAAACTCAATTGTGGTGATGGATAATGCACCTTACCACTCCCGAAAATTGGAAACGGCACCAAAAATGAGCTGGAAAAAAGCTGCAATTCAAGACTGGCTTTTAAATAAAAATATTCATTACGAACCAGATATGGTTAAAGCTACGCTTTTAGAACTGCTTCCACATAACGAGTCTTTTAATAAGTACGCTGTAGACGAAATGGCAGCACAACATGGGATCACGGTTTTAAGACTGCCGCCTTACCATTGCGAGCTGAACCCTATCGAATTGATATGGGCGCAGGTAAAGGGGCATGTAGCTCAAAATAATAAAACCTTCAAATTGACAGACGTGAGAAATTTATTTGAGGAAGGCATTCAAAAATTTACGGCTACCGTCTAAATGCGTATCCCATGTTGTCAAATAAGAGGAAAAAATGAGTAGGCTGGATATGTTAATTGACAATACCACAGACACATTTATAATAAATGTTACAGAAAGTGACAGCGATAGCGATAGCGATGACGGCGACGATTTATAAAATAAAATATTACCATAATACATCTATTAGTTTTATTTCTCATGTTCCTTCATGATCACATTTTTTTATTTATTTCACACACAATTATTAAAAAAAACTCTCAGATCCTTAATAAAATTAATCGTCATAACTAAACTATCCGTTCAGAAATATTTAATTTCCTGATATACTTAGTTTCTATTAAAGTAGTAGTTGTTTAGATAAACTACTATAAACGAGAGGAATCGGTCGCAACAACAAATAATTTCGCAACGTCACTATTTAGTACTTGTCATAACGTTGCAACACTGAAATTGTCAATACTGGAATCGAAATAAAATTCCGACTATAGTGGGAAGAAGCCGTCCATTTATTAATTTTGAGTGCTTGGAATGAAGTGGTGAGCAATGGTGTGAGAATGGCTTAGCAGCATAGTATTAAATATTCATTTTTATTAAAATATCGAATCGATTAATCATTTAAATTGTATTATTATTAGCATTCAAAGCTTTTTCTTTTGTTACACAAGATTAGAAAGAACAAAAAAAAAACGATCAAATATAAAATATCAATAGTGTAACAAAGGTAGCTCAGTTTTTGTTGTGCTAATTGCAAAACATTAATTTTCAGCTGGCCCTACAATAAACTGTCACCTTAAATTATTAGTTATAGTCAATATTTATTATTAAATAAAATTATCTGAAAGGTCCTCCTTTCCGACAATTTTACAGCAAGCATACTCCTCTGTAGTTCTTCAATCTTAATACGTCACGCTCTGGCATAAAAATAATCTACACAAAAATAGTCATCCCACAGGAGACCTCCACCTTCTCCACTTAAACAATAGTTAGTAGCCTTTGTCCTAATCTGTACTCCAGAGTTTTATATATGATCATTGGTTAAGGAAAAAGTGGCCCATGAGTTTCTTGCCGGGTTCTTCTCATGAAAGGCTTTACTTCGGAATCCGGCCGCTTGTGGCGATTGCAATCGCCACTTTGTTATTGCGGATGCACTCGCCTCAGGCGCTCGTGTTGATTATTAGTGTATTCTTGACGATTTTAAGTGCTATTTAATAGGCCTATGAAATAAAGATATTTTTGAATTTGAATTTGAATTTGGAGTTACGGTGTCAAGAATTAGTAAACAAACAATTGATTTGAACGGGACAAGTAAAATAAAAGCGACGCCACGCTAACACCCGGTTTTACCCTCCTTCCGCATTAGATGTTTCATATGTTTCACATGTAGGTGCAGCATAGGACGGCCAGAAGGATTGACAACTTGGTCAAAACCGCAAGGCGCCCTTGGATGTAGTCACTAGAGCATCGATGTGGATCTGTGGATATGTCTGTAGATAATCCTATGACACTCCATTATGACGGAAGAAGCCATCGTGGTCATTTTTTAGTCGGTATTGTGGCTCATGAACTCGACACAAGAGTCAAACCTATATGACATCAAGCTCAACACTCCCCTTGGATCCTATTGGTACCCCAGTGAAGTGCGTCAACTTGCATTTTGGAACCTGTTAACAAAACAAAAGGACCGCTTGTTGTGGTGTTATCTTACGGAGACCTATTATGTACAGCAGTGGACGTCGAATGACTGATGGATGGAATAAAATATTATTATATACTTGTTTTTAGTTATCGTAATACCCCACTTTCGAATCTTTTTCTCCTGATGTCATCACATCACAAACTTATATAGGTAGGTTTGGACTTAGAATGAACGTCTATAGACCGGATTAAATTTATTTCTTTATGATTTTTACAACCCAAATCTGTTCAATAGAGTGTTATGCCCTTAATTTTCTGTTTGTTTAAAAGCAAGGCATGCCTGATTGATCTATCAACCACTAGCTCATATGACTGAATGGATTGAGTTGCAATTTGAGACACATAGATATAATTATAGGTACAGGTCAGAGATGCGCAAACTAAATCACCAATGAGATCAGTGATTTATAAATCTTTTTCTTCGAAAGATTAAAATCACTGTTTTAAATCTTTAACTCTTTTAAATCTTTGGTTACGAATGACGTTATTCATTAACTTGATCATAAGTGATGCAAATATCTATTGATTCATGTAGTTATTCTCTCATTCCCTCAGGTCGCAACCGGTTTTGAGCTTTTTAGAGTCTAAGTTTCTGTGTACCTATCGTCATTGTATTTCAAAAGAGTGCGTTTGAGCGTGCCTATCTTATTTCAATTCACAATATCCTTTATCTATTGTCTCATTCTACATCTACGTTTGTGTTTTGTTAGTTTCCATCATTCCATTCCATCTGACTAAAATCAATCCTTACGTAGTGAGTTAAAGATGTATTTTCGAAACCAAAGATTTAAAGAGTGATTACGCATTTTGAAAGATTATACTTTTGTATCAATCACTCCTGAGTTACACATCTCTAGTACAGGTAGATAAAGATTTACGCAATTAAAAAAACCTTTGTCCACCTAAAAATTTATAGATCGCTTGAAGGACTGAAGTATTATTATCATCGATATTGTCGATATTTTTTATGCGCTTCCCTAGCAAATTCCGCCATTTTTGGAGTTCAATGACTTGGCTCAGTAAATTTGTAGTTATTTCCTCTCCCTCTGTTTAGAGCTCAATGGTTGTACGTCTATGTCAGGGTCTTCAATCTTCTAAGAAATATGCTAGTAAAACATTGGCTACTACACTGTAAAATTGTAAGCCACGAAATTGTACCTGAAATGTCAATAACAGAGTATATTTTATTTAGGAGTATTATAATCTGGAGAGTTTATTCTTAGAGGTGCAGAGGGCGCTACTAATTATTATGCAAATATATTTAATTGACAAGATGACGGCTTCTTAGGCAATTTAAGAACAATATCTTATAGTCAGATTATAATTTTTATAGGGATAACATTATAATTATTTACTGCCGTAGTGCTAACTTTTTTTTAAATACCAATGACATGAAAAAGTAAAATAATTATTGAAGATATAAAAGAACATGAATACATTCCGTCAATTAATATATTTTTTTTCTTTTATTGCATTTAGTGGCAGAAGACGAGCCATGGCCCATCTGGTGGTGAATTGTAACCGTCGCTCATGGACTCAACTATACCGAGAGTATTGTCAAGCCGCTACTCACCATTTCATTTCACAGATATGAAATGAAAGAATAAACGGCTATCTCCTGCTACAGCCAAAACGCAACGATGTGCTTTATCTGGCCGGTCACACGGGAGATGGTGGAACCAAACCGCTCGGGCCCGATACCAAGTGAGTACTCCCACTTGGTACCCTGCCCTATCAGACATGCAATGAATGATAATGGCTTACTTCCCTTAGTCGCCTCATACGACATCCGTGGGAAAGAATGGGGTTGTGACACTTGTATTCTTAGTCTGTTGCCACACGATTACAAATTTATATTAATACTTTGATGTTACATTTTTATACAATGTTTTGACGTATATAGATTAAATGTTGAAAAGTTATTGGTAGAATTCTAGTGTTATATAAATAATATTTTAATAATCTTATCTGAAATCACTGGTAAAAGTAATGAATTACTGAATGTCAACCTATTTATTGTATGCGACTGAAAGACACAGTTTTTATGGTCATGAATAAAAAAAATAACAGAAAAAGTAATGTCAGAGTCAAGTCCGCGGGGTGCAACTGCCGTACATTGGCTCACCAAAAAATAGTGTGCTATTTTGCGCCGTCTGGTGGTGCAGGAACAGTACTAACTTAGCAGTTTAGTGTCTATAAAAGAATATAGATGGCGCTTTTATCAATAGCCGCGCATTATTTCATTAAATATTCCCAAAAAAATACTTTAATATACAACAATTTTATAAAATTGAATAACGGTTTACAAAATCCCTAATCAAGTGTGAGCTCAGTTATTGTGTGATCAATTTATTTCTTACGGATCACGCAATTTCAAAAACAAAAATATTAACTAAAGTGCCATCTAGCGGCTACGCTATCACCGCGCTTCATACATTGTACATAGCGCCAGCTAGTGACCACGGAAAAAAATCTCCAAAACTGAATCCAAAGTGGCGTATCTATTCCAAGTGTAGTTATTTATCTATGATCAAGTCTGTGTGGTGTGTGATTTGTCAGAAAATTTTTCAGAAAAACTTCGGTTGTACTTTTGCTTCGGTGCGGTTTGTTATTTTTATGTATCACAGAATAATTCTGTATTTGTGTTACTCCAAGATATCGCTGTGTGTTTTTTTCATATTATAATCGTTGAGTTGTGTTCACGCTCCTCCTCATAGCATCGAATCTACACCAGTGGTAACTTGTTTAGTGATTGAAAGCAAGATACAATTGATGACACCGATAAATATCAAATATTGGCCAGAAAATATTTTATAAAACGTTTTAAGAGACGGTTAAAATAAAAAATGTAATGAGACAGTTTATGATGTTTTACTTATAATACTAATGTATGGATTTTTAATTGTTTTGAAGAACTTTGAAACTAGAAATATTCTTTAACATTTTATTTATAAATATAAAGTTGCGACCGGAGAAATCCAGGTGGCGCTTATGACCATTACCATAAAACCCTGTGAAGTTAAAGTTAGGTCTCTATTCCTCAGACTAAATACGACCTAGATAGAGCGAAGAAAATTCTTTGACATGTGTGAGCGAGAACGTAAGATACAATTTACTGGTGCAAAAAAACAGACAAAGTCATAGATTTTTGTCTTTGTCGCCGTGGCCAGTTTTTGGTATTGTCACGATGTCAAAATGCTTTGTCTGTCACGATTCAACTGACATAATCGAATATTTGTATAAAAAATCGGGTTTTAATTAAAAATTAATGTTAATTTGTGTTAATGAGTGTTTTGAGAAAAAGACTACGTGATAATAGTGGTCGCAAAATAGTGTACTATGCTACAAAAGCTGCAGCGAGCGATAAAATACAGGTATAATATTTCATTCATATGTAGTCGAAAATGAAAAAAATTAATGATTGAATGCTATAAAGTGATATAAAATGGGCTTTTTTACTCAAAATTAATAATTGCTACTAAGATGCACTCGCAAAACACGTTTTTTAGCTAACTTTCTATTAATGAGAATTGTTTCGGTGTTGTTGTTTAATTTGCCCAGTTTTCACTTTACTAAAATTTCTATGTAATTTATGAGATGATAATAAATATTTAATATTGTAAGTTTCCCTCTAATCGATGCGAGATTGAAAGGGGTGTATGCTACGGGAAAACGAGGCAACCCACGAAATACCCAAAATATGTTTCACGACATTTTGTTGATGTTGTATTATACATAATAAGAAAATAGTAACGTTGGGAGCAAAATCATTTCCAATAAATATGTTCATGTAAATATAGCTTTTAAAGTTTTTTTAACTTCAAAAAACATAGCATCACGCCTGTATTCCCCGAAGGGGTAGGCAGAGGTGTATTACACACCCACGACTCGCCAGCTATGTATGCCGGGCACATTTACAAACTCCGGGCTGCTACTGAGAATTTTTTTTTTGTTTTGAAAAATCTCAATACCTGCCCGACCCGGGGATTGAACCTGAGATCTCATTATCAGCAGTCACTTACACTACCACTGCACCACAGAGGCAGTTGTAATTTCATCTTTGTAAGTAATTATCAATTCAAGATTATGACTACCACTGTAGTCATAATCTAGAATTCAGAGAAACTCATTTGCTATAAGTTCTTATTCAATTAGTTAAATCAGCGCTGCAAGGAAGATAATTATTTTCTTATTTGACCCAGAAAAGAAAGAAAAGATAATTTAATTATATTCTTGTGTACTATTATTTTATTAAATATAATTTATTACTATTTACCAGATGAGATATCGAACAGAACGGCAATTTATGGAGCAGCAATACTTACCTTGCATCAAGGCTCAGTCTTAGTATTTGCCTACGTGATCGAATTCTTATTACGGAGATCCGTAGAACGTGAATATCCGACATAGCCTACCAGGTTTGCATGCTGAAGTGGCAATGGGCAGGCCATATCGCTCGACGAACTGACAACCGTTGGGGAAAAAGGTTGTCGAGTTGCGACCACATATTGGACAGACACCAGATGGACCAAATATATAGTCGAAACTGCAGGGAGCCGTTGGATGCAGTCAGCACAAGCCCGCTAGTTCTGGTGCACCCTTGGGGAGGCCAATGTCCAGTAGTGGACGTTTAAAGACTGATGGTTGGATGAATGATGAATAGAAGGGGATCACCCCTTCAAAATAATTATTTAAAAGTAAATCTATCAAGATTTACTTTTAAATAATTATTTTGATAAATGCTGTGATTTTCAATTAAATATTTGTTACGAAGAGTTTCTTATTTACGATCAAGTTCTCATTCTAACTATCGTTTATTTTGCCCAAATATGGTTAAATATTTGTCAACCTGGCAACATTTAAAAAAAATATTGCTGTTTCAAGAGTGGCTACGCCGTGGCTCCGTCTATAACGGAGGAGCCACGGGTATGATTACTTTACTCTATGAGCCACGGCGAGTGTGCGACTTATAGTTAGTCTGAGCTCTATTATCTATATTAAAAAGTACTCTGTGGTCTATGTCCAAGGAACTATATGCTATACTATACTGGCTAACTGTATTTTAGTGGCTCGGCTCGGTCTATTTTAGTGATTGTGAATATTGCGCGATTTATTATTAATATTTTATATGGCGTAAATGTATTTATTGGTGTAGTATAGCTTACAGTGGCGATGGAAACTGTTAGTGTAAAGCAAGAACCTGAAGATTTGCCAGAGGATGGACAAGGTTCGGAAAGTAAACCAGGCGATGAATGTGGGCCTGAATTCGTGAGCATTAAAACTGAATTCGCAGCCGGGTGAGTCTTATAATAGGTGTATATATAACTATTTATATAAAAATTTTATTTACCGTATAATCAATTGTAACTGTACCTGCATATGTAGGTCGACTACGGCTTATACCTTCGCCGGTTCCATATTATTAAAAAAAATCGAGAACTTCGCTTGTAAAAATGAGCTTTGGCTCAATCGGTGAAGAATTTGGTTCTCTTGATCTATTATTGAATATCGACATTACGCATCGCTAGGTTTTCCTACCTTTTAGTTGAGTGAGTGAGAGTGCGGAGGTGGACTCGCTATGCATTTTTTTTACATCCTTTGTCTTCAATTACTATCCTTTTCTATGGGTTGAGTACTATGTAAAAGATAACCTTGGTATTGCTGGTATTTAAGTCTACAGTAGCCACTAATCAGGGGAGGTAAGTTTCACCCTTTTGGCTTAGAAAGCAGCATGTAAAGCATTTGGTTCTGAACTCTTTCTGGTCTCAGAATGCTGTCTCATCGGACTAGGAATCTTGTGTTTGAGCACACCCTACACTATCTATAATATCTCCTCTGTGGCTTGTTGATCTCCATGATTGAAATCAGTCTGGAAATCATCATCATCATCCGTAAAGAAACAATTTTATCGCTATGATTATTTTATACTTAGAGTGATAACTTTGCAGAAAAAAAGGCTGTTAAGATATAGGTATAGAGCTTGAAACCGGAGTCTGAGGCGCAGACCTTGCAGTGCATTTTGAAATTATTCTAAATTACGTGTATATTTGCTTACAATTATCACTGCTTGGTGAAGGAAAACATAGTGAGGAAGAGTTTCACTTTGTGTTTAATGTATAGTGAGGAAACCTGTATGCCTCAGATTTTTTTCAATGACTTTTTTCAAAGTTTGCTAACCCACACTGGGCCATCGTAGTGGGCTATAGCCAAAATCCTTCACTCCGAGGGAAGACCTGAGCTCAACAAAAAATTTGAAAAATCCAAAAGTGCACGCCTTATAATTTCATTTTTCATTGAATAAGTAACTAATAATGTATTGGTCTTACTAAGTAGTTTTCAATAAATAACAGCGCTAATTTCAAAAAGTATTAATGTGGTTCTCATGTCTTATATAGATGGCGCTACTTTTAAGAAGTACTATTGGTTCTATAGAAGAAGAATTCAGGTCTTATCGTGTTAACAAACATACAGGATCCGCACATACAGACACACGGACATCCAAGATGCAACTTTTTTAAACAGTTCTTTAACTAGTTTAAATAACAAAAAACCGGCCAAGTGCGAGTCCAAGGGTTCCGTACCATTGACTAGGTAAACAACATTACACTATTGTAACTCTCTGTAACCATGTTGTTTGGCTGTTACCAAATTTTGCAAGTAAAATTTGTCTCATTTCGTGGTTTTCAACTTAGACTTAGATGCGCATAACGAAAGAGTTTTAAATGTAAGGAATTATGTTACCATTAGAGTCATTCAAGGTAACTGTGCGCATTGGGTAAGCGTGCGCAATCGCATATATTTAGGACTAAAATGAATGGGTTTGCACACTTTTACCCACTGCGCACATATGACTCTAAGTAGGCGCCATCGTGGATGAATTTTTATAGTGTTAATTCCATCAGCTTTTTAAACTTTTATTATTATCTGTAAGGGCGTAAGAATTAGGTAAGTAACTAAGTAATATAAAGAACGTGGTGTTAACAATTACTTGATAGGTAGGTATGTAGGCAGTACCACCGAAAGAATGTAACATAGTTCCAGTGGCCCGCCAACAAAGGCGGAGAGACGGCACACGGCGGGTTTCTTTAGTGGGTGAGGGCCCCACACTACCCTGTTTGTTGCCCCGAACGACGGGGTGTGCGGTTAGGAACATTTTTTCCCGCCTTAACAAAAAAAAAAAAAAAAAGTATGTAGGCAGTAGGACCGCCGACTTTTGTTTATGATTTTCAATTAAGTACCTATTTGCTTACTTTTCAGACAGTTTAGAAAATATGGGAGCCCCCTTAAATAACTGTTTTATTTTAATTTAATTCTTTATTTTTAAAGTGAATATATAACTAAATATTCTGTGAATATTTCAAGCATTTAACTATTGCCGTTATCAATATCGAGCAAAAACGAGTAAAAAAAAATCAAGTTTGTTGTATGGGAGCCCCCCTTTAAATATTAATTTAATTTGCATTTAATTATTTATTTTTAAAGTTAATATACAACTAAATATTCTGTAAACATTTCAAGCATCTACCTGTTGTTGTTATCAATAGCGAGCAAAAAAGGGCAATAAAATCACGTTTGCTGTATGGGAGCTCCCCTTAAATATTTTTTTATTTTTTTTATTTTTAGTATTTGTTGTTATAGCGGCAACAGAAATACATCATTTGTGAAAATTTCAACTGTCTAGCTATCGCCGATCTTGAGATAGAGCCTGGTGACAGACGGACGGGCAGACAGACGTTGTATGGGAGCCCCCCTTAAATATTATTTTTTTGTTTTTAGTATTTGTTGTTGTAGCGGCAACAGAAATACATCTTTTGTAAAAATTTCAACTGTCTAGCTATCGCCGTTCTTGAGATACAGCCTGGCGACAGACGGACGGACAGCGGAGTCTTAGTAATAGGGTCCCGTTTTGACCCTTCGGGTACGGAACCCTAAAAATGGCAGCAAACATATTATGAGTGTTAAAAATAGTGTTTTTTCTTGATATGTGTGTGTATATATTATTTTACAAGTGCAATATATGAGAGACATTTTATGTTTAAAAATCAGTTGTTATTTGTAAAGTGACAGTAGTACCCACCTCAACGTTTCGCTTATGAGGCGTGCAAAACATCACACCAACCACCATCCATCCATCCATCCATCAGCCTTTCAACGTCCACTGCTGGACATAGGCCTCCCCAAGAGAACGCCGCAACGAGCGGTCCCGTCATGGGGGATAATGCCGTAATCGCCACGCTTGACAGGCGGGTTGGCGATTGCAGTGGATGTTGTTAATACTCGAGGGAGTGCTGCTGCCCACTCCCCCGGCATTCCCCCTGTCGGCTCTTACGACTCCCGTGGGTAGAGAGGGGTGGGACAATTCTAATGCCGGCCCCCAGGTTTTTTTTAAGTAAATACTTCTATTGCAAATTCAGTCAATTGAAACTCAATGAAACGAAAGAGCGACACTAAAAAGAGACAAACGTATATTTAACCTGTGAGAAAATGTGTCCTTTGATACACTGTAGGGTTATATCGTTGTCAATAAATACCTGTGACAAATTCAAATTCAAATTCAAAAATATCTTTATTTCGTAGGCCTATGAAGTAGCACTTAAAATCGTCAATAATACACTAATAATTAAAATAATTAACACGAGCGCCTGAGGCGAGTGCAACCGCAATAACAAAGTGGCGATTGCAATCGCCACAAGCGGCCAGATTCCGTAGTAAAGCCTTTCATGAGAAGAACCCGGCAAGAAACTCATGGGCCACTTTTTTAAATTGCAAATTTATTACAATTTAATATAATCTTTATAACATTACATTATTTCTTATAAAACAATTTTGAAAATTAATGAATGAGGAGCAGCTCAAGCCCATTTAGTTTTATCCTCAAGATAATCAGGCAGACAGGGTTCGGTGACCCTAGTATATAAGGCCCGAGGTTACGGTGTACCTTTGAAGGCCCTGTAGGATACTCTTTACTATAAGTATACCAAATTTCATGATGATTATAAACAATTAACATTTTCTCACCTGGTAAAGAGGCGTGCTTAAAGTATATAATTTTATATACTACATGGTTGGCTAACAAGCATACGGCCCACCTGATGATAATGATAGTGATACACGAGCTTATTTTCCGCAACTCAACGTCTTTCAATGCGCCTATTTTGCGTGACGGGTTGGTGGCACTACTCTAGCCAACCCAACTCTACCAAGAAGCCTAGCAGACCCTTAACGTTGCCGACGACTTCTGGGAGTGACCTCGGTGACCCGAGGTATCGTGCCCGGTACTCCTCCACCCCTGGGCATTCGATGATGACATGGGTGGTTGTTTCTTCTGCCTCCGTGCAGGCTCTGCAGAGGGGGCTGTCTGTAACACCCAGTATAAATAAGTGTTTATTCAGTAGGGCATGTCCAGTTAGGGCTGCGACTAAAAGTCGTAGCTGAGGCCTATTCATTAGCCGTAGCTTACATGACAATCCGGGTCGGTATTGTCGGGAGGGCCTCTCTAGCTTGCCTGCATGTACCTAGATTAGACCAATATTGTTGATGCTCTACCTTGGTGTTTTGTCGCAGTATTTTCCGATGAAATGCGAATGGTAGGGGCAGAATGGGCTCAGGGCCCATCGCTGTCGCCTCCGAGCCTCCTCTTGCCAATTCATCAGCCGCGTCATTACCGCGTGACTCGCTATGTCCCTTGATACACTGTAGGGTAATATCATTGTCGATACATACCTGTGACAGGGCTCGATGACATTCGTATATAAACCCTGAGGTTACAGTGTAGCTTTGGAGGGCTTGTAGAACTGATCGGCTGTCAGAAAGTATGCGGATAGGGTATTCCTTTACCTTTCTGGAGGCGATTGCGTGCGCCGCCATTATGATGCCCATACATTCTGCCTGGAAGACTGTGTTGTGGGCTCCTAATGGTGCAGAGATCTGTATGTTTAGGTCCTCTGAGAATACTCTCGAGCCAGTGCCTGACCTTGTTTTAGATCCATCTGTGAAAATTCTCAATTCTCGTGAGTTAAGACCTTCACCAGGTTGTTCATGCAGTTGTATCTTGTACTTCTTGTCAAACGCGAATTGCTTGGGTATCGTGTCAGTCGCCGCCTCTATAAGCGGCTCCTTACCTACTGTCTCAATTAGGATTTCGGTGTGCGGTACCCTTGCCAGCTTCCAGAGATTCAGTCTTTTAAGACGTACTGCTGAGGCTGCTGCCTCTTGTTTTATAAAGATATGCAGCGGTGGCAGGCCAAGAATAGCTTCCAGGGCTGCAGTTGGGATTGTCCTTATGCATCCCGTGGCCGCCATACAGGCCAACCTCTGGAGTCGTTGTAATTTGGCTTCGACGGTGGATAGTAAGGTCCGTGGCCACCATACCACTGCCCCGTAGCTGATCATTGGTTGAATGACTGCTTGGTATAGCCATAGGGTGATCTTAGGGTTTAGCACCCACGTTTTACCCAGCATTCTACTGCATTGCCAGAAGGCGACTGTTGCTTTGTCAATTTTGTTGTTTAGATGACTACTCCAATATAATTTGCTGTCAAGTATTACCCCTAAATACTTTACCTCTGTTGACAGCTGGAGTTCTGTCTTGAACAATTTGGGCAGTCGATAGTTGCCCAGATTACGTTTGTTGGTGAACATTACTAGTTCTGTCTTTCGTGGGTTAACTGTCAGTTCATTGTTAGTGCACCAGCGTTCCACGATAGCCAGCGCAGAGCGTGTAACATCGCATATCGTACTAGTGCTGTTACCGCTTGTCAGTACAACCTGATGGTAAGCGGTTACCGTAGCCTATAAACGCTAGTAACACCAGAGGCATCACTCACACATTGCCATCTCCAAGGAAAGGGATAGGAGGTGGATAAGAAGGATAATAAGGATAAGATGGCTAGGTTAATAAGGAGAGGGTAGGGAGGGGCTTAGGCCTTCGGCGCTCTCATTTACCATACGAAACACAACGATAGAAGGAACTAACGTTAAAGTACAAATTATTATTTGTGAACGAGGAAAAAGAGAACTTTAGTGCGAGCGGGAATTGAACCTGCGCCCCTTCCAATTCGGGGAAGTGCTCTAATCCACGGAGCTACCGCACGATAATTTGTATTTTGAAAAAAAAAAAACTGTTTCAATAAATGTATTTTATTACAAAAATAATTTAATTATATTTAAGAATTTACTAAAATATAACAATTAAAAACCTTTGCTTAACTTTGTATTATAAAAAAGGAGGTTTTCAAACTAAGCAGAAAACATGTCTCTTTTTATATCCTGACACTCCGTGGGGTAAGCAGGGGTGTTGGGTGTCCCACATTTAATTGATCTGGGTCTTCCTACTGTTTCTGATGGTATTTGACAAGTGCAGCCCAAAGATCATGCACAGCAACTGGAAAAGAAATTATGGCATATTAAAAATGTAGGTAGATATTATTGACCACTGAAGATGTAACATAGTTCTAGTGGCCCGCCAATACAAGCGGAGTGACGGCACACGGTGGGTTTATTTAGTGGGTGAAGGCCCCACACTACCCTGTTCGTTGCCCCGAACGACGCGGTGTGCAGTTAGGTACATTTTTTCCCGCCTTACCAAAAAAAGATGAAGGAATTGACTAAGCAGTTTTTTTTTTGTTGCATGTAGTGGCAGATGAGCCACGGCCCATCTGATTCTAAATGGTAACCGACGCTCATGGACTCAACTATACCGAAAGTATTGTCAAGCCGCTGCTCACCATTTCATTTCACAGATATGAAATGAAAGAATAAACGGCTATCTCCTGCTACAGCCAAAACGCAACGATGTGCTTCATGGCCGGTCACACGGGAGATGGTGGTACCAACCCGCTCGGGCCCGATACCAAGTGAGTACTCCCACTTGGTACCCAGCCCTACCACCAGTCATGCAATGGATGATAATTGCTTACTTCCCTTAGTCGCCTCATACGACACCCGTGGGAAAGAATGGGGTGGTGACACTTGTATTCTTAGTCCGTCACCACACGGAAAAAGCAGCAGTTCCGCCACATGCAAAAATATTCTATAACACACGTTTATACTAAACTAGCTGCTACCGGCGACTTGCTCCGCGTGGAATTTTGCTTCTTTCTGCAACACCTTAATTATTTTTCCAAAATAAAATTATCCGTAACCTCATACCGAGAAAAAACGAACAATCGAGTGAAGCCATTTTAATCCATTCCGAACTAGTAATTACACGCGCTCACGCACATAAACATACAAAACAATGCCAAAACGAAGTGTCATAAACCACGAGTGATACCAGAGTATGATTTGAAATTGCCCCAAATGACTCGACGATTTCGTACATACTATAACGTACATGAATACATCGTCAGCGCCATAATATTCCCTATATGATTTACTGTAAACTTCTTTATACTTTTACTTCTTTTATTCTTTAAACATTTAGCTTTTAAAAATTTACTCATATTATAAAGATTATTTTTTGCCAGTGACAACACTTTTACGCAATCTTTAAAAAAAGTGGCTTCACTTTTTAGTTGACAATGCGGTGTCTTTATTTTTTAGTTAGTCTTAGTCCGTAACTTAGGATAATTTGTTTTATAACATGAGCTATCTGCCAGCGAAAGTGCCTTCTAAATCGGTACAGCCGTTCCAGAGATTAGCTGGAACAACAGACTGACAAACAAAAACTTAAAATACTTATAGATAAGATATTCTCATAATATGCTTTCAGTAGACATTACAAACAGACACTTCAATTTTGTCTATATGTGTAGGTATTAATGTGGATAGGTCCTTTTTTTTAATAATTGCTTATTCGATGAGCGACAGTTAAAATGTGTGGGGCCGGCTTTAGAATTGTCCCACCCCTCCACCCATGGGAGTCGTAAGAGCCGATTGGAGAATACCGGAGGGAGTGGGCTGCAGCACTCCCTCGAGTATTAACTACATCCACTGCGATCGCCAACCCGCCTGCCAAGCGTGGCGATTGCGGCACTATACCCCCAATTTTGGGACGCTTATGTCCAGCAGAGGACGTCGAAAGGCTGATGGATGGATGGATGGATGGACAGTTAAAAATCGGTCAAACAATTTTTGAGATCATTGGGATCATTCGTTTTACGCAAAACTTCTCATCCTAAACACATTATACCGTCTCCGTTCGGTCGCCAGGCAAAAATAGATACATCATTCGATTATGTACTCAACGTTCGTTCCACCCTACACGTGTGTGAGAAGAGCGCAGAAAATCAATACCTTTCTCTTTCTAACTTAATATTAAAGTTAGCATTTTTATATCGATCGGCTTAGCTGGGGATGAGAATGGACCGCATATACATAGAGATATTATTAATATAGAGTAGGCAAGTCATAAACGCGTATATTATGTAGGACATGTAGGTGAAAATGTCTCGATAGAAAAATATCGATTGCAGAAATGTTGGAGTATATCATTAGGTACTCCTACTGTAGTTTCGTATGGTGAGTGAGAGCGCTGGAGGCATAAACCCCTGTCTTCATATCCACCTTATTATACTTCCTCTACAGCTCCTATTCGTCTTGGAGTTGGCGACGCGCGAGTGATGCCGCTGTTGTTGCTAGCGTCTATAGGCTATGGTAACCGCTTACCACCAGGTGGGTCCGTATGCTTGTTTGCCACATATGATAAAAAAATATAAATGTGTAAGTTAGTTAGTTTGTTACGCATTCTCGCCATAACGGATTATAATGAAGTTTCTTTTTTAATTTTGGCTTAAACTTAAGAACTGGTATGCGTTTTATCCCTTTACTATCTCAGGAACCTAAAAATTGCTTTTTTAAAAGGCTAGTATTGATATAAAAGTGACTCTTTAATAATGCATAGCTATTTTTAGTATTTTAATGGTATCTGGTTGGACTTTTTCTGTTATTAACGCGCTAAATATAAAATTGATGTCCGTTTGACTGATAGGAGAGAAATGAGGACCAAATTTGTTCTTTCCTCACTACGGAACAGATTTTTTACTTGGCTTGGCTACTCTATATATGTAATAGCTCTATGCATAAATACCTATATAACGTCTTTAGGATAGGTATGTTATAAGTACTATTATTTATATACAACGAAGGTAAAAATTTGTTAGGGCTGAACATAGCTACCACCGAAGGAATGTAACATAGTTCCAGTGGCCCGCCCATAAAGGCGGAGAGACGGCACGCGGCGGGTTTCTTTAGTGGGTGCAGGCCCCACACTACCCTGGCCGTTGCCCCGAACGATAGGGTGTGCGTTTAGGAACATTTACGCATTTTCCCGCCTTAACAAAAGGGCTGAACAGTTTCGGTGGTCCGCCAATACAGATGAAGAGACGGCACAGAGTAGGTTTGTTTATGGGTGAGGGCCCCATACTATCCTGATCGTTGCCCAGAATGACGGGGTGTGTGGTGGCCTATACTATAGGTATATAAAGCTGTAACAGAGCTGTGTCTGTACATTTAATATATTTGAGAAAAAATGTCTGTATTACACTATATAGGCGTGTCTAAACACAAAACGATTTTTTTTAGATTTTTGTCTGTTGTATCACGCAAAAACTACTGAACGGATCTTGATGCAACTTTTTTTATTTGGTAGCTCTTTATTAGACTTAAAAACTGGTATACATTTTATTCCGCTACTATATCGGGAACCTGAGATATAACCTAAAAAGTAGAGGCTAGTCTATACTAATATAATGAAGCTAAAGAATTTGTGTATTTTAATGCCCTAGTATCTAGAAATACTAAACTGATAAAAAAATCGAATAACTGCCTCTGTGGTGCAGCGGTAGTGTAAGCGACTGCTGATCACGAGGTCTCTGGTTCGATCCCCGGGTCGGGCAATGTTATTGAGCTATTTCGTAACACGAAAAATTCTCAGTAGCAGCTCGGAGTTTGGAAATGTGCCCGGTAGACGGCAATAGGCTCGCCCCCTATACGTGGGACAAACAGCTTGTGAATTGTGGGTGTGTAATACACCTCTGCCTACCGGGAACTACAGGCGTGATGCCATGTTTTTTTTTAATAGTAAAATTATTGAGAACGGCTATAGTCCAATATTTCAGGATAGGCTGTTGAACTTCACTCTACCATTAGCAACCGAGAAAAATAAAAAAAAATAAAAAACTAATACCCACTCTAACGTCAAGTTTCATCCCGGAAAAATTAATGGTTCCCGTGGGATCGCTATTTTTTTATAGAGATAATTAGTGTTCCGTAGAGTGGTGTATTTATATTCAAAGTTCTAGCGGACTAAGTCGAGGGCAGAATCTGTTGATGTGAAAACATCTAATGCGGAGGGAGGGTAAAACCGGCTGTTCTTTTTTTGCTAATGATGGCAGGTGAGCCACGGCCCGCCTGATGGTAAGTCAAACCGCTTCGCACCATTTCATTTCTCAGATAAGAAATGAATGAATAAACGGCTATCTTCTGCTACAGCCAAAACACATTGACGTGCTTCATGACCGGTCACACAGGAGACGATAGCAAGTGAGTACTCTCACTTGGTACCCAGCCCTACCACCAGTAATGCAATAGGTGAAAGTTGCTTACTTAGTCGCCTTGTACGACACCCGCGGGAAAGGATGGGGTCCGTCACCCAACGGTAATAATAAGAGCTACTCGTATGTCCGTTATTCTTGTACGGATTTCCGTGTAACGGATTATATAAGCGTCGAGACATCTTGTCCACAGCCCTATCCATGGCAGGCTGCGTAATTCTCGCCACAAGATTTTAATTTGAAACAGCTCTAGCAACCGTATTTCCAGCGGAATTATATTCGTTTTACCGGGGAAAGTCTCTGGGGTCCTGTTCTACTTTTATTGATATAAAACGTGCCTCCATTTTGGCCCAACTTCGTATCCGTTTTTAATACGCCCTATGTACCTATCTATAGACATAGGTATAAACCTTTACAGAGCTGTCTGTATATTTAAGATATTTGAGAAAATAATAGTGTATATAAAGGCGTGTCTGAGCACAAAACAATTTTTTTTTAGATTGTTTGTTTGTTCTTTCGCGCATCACGCAAAAACTATTGAACGGATTTTGATGCAACTTTTTGATGTGAAACATCTAATGCGGAGGGAGGGTAAAATCGGCTGTTAGCGTGGCGACGCTTTTATTTTACTCGTCCCGTTCTAATCTTGTAAGTTAAATTTGACACACTTCCCGGTTTCCGAGTGAGCTGAAATTTTACACGCATATGTACATCGCGTGACAATGCAATATTATGATGACATGGAGCTGATCTGATGACGGAGCTGGAAGGTGGACATAGGAACTCTATAATGAAAGGGCGCAACCCCATCGAGTTTGAGCTCGTATGATTCATCTTGACGATTACTTTGTCTCTAGGTGGTATCCAGGGTCTGATGATGAAGCTGGAAAGTGGCCACAGTAACTCTATAATGAAACTACACAACCCCATTGAGTTTGGACTCGTTTGATTCATCTTGATGAGTACTTTGTCTTTAGATGGTATCCAGGGTCTGATGATGGAGCTGGAAGGTGGCCATGCGAAACTCTATAATTACCTAAATGGTGCAACTCCATCGAGTTAGGGCTCGTGTGAAATGTCTTGACTAGTACGCCAGTCCTAAATGATATCCAGGGTCTGATGATGGACCTGGAAGGTGGCCACAGTAACTCTGTAATGAAACGTGGCAACCCCATCGAGTTTGGAATCGTTTCATTCGTCTTGATGAGTACTTTGTCTTTAGATGGTATCTAGGGTCTGGTGATGGAGCTAGAAGGTGACCATAGGAACTCCGTTATAAAACGACGTAACTCCATTGAGTTTGGGATCGTATGATTCGTCTTGACGAGTACTACTGTCCACTGTGTACTGTCTCTAGATGATATCCAAGGTCTGATGATGGAGCTGGAAGGTGGCCACAGTAATGAAAAAACGCAATCCTATCGAGTTTATACTCGTTTGATTCGTCTTGAGGAGCACTTTGTCAAGTTATGATCATTTTATTTTTACAAAATAAAATAAAAACTGGTATTTTACTAAAATGTCCCGCTACTTTATATGAGATATAACCTAAAAACTACTACTCTCCGATGACTGCAGCGAGATCCCGGCGCTGCTCAACCCAGGCCGGGCACGACCCGAGCGTGTGCTGCACCGAGTCCTCGCTGCAGTCGCAGTGGTGGCAGCAGGGAGTCTCCTCCCTCCTAGCGACTGTGTACAGGTACTTGCCGAAGCATCCATGCCCCGACAGCACCTGCACCAGCCGGAAGGTGAGGACTCTATGCTGCCGAGCCACCCATTCCTCTTAAATCGGCTGGAGCGCCCCTACGGTCCTAAGACCGGCCTGAGGCGTTTCCAGCCGAACCCTCCAACGGGCGATGATGGCGCGACGGGCGTCGCTCCGCCATGCATGCATTTGACTAGGCGGGAGGCGAATGCCTCCTGCACGCACTTCTGACGACCGCCGATAAATTTCGGCGAGCACCTCCGCCTCCAGATCAATTCGCACGCGGCCTCGCATGGCACCGTGCGGTAGCCGTGAATTGCTCTGACCGCCATCTAGACCTTACCTAGCCCATCTTTCGAACTGCAAGTGCACAACTAGACTACGATCTAGCTAATGAATAACAATTTGACTAAAGGGCTTTTCACAAATTATTCATTAGCTTTATTAGACGGGGAAGGGCCCCGTTACGTCACGCGGCGCGAGGAGTCACAATTTTTGCGCTTGTCAAAATTACTTCACGTAAGCCAGTCACCCTCCGCTTTCCATACCTCATATACCTTTAACTCATTACGATTAATAAAATATAGTAAACTGGGAAAGTCAAGTTTTAATAGACTTCGTCCCTCTTGTCACACAACAAAGAGGGTCGCAGTTCTTGTCGGGTTCTCATGAAACCTTTCTACAGGATCCGGCCGCTTTTGGCCATTGCAGTCGCGACATTGCGGATGCACTTGCCTCCAGTGTTCGTGTTAGTTATTAGTAACTTTGAAGATTTTAAGGGCTATTTAATAAGCATGCAAGCATATGAAAAGATATTTTTTAATTTAGCCCCTTCCACTTTCTCTACGAGCATGTTTTTTGGTATATTAGGGGCAGTATCTGGTTGACCGAGCCTTGCTCGGTATTTTTTTTTGGTAAGTCGTGTTTTTCTCACAAAAGAAAGAACTTGAAAAAAGGGGGAGAGGGACGAACTGGAGACATCTGGACTCGAAGCGGGGCCTTCTGGTTTTGAGACCGCCCGATTTCCCACCGGAGCTATTATAACCTTGTAGACGGTGGCGAAATTTACCTTCGTATTCTAATAATATTGTAGCAGTTATTCATTGCCTGAAAACCCGGATAAAACGACGTTTTCTAAAAATGAAACCTAGCTAGATCGATTTATCGCCCCCGAAACCCCCTGCATCGGAGCCGTTTCCGAGATTCAGGTTATATATATACAAGAATTGTTCGTTTAAAGATATTAGATACCACTGATTGAAAGCTTGATTGAAAACAGTAGTCGATTGAGTGGACGATAAGCTGATTGTTTAACTCACCTCAACGATAATAATAACAATTAACACAGCGCTAATTGCGCCACCAAACGTCTGGAACCAAAGCGATACTACGTCAGTGCAGCCGTCGTATGAGTCGCTGGCTTCACACGGCGTACCCAAGGGGTTACCGCAGCAGGTACCGGGGATCCCTTCCGTGTAAGAATTGGCTCCCGTTGTACCGCAGCAACGGAACTGTGGAGTAAAATGGACTTCTCAATATCTTCTGTCTTGTTTATCCCAGCACGAATGGGCTGGCTCGATCGGGGAAGTACCACCCTCTCAGAGGAGATCAGAGTGAAACAGCGGGAGGTACTCCTACCGTATGCCCAAGCCACTACCCTGTCGTCTCCTTATTACCCTTCCTCTTTAATATCTTCCATCCATGTAGAATAATAAATTATAGTTTAAAAAAACTAAAATAACACGCTTTAAATAGCTAGTAGAACTAAAAATTGGTAAAAATATTACAATAAATAATGATTGTAAAAAAGTTTTAGTTCAACTATATATTTAAAACGTGTTATTTTTGTTTATTAAACTATCATTTATTTTCTTCTTTTTAACTGATTTTGATAAACTCGATAACTCTAATTATTGCATTGTCATCGGTCCTTGATAAGTGTGCAAAGTTTCAAATTAATCCGCGTAGCATGTTTTTTAAAGTTATATATAGTAAATTAACATATTTTATTTTGCAAATTGAAAAATGGATTAATTTTATCAAATTATTGTCATCGGTCCTCGATAAATCTACAAAGTTTGAACGAAATCTGGCTGTTTAAAGTGGGTCAAAATTGCGCCCAAAGGAGTCGGTTACAAACATACAGGCGAAGCTAATAAAAAGCGTGTAAAAAAGGTGTGTGCCTCGGGACGCCCGACAGAAGTGACAACTTAAACTAATCTAAGTTGAACTATTTAATATTGAAATTGTTTAACTTGAGAAAAGCTTAGATTATTACTTAAATTTTATGTATATTAATATGATAATGTAAGGAGAGGTTATTTATTAATAAAATAGTTTATTGGTTATCTTCTTATACTATATATAAACATGAATGTTTGTCTGTATGTCCTTTATAGAATCGTAAACTATGCATTTGATCATGTGATGATCATCAAACACAAAATGAAAAATGTGAAATCGAAAATAATGCTGCTCGTGACATTTTTCACTTTGTGTTTAATGTATAGTGCTAAGCATGTCAAATGCTAAAAATATATATAAAAATATCTAAACATGTGATGATCTTCGGCAAAGTGTTGTGCATGAGCCCACGAAGGTTTCTGAGTTGGTACGACCAATCTTCGACAGATGGCGCCACTATCATTCCAATGAATTTCATAAATTGCCGTGACAGTTAATGCTGATTTGAATTGAAACGAAAACAGCAAACGAATTATGTCGTTTCCAGTTGTGGGTGACGTAAGAATTTATGTAAATAGGATACACATAAATAAAATCGCGGGTAAAATATGGGGTCGAATTTAGAAAGTAAATCTTTAACACTGACGAAGTCGCGGGTATCAGCTAGTAAAATATTTATATTCTTAGTTACAATTCTTGAATATGTATATTAGAATGTTGTGTATGTACATTATTAGTATCATTATTTAATCCTATAAAAGTAACAATTGGCTTATGGTAGCTATAATAAGCAACGAAATTTTTACATTGAATGTCATCATTTCGCTCGGCTGGCATTGAATGGGTGACTAAAAAGTAGCACCTATCAGTGCACATCTGATCTCCTCAAGACTTCAGTAGACAAGTTAAGCAGGGGTTCCCAGGCAAATAACATCCTGGCAGTCGTTACACGTAGTCACAGGCATGCAATATTTTTTTTAACCCCGGTCTTTTTCTAAGGTCGCCAGTGCCTTTAGTTGGGTCGTAAAGGTCAGGTTGCTCTGTGTAAGCACTGGTGGTTATCCGCCCCCAACAATGCTTGGCTAAGGCTAGATGATGAAGGTTATAAACTGGTCCAAATACATTGTGTTTCTGTTCCTATCCTTCTAGACAAATATTGGCCACCACGGAGGTTAGCCAACTGCTTATGACGTATACAAACAGGTGTCCTATTAAATTATACCTACTGGAATCCATCCCAACCGAATGGGAAGAGAACAGGCATAAAACGATGACTTCATTTCGGACGCTCGAAGATATTACTTTAAGCTAGAGACAAAACAAGCCGTAATCCGGCTATTTATTTATTTAGGGCAACCAATAATTGTTACATCTAAACTAAATTGAAAAAAACATAATTGGGAATATAATACTACGAGTAGATACCTACACAATTAGAAATATATCACTGCCAGCCGGGAACTCGTTGACACCGCTGCGCGCTCGCCCTGATGATGAGCATCGAATATGCTCGAAACCCGGGTCGTCTAAATCGATCCTCAACGTGAGTTATTTCCGGTGATATACTCGTATTTCTGATATGTATCAATCTCACGATAGTTTCAATACGGAAACCTACACAACTGTTGAAAGTTGTAATTGAATGACATTGAATGACTGATGAATGATGATGAATTAAAGAAAGACAAAATTATATCAGGGAAGAAAAAGAAAAATGAAATCTAAGATAAAACATGATGCGGCGTGATCTATTTAAAAAAAATACATTAATAAATTAAATTAAAAGGTGATTTATATAAAATTCTAATATTAGAATTTGAGGAGCTAGTATATATTCCTTTAACAATCTCAATACATTAGCTTAAAACTTGAACGATTAGGTCGAGTTTCGGTTAGTCGAGGAACACGTAGATTAAAAGATTGTAATAGAGCCCGATATAACCGCGTGGTAAATCGAGGACTGCCCCCTTAGAATGAAACACGAAACGTTAAACGAATTTTCGTTTCGAGTCATTGTAATTGATCAACAGTCCGACGCGTAATTCTTGATTAGTCGAAATTTCGACGCGTGATTCAGGCGACCAATCAAAATGAAGTGAAAGGAAAGTTCGTCTAACGTTTCGGTTTTCATTTTAAGGGGGCTGCATAAACTGGGATATCGAGTTCGATTCTGAGGTGAGAACATAGCATGCTTGAGCGATTTTCTTGGCGGCTTGTAAATTGATAAATTCTGCCAACCCACACAGTGTAAATTTTTTGGGATGTAGCCTAAGTCTCTCTAACCCTTGTCCAACAGTGGGATGGACAAAGGTGTGGAAAAAAAAAGAAGCTGTGCTTACCAATTCTTCCATGGTGTTGAAGGCTGGTCTCAAGTTCGTGTTACCGAAGGCATCTCTAACCCAGTCTTGAACAGTATCGTTAGCCGTCTCCAGGAAATCAAGTATCAAGACTGTCAAATATATCTTGACGGCAGCTAGGACAGCCATGAATATGGAGTACTGCAAATAAATTATTACGAATGATTCGCTAAAGTGGTAGAATTACTGATTGTGTTCTTGTTTTGTCAGACCCGAAAGTGTTGCCATTATTTTGAGACTCGTGTTGTAGGCGAAGTTATTGGACTACCAATGAAAAATTAAATTGGTGCCTAGTACTAAATAACAAAAAACAATACTCATATAATAACAAAAACTATAAATAGCATTAACATCATTTTTGGCACCTACTTCAAACACATCAATAGGTGTCTATCACGGAAATCGTATGTAAATATTTAGATATTTTTATATACATTTAAACTAGACCCACTAATATTTAGATATTTTTATATATATTTTTAGCATTTGACATGCTTAGCAACATACATTAAACCCAAAGTGAAAAACAAACACAAACAACACAAACACAAAGTTAGCAGTCAGGAGCAATTGTCAGGATGACTGAATTGGTAAAGCATCTGGGACGGTATTCCAGAAGATGCAGGTTCAAATCCTGCTCCTGACTGTTATTTTCGATTTCACATTTTTCACTTTGTGTTTAATCGTATGTAAATACCAATTATTTTTTGCTTTTTAGTTTCTAGGTGGCTTTTGAAGGGTTTTTTTTTTAAATAATATTTGTTTTGATGGCACATACAATATCACTGAAGCCATGTCACACAGTTCCACTGCCCCAAAAAGCCGGAGTGAGTGTTTAGGCGTTTTCGTAGGTAGAAAGGTTCGAGGTACTCACAGTCACTAGCATGCATATAGATTTCTTAAGAGCTCCGCAACACGCCAGAAATGCAATCATAAATACGATGCATCCCAACACTATGATGCCTATAGATAAAGGTGCCAGATTTACTGGAATCAATTCAGTGATTTGTTGCACTTGGATGTGTGCAGCTATACCTAAGCCCGCTATGCCAAGGCCTGCGATCTGAAAAAAAAAATATCTTGTTATAATATACATGTATTTTATGTATAATACTTTCTGATATTTACGCGAATGTTACACATTTTGAAATAAAACTTCGTTTACGGAATCTATCGCGTTTACTTAATTTTCTACTATCCCGACGTTACGAATACTTTACAGCATTCATGATCACGGGTGGACTTGGATGATAGACGTCCAAGGCTGATATGTTATTTCAACGGTCTCATCTACCAACAGTATATGATTTTACAAAATTTTTGGTTTATTTATTTTAACCCACCTAATATTCCTTTAAACACAATTAAAATATTTACTTCAAATTTTTTATGCTTACAATGTATGAGACTTTAAGTTAGTATATTAAAATGAATATAATACTCCTCTTTAAACTAAATTTTTTTGCTTGCTCAAAAATTCTACCATAAACTACAAATTACTACCAGTAAGAAGACAATCTTGGTTATTAGTTTATATTATTAAATATATTGATTTTGCCAAAAGCTAAGACTAAAAAGCTGCCACCGGATCGGAACGCGGCCTGACTGAGAAAGATCCGGCCAAAAAACGGTAATAATCCATAACAGTTGTTGCCTACTGAGTTTATACCTTAAATCCCTATTTAATATTATAATTATGCGAAAGTGAGTTATTAGTTACGCATTCACATTATAACTACTCAACTGCACATCGTGAAATTTAGCTTACATATAGTTTAGACTCTACTACATTTTATCCTAGAAAAATGTATAGTTCCAGTACGATAGCAATAGGGATGTTTACAGCCATCATTTCACGACAGATTGCCATTAGTTGGTGGTTTTAATTTTCTTGTAATATACCTCTGCGTGCCAAAATGTAAAAAAGTGGGAAAGGTCGCAAATGGCTACACAGCGTCTTGCAATTCTTTAATCTTGCAGGTACATTTTAACAATATCGCTGGTCAACCGGATTAAACAATAAAAATAGCTAACAATTCTCAAGCAAGTAAAGCAACTACAATTTCACATAGGCCATGTCGCCGATAGCACCATCTGTGCTCAGCTTTGCCCGTGGATTGGATCATTTTTACATAAAGCTCATTAAAGTTTCGTATTTATATTCTGAAATCGTGGGCAGAATCTATTATAGTAAACTATAAAAACCGTTTAATTTATAAAATAAATAGTTTTACAATTAAGTTTGGAATTAATGAGTTATTTTTTTCGCTATACATAAATTCTAACTAAGATTTTATTGATCTTTTGCTACGAAGTGTGCATCAAAGAGAACCTCTTCCGAAATTTGTTTAATTCTATATAAATTGTAGAATTACAGCTGTATACTCACAGAAAATATGATATTACTGATAATAATAACATATTTGATTAAAAATTCGGCTAAACAACACATTTTGATATGCACTCGTCTGTGCGTGCTACGTGAACTCACTGAACAATCGTGTATTGTGTTATCTGATAAGTGATAATGTAGTTTAGTACAGCCGGTACCAACAGATTAGATAGTATATACAAATTGAAGTAAAAACCCTATTTATTCCGAAACAATCTTAAAAACACAATTTATTATTTATTATTATAGAATGGATATTTTAGGAGGAGAGCCCATCACTCACCCACGGATTGTCAATCCCGCTTATCTTTGGACAGAATAAGCTAAGATTGCCAATCAGCACCCTCTGACGGGCCTCGTGGCGTATTCGGTAGTGTAACCGACTTCCGTGCACGAGTCATGGGTTAGATTCCTACTCAGGACAATTATTTGTGTGATAAACACAGATATTTGTACTGCGTCTGGGCGTTTTCTATCTATTATATGTATGTATTTACAAAAAAAAGTAATATATGTATTATATCCGTAATCTGGTACCCATAGCACAAGCGTTAAGCTTAGTTTGAGACCAGAGGACGTTGTGTGAAATGTCCGTGAATATTTATTATTTTTATTAAGTATATTACAGATAGAGGAAAATGTGATAATAGCAAAGTAGCATGCACGATAATGACAAAAAAACTCACCAACGCGACACAACCATGCGATACGGCAGGACTCTCAGAACCATCAACGTTACAATATTCCGCAAAAATCCGAACACCAATTAGACACGTGTGGCGCCTCTAAACGAGGCATCCTCAGGAACGCTCGGCAACAAATAAGGCTCTCCTAAAATATTCATTCTATAATAATAACAATGGACTTCCGCTAAGTGACGCTTCATTCAATCAACACAGAATTATACAATAATACTCCATAGTCATTGCGCGAGTCCATCCGCGTGATTTTTTTAAATACAATTTATAATTTGTGAACAAGGAAAAAGAGTATTTTAGCACAGGCGGGAATCGAATCTGCGTCCCTTCCTATCCGGGGAAGTGCTCTAATCCACTGAGCTACAGTACTATCTTTTAGACATACCCAATCTCCTTATCACATTTGTCTTATCGACCAACGCCCTCTATCGGAACGCATTTACATGCATTAATCCAATATAGTAAGTTTAATTTTGCAATTAAAATTCATACTATTTGATGGCGTGATTTTTTAAACATTTTGATCTATATTTTAGCACTTGACATGCTCAGCTACTCTTAAAGTACAATTTATAATTTGTGAACAAGGAAAAAGAGTATTTTAGCACAGGCGGGAATCGAACCTGCGTCCCTTCCTATCCGGGGAAGTGCTCTAATCCACTGAGCTACAGTACTATCTTTTAGACATACCCAATCTCCTTATCACATTTGTCTTATCGACCAACGCCCTCTATCGGAACGCATTTACATGCATTAATCCAATATAGTAAGTTTAATTTTGCAATTAAAATTCATACTATTTGATGGCGTGATTTTTTAAACATTTTGATCTATATTTTAGCACTAGACATGCTCAGCTACTCTTAAAGTACAATTTATAATTTGTGAACAAGGAAAAAGAGTATTTTAGCACAGGCGGGAATCGAACCTGCGTCCCTTCCTATCCGGGGAAGTGCTCAAAATGTTTAAAAAATCACGCCATCAAATAGTATGAATTTTAATTGCAAAATTAAACTTACTATATTGGATTAATGCATGTAAATGCGTTCCGATAGAGGGCGTTGGTCGATAAGACAAATGTGATAAGGAGATTGAGTATGTCTAAAAGATAGTACTGTAGCTCAGTGGATTAGAGCACTTCCCCGGATAGGAAGGGACGCAGGTTCGATTCCCGCCTGTGCTAAAATACTCTTTTTCCTTGTTCACAAATTATAAATTGTACTTTAAGAGTAGCTGAGCATGTCAAGTGCTAAAATATAGATCAAAATGTTTAAAAAATCACGCCATCAAATAGTATGAATTTTAATTGCAAAATTAAACTTACTATATTGGATTAATGCATGTAAATGCGTTCCGATAGAGGGCGTTGGTCGATAAGACAAATGTGATAAGGAGATTGGGTATGTCTAAAAGATAGTACTGTAGCTCAGTGGATTAGAGCACTTCCCCGGATAGGAAGGGACGCAGGTTCGATTCCCGCCTGTGCTAAAATACTCTTTTTCCTTGTTCACAAATTATAAATTGTACTTTAAGAGTAGCTGAGCATGTCAAGTGCTAAAATATAGATCAAAATGTTTTTTAAATACATCATTTTACGGCACACTAATTATCTCTATCTAAAAAATGGTACCCCACATGAATCAAGCTATCTCCCATGCGGGGTAGAGGACACAGTGCCAAAAGGCTATATATTGGGCACGAGAGAAACATTAGGATTAGGCCGTGTCCACCTGGGAGTCGAACTTGATACTATCGTATTTGCAGAACACAGTCTTACAGCTAAGCTATTACTGCAGCCCCCTTAGAATCATAAACGAAACGTTAGACGAACTTTAGTTTCGAGTCATTGATCAACAGTCGGACGCCTGATTCCTGATTAGTCAAGATTTCGACGCGTGATTCAGGAGACCAATCACAATGAAGCGAAACAAAAGTTTGTCTAACGTTTCGTTTTTCATTCTAAGAGGGCAGATATATTACTGATTTACTACCGTACCTTGTCACTAAAAGGCGTTGCCGTATTCTGCAGATATATTTCTCATAATCAGGCAAATGAATTTTTATCTTATTGTTTTTTAAATATTGATTTAAGGCCTTTATTTGGCTACAAAAATGATCGCCTAATAATATTATATTGTGAGTTTTTCTAATCTAATCATTGGTTCAATCAACTCAAACTATATGCTAAAAGAAAGAATGCCAAATTAATATTTTACCTGGTTCACAAAATATCGTAGATCTTAACACAAAGTGCGAAAATGTGAAATCGAATTTAACAGTCACGTGCAGGATTTGAACTTGCATCTCTTGGAAAACCGTCCCAGATGCTTTGCCAATTCAGCCATGGTGACAATTGCGTGGGACTGCGCATCTTGATTACACATTCCTTCTTAATATCTTGGGTGATGCCTGCGTTATCTGTCGGGTGTACTTATATTAATATATTTGCATACATTATTCCGACCATGTATGTCATATTTCTGCACTCAATGTTAATTTATATGCTTAAACAATATACCAAAATAATGTAGAACTGTGACGTATACAACTTTCCACGGTAAATTGTCAAGTCGTTGAGGCGTAAAATCGGGACTGACAAACCTACTTTCACATTCCCAATGTAAATAAATATCGTGTGACTGACAGGCAATTATTCATGCACTGATTAACCGCAATTGATATGACTCCTGTGAATAAGTCACCAGCTTGCTTAGGAAGGCACATAGAGCAGTGGTTCAAGCTATCTACACCAAGTACTAGAGCCTTGCTTAACCCAGTAGTACCACCCTCTCACAGAGGATCATCGTGAACTACGGTAGGTAATCCTTCTGTTGTTTCGTATGGTAAAGGTGAGCACCAGAATCCTAAACCCTTACCCTAGTTTAAAATTAAGTTTTGTGACAAGAACACACACACAAGTCCATACATCATCCAAACACTCCACTGGAAGACCAACAGGTCCTGTGGCTTACCACTGAAGTAATATTCTTTTTAAACACAAAGTGGTAAATGTGAAATCGAAAATAACAGTCATGAGCAGGATTTGAACCTGCATCTCCCGGGTACCGTCCAGATGCTTTTGCCAATTCAGCCATCGTGACAACTGCTCTCGACTGCTAATTTCGATAACACAGTCATACTGAACGTCCTGGGTGACGCCTGCGCCATCTGTCGGAAGTATTTACATACATTATACCGACCAGGTAAACTTAATTTTACAATATTTAGATATTTTTATATATTTTTAGAATTTGACATGCTTAGCACTATACATTAAGCACAAAGTGAAAAATGTGAGATCGAAAATAACTGCTCGTCACTGTTATTTTCGATCTCACATTTTTCACTTTGTGTTTAATTTTACAATTAAGATTTTTACCTAATAATGACGCAGCCCTTATAGGGCTATGCATGTCAAATGCTAAAAATATATATAAAAATTTCTAAATATTCTTTTTTTTATTGTTAATGATGGCAGACGAGCCACAGCTCACCTGATGGTAAGTGGTTACCGTCGCTCATGGACTCAACTATATCGAGAGTATTATCAAGCCGCTGCGCACCATTTTATTTCTAAGATATGAAATGAAAGAATAAACGGCTATCTTCTGCTACAGTCAAAACACTCTGTGTGTGGTACCGACCCATTCGGGCAAGTGAGTACTCTCACTTGGTACCGAGCCCTACCACCAGTGTAACATAGTTCCAGTGGCCCGCCAATATAGGCGGAGAGACGGCACACGGCGGGTTTATTTCGTGGGTCACCACAGGGTAGTGTGGGGCCCTCACCCACGAACGACCTACGTTGCCCCAATTGACGGGGTGTGCTGTTAGGTACATTTTTTCCCGCTTTAACACAAAAAAGTTCTTGTGGCAATTTTTCGTTGCAAATGCTGCAGTTGCAAGGAAAAATTGTTTTTTATTTTTATCTTGATACTTACTTATTATCACGCCATTGCCCTTGCGGGGTAGGCAGAGAGAACAGAGTGCCAAGAGGCTCTATTCTTGCATACATCTCTCGCTTCCTCAACATTCATAACTCTCTTCATACACGCTCGCCGGTTTCGGAGACTCCTGACTCCACCTTCCTTCAATACATGACCGATTTGGTCTAGGTAGGTGAGTCTCGGTCTCCCCCTGTACCTACATCCTTCCACTTTCGCATTGTATATCTTCTTAACTTAATCGCACGTCCGGCATTCTTTCCACATGTCCGAACCACCGGAGCATTCCCTTTCGCATCTTTACACCAATACTCTCTTTTATACCTACTCGCTCTCTCACGTCGTCGTTACGAATGCGTCTTGATATTGCGTAAAAACCTGTTTTTATCGTTGCAATAAATAAGTTCTTTCTTCTTTTTTAATTGGGTTCAGCAAAATTAATTAGACGGAGTCGCGGTTAGCGGCTAGTATATAACGAACCTTATCAGGTGACACAAATATCTTTATGTCATAATATTGATTGGACCCAAGCGAGTACACTGGTTGTTTATCTTATCAATGTAAAGATACATACCTCCATATGAATAACCACGAGATATACATCTATCTGATAAGCAACTAGCCTCGATGGTCCAGCGGCAGTGCATGCGAGTGCAAATAACGAGGTTTCTGGTTCGAGTCTCGGGTCAAGTGAACCAGAAGTTATAGCAGCTCAGAGTTGGAAGTTAGCCTCGGAAACATTTGCACTATAATATCTAGAGCTGAATAAACACAAAGTGTGAATATGTGAAATAGAAAAGAACACTTTCTAACATTTACGCGAATTTTACACATTTTGATATAAAACTACGTTTACGGAATCTATCGCGTTTACTTGATTTTTATACATATATCAGCTTTGGACATCTACCATCTAAGTCCAGCCGTGATCATGAATGCTGTAAAGTATTCGAAACGTCGGGATAGTATAAAAATCAAGTAAACGCGATAGATTCCGTAAACGTAGTTTTATTTCAAAATAGAAAATAACAGTCACGAGCAGGATTTGAACCTGCATCTCCTGGAATACCATCCCAGATGCTTTGCCAATTCAGCTCTCGTGGCAATTGCTCGGGACTGTGATGAAATTCACACTCATTATAACGTCTTAGGCGACGCTTGCTCCATTTGTCGAAAGTATTTACATACATTATACCTACCAGGTAAACTTAATTTTACAATTAAGATTTACCAAATAATGACGCCCTAGAAATATTTTGATATTTTGTAATAATTCAGCTGAATTGGCAAAGCATCTGTTACGGTGTTCCGAGAGATGCAGGTTCAAATTCTGCTCGTGACTGTTATTTTAGATTTCACATTTTCAAATTTCATAAATATTGGTTATGTATCGAGAAGTAATTAAGTATCGAGAGGTAATACACTCACTTTCAAATTATATTATTAGTAAAAGTTAATAATAAGCGTGTTTTGTCTTGTTCCAGCATAACCACTGACCCTACAGTCGAGAACTCACTGAAGCCTGCTGACGCTGAGGGCCAGACCTGGCAGGTTCCCATCGAGTTTAATAAGGAAAGCTATGTAGAAATCAGCATTAAAGTTGAACCTGAGGATGTAAGTTCTGTTTTCAAATAACTACACACTTTAAATAACAAATTATTTGTGAATGTGGAAAAGGGACTTTTACTTAAGGCGGGAAAATGTAGTGTGGGGCCTTCACCCACTTAATGAACCCGCCATGTGCCGTCCCTCCGCCTGTACAAATGGACCACTGGAACTGTGTGACAAAACTCCAGTAGTAAATAACTTCCCACACTAGAGGATAATGCCTGGATCGCGGCAGGACTTTTAAACAACGGTCAAGTACACCCAGACTCAGGGCAATGTTTTGTGGATCACACAGAGTTGTCCTGTGTGGGAATCGAACACACAGTGGTGGTCGGTCGTATCACTCGGCCATCCGTGTTGTTGTGTTATACTATGAGGGTGACAAACAATCATACCGCTTGATGATAAGCGGTGACCGTACATTATGGACGCTAGCAACACCAGAGGTTCGTTGCCTATCATAAGCAAATATATTTTTGAGAAGAGGAAGGCTGTCAGAGACGGTAGAAGAATGTTTCGATTTCCGGCGCTCTCACTCATCTAATGAATTGCAATAATAAGAATCAGTGAGAGTGTGGTGTTACCACGATAGATCATGTTGAATCAGTAGTTTTGAAATGACCTCAAGGTACAAAATTTTTAAAGAAATAATAAAATTATTTCGGTTGCGTTTTATATTTTACCTCTTGGACTTACAAGATTAGGTATAGGAAGGTTTAGTGACTGCCTGTTCTGTTATGCGAAATATCATAAAAGTTTTTTTCTGAATTCCAGCTCGACCCTGAATGTCTTGACGGAGATCAAGCAGATAGCGCAGCGTCATCAACGCTTCTCCAACAAAATGGTGAGTTTATCGACTTAAGCGTTTTTCCCCGAAGATACAAGTGGTGATTCATAAATTGAAAATCCTTGCGGTTCATAATAGCAAACAAGTCACCTCGTGTACGAGGAAATGAAATTATAGTCTGATACTTGCACGCGACCTTTAGGATGAGCGTATCCAACGCAAGTTATTCTGCAGCCTCTTGATGAAAGTCCACACCATAGATCATAGTTTATTTTATGTGAAACATCTAATGCGGAGGGAGGGTAAAATCGGCTGTTAGCGTGGCGATGCTTTTATTTTACTTGTCCCGTTCAAATCTTGCAAGTTAAATTTGACACACTTCCCGGTTTCCGATTGAACTGAAATTTTCCATCGAGTTTGGAATCGTTTGATTCGTCTTGGCGAGTACTTTGTCTTTAGTTTATATCCAGGGTCTGACGATGGAGCTGGAAGGTGGTCACAGTAACTCTGTAATGAAACGAAGTAACCGTATAGAGTGTATACTCGTTTGAATCGTCTTGAGGAGTATTTTGTCAAGTTCATGATCATTTTATTTCTACAAAATAATGTTGATGCTTTCACATCTGGTAGACGTCCCGCGACGTCTAGTTTTTTTACACCCTGAACTAAGCAATAACTCTTGTATCGCGGGGGACAGTACAAACATACAAATTCACAGACACAAAATACGCCCACACTCAAAACAACCATTTGTGGATCACACAAAGAGTTGTCCTGTATGGGATAACCACAACATTCGGGCGGGAGGCCGACTTTTGTCCGTGTGGTGACAGACTAAAAATACAAGTGTCACCTTCTTCATTCCCATCCTTTCCTACGGGTGTCGTATAAGGCGACTAGGGGAAGTAAGCAATTATCACCCATTGCATTAGTGGTGGTAGGGCTGGGTTCTAAGTGAGAGTGCTCACATGCTATTGGCATACCACCGTCTCCCGTGTGACCGGTCATGAAGTACGTCAGTGTGTTTTGACTGTAGCAGAAGATAGCCGTTTATTCTTTCATTTCACATCTGAGAAATAAAATGGTGCGCAGCGGCTTGACTATACTTTCGGTATAGTGAGTCCATGAGCGACGGTTACCACTTACCATCAGGTGGGCCGTGGCACGTCTGCCATCTTTGCTGTCAATCTGTCTGTGTTTTGGAATTTTTAGGCTACTCTTTATTTTGCCATCAGATTTAAATGAAACCTACATTCTTCTCAGTAGCTAAGCCCTAACTACTCTAAAACCACAATCAAAATTTGTTTAGTAAATTCAGATAGATGCGCTAATAACAAATACACTGACAGAGTTTATAAAAATCGTTTATCGTTATGTATTCTATTACTTTCTCTTATCTCTTTTGTCTGTATAATGAATGTGAGTAACATTCATTGTACAGACGTAATAATTGGTCTGCTGTTTTGTTCGCTTAATAACCTTAATTTGTTTTTAATTTCAGGCATTACAAATTCAGGAAAGAAAGATTTGGTCTGCCATATCTGTTCGAAACGATTCGCGAACGCTGGGAATGTACAGCGGCATATGCTAATCCATATGAAGGAAAAATACGAATGTACCGAATGTTCACGTCATTTCTTCTCTAAAGAACAGCTTGAGAAACATGTGGCCCGTCATCAAGGTGCCAGAACGTTTCCGTGTGACCATTGCGACAAGACATTTAAATCAACCTCCAATTTAATGCAACATAAACGGACGCATATGGTCATTAAACCGTATTTTTGCAGCAATTGTCACAGGACTTTTGCTTTTAAAGCAAATTTAACCAAACATCAAGGTAAAAGTAGATGCAAAAGACCGATAGACGAACCAATTACTTGTCACATATGTCATAAAGTTTTCGAGAAGGAGTTTCTACTAAAAAGTCATCTACGTAGACACGATACTGAAAAACCGTTTGGTTGCGACCAATGTGATATGAAATTCAAACATAAGAGTACTTTGATTCGCCATATACAAATGCATAATGGAATAAGGCCATATGTCTGCCCATACTGCGACAAAAGCTTCACACACTCTGCTTTACTGAAACCTCACATCAGAGTGCACACTGGTGAAAAACCTTACCAATGTCCAATTTGTCAAAAAACTTTTTCACACAAACACAATATGCAACGGCATGTGATGAGACATAGCAAAATCAAACATTTGGTTTGCGAAATATGTCATAGGCAGTTCCCTAAAGAAAGCAGATTGAAATATCATATGAAAACACACGTGAACGAAAAACATTTTTCTTGTTATGTGTGCCCAAAGAAATTTTCTCACAAGCAGAATGTTTTGAGACACTATATGAGAAAGCACCCAAATGCTAAATATGAGTGTAAAGACACTGATGCTTCGATTGCTCTTAAAATATGGGACAGCATCAAGAGTAAGTATAGTGAAGCACCCGAAGAAATCCTGGGATGAGAGTAGATGAGCATATTCGGAAATAATAATGTTCTCTTATGTATGCTTTGAATAGTAGATGTGAAAGCTTAGCGCGTTTTAGTCTATTAGTAGGTCGTATAACGTGTCGTGTGTAGGAGTTAATTCCACATTATGTGGAAAAGCGATGTCTGCTTTTCCGGATAACGTTTTACATTCAAGCTAATCGTAGTCTACGTTAAATGCTTTTTGTCCCTTTGCGTCGCTATTTTTAGATCATACATCAGTGTTTCTTTTTCCGCTGTTACACTTAGCCTTCGCTAAGGGACTGCTACTACAAGCGATCGTGTGCCGCTTGCAACCATCGGCTACCTCATCTCCATACCATGCAAGGCAAATATCTGAAAGTTTCTTTTACGTTACTCTTTCGCATGGTTTGTCAAAGCTTTTGACTCCATTCATGCATCTGGACTTAACGTTTAAAGAAATATTAATAATTTTAATAAGCCAAAATAAACAGCAGTAGCAGCCAGTGCTTTATGCTGTTGATCAGTAAGAGGATTAGCAAGGCCAACACGTATGGTATCCGTGGTTAAGGTAGCAAGGTTGGTCGTGAGAACCTGTTAAAATAGTTTTATTTCATAAGTTCACATATACTTTATAACTTAAAATTAGTATATGAAAAGTTCCTCTATTACTTAACTTATATAAGTATGATTTCGTTTATAATTCATATTATACATTACTAATGTTATAAATGCGAGTGTTTGTTCGTTTGCCCTTGTTTTATACAGCAAATAGATGTTACTCTGATATAACCTGTGTTGTCGTCACTGCTCCGCCCCCGTAGGTTACAGCGTGATGTGATATTATTACCTGTTTTACTTTTGCATAATGTAGATTTGGAATAGTGTAAGAATTATTAAAATCGCCTCAGTAGTTTTAGAGATTTGATCTTACAAAATTCCAACCCATTTTTTTATCTCAGTAATGCTTTAATTTTGAAAGAAATATTTTTTAATGTTATCGTGATCTATAGCATTTGGTCAACTATTTTAATAGAACAAATTTTTCAGAAATTTTTAATAGAGATATTTTGTACAGGCTGATCTTCCAAATCCAGGAACAGACCGCTAAGCTATCGTAGAAAGCTACATGCAACTTCCAATCTCCACCTCACATTTTGTCTTATAAGACTCGCGCCATCTACCGGATGTATTTGCATACATTTTGTTCGCGTCATGTACCGGATGCATTGTTGTTGATATAGTAAACTTCATAGCTTTAGTGGATGAGTAGTTATGAAGAATCTACCTGACAATTTTCAACTAATCTTTCTGAAATTTTAGATTTTAATTTATATTTTAAGCACTTGGCATACTTGGCTATTTACAGGAACACAAAGTCCGAAAATATGGAAATAAAATTCAACCACGAGTGGGGTTTGAACCCGCGCTTATAGATTATCGTTCTAGACGCTCTGTAGCAACTATATTAGATCGTCTGAAATGGTAGAATATACAAATTATTATTGGGAAACGAACCTGCGTCCCTTCCTTTCCGGGGAAGTGCTCTAATCCACTGAGTTCGGTCATACCCAATTTCGACCCAATTTTTTTTAACGACCAATTTACAAACAATAATTTGTACTTTAAAAGTAGCTGAGAATGTCAAGTGCTAAAAATATAGATCAAAATGGTAGAATATTTTAATTATTTTTGTGTGAAAACATCTAATGCGCGGCGGAGTCGCCACTCCAATTTATTTCATTGTTTTTAACACCATCTGTTGACAAAGCATGTAACTAGGAAGCATAACGTTAATCAATAAACTGATAACAGGAGATGCAGGTTCAAATCCTGCTCGTGACTGTTATTTTCGATTTCATATTTTTCCCTTTGTGTTTAATGTATAATATGCCTAAGCATGTCAAATGCTAAAAAAGTATATAAAAATATCTAGATATTTCTAGGGCTGCGTCATTATTTGGTAAAAATCTTAATTGTAAAATTAAGTTTACCTGGTCGGTATAATGTATGAAAATACTTCCGACAGATGGCGCAGGCGTCACCCAAGACGTTGGGAATGAAATGTGTTATCGAGATTAGCAGTCAGGAGCAATTGTCACGATGGCTGAATTGGCAAAGCATCTGGACGGTATCCAGGAGATGCAGGTTCAAATTCTGCTCGTGACTGTTATTTTCGATTTATAAAATTGAGATAACTAATAATGTATTGGTCTTACTAAGTAGTTTTCAATAAATCACATAGCGCTAATTTCAAAAAGTACTAATGTGGGCTTCATGTCTTATACGCCATCTAGCGCTAATTTTAAGAAGTACTTCTAATTGGTCTACCTCTCAGTCCCGGGCCGCGCGCACGCCAAGGCCACGCAAAAAAAAAAGAGCCCCCGCGCTGCTAAAAATATTCCCGCTTAAAATTTGTTAGAGGTAAATGTCTTTTTAAATTTTATTAGTCTGTATTCTAGGTTATAGTTAAAATTACTCAAGCCAATATAAACTGTATGCTTGTAAAAACAAGTTGCAAAATCCCTTGCGCCCGGCCGTCAAAATGAACCGAAACGTCATTACGTCAAGGTTGACATTTTAGTGTCGTAAAAATTGCGAAATGTATAATGTGTTTTTTTTTGTGTTTTATAACGTTGGTGTGTTATTATTTGCGTGTGTTTAGTGTTTTTAATTATTGTTATGGATAAAATAGTTATTATACTTGACAAATATCATCAGTTCGTCAAGCAAAGGTAAGAACATTATTTTAACAAAAATAATGTACCGGCCGGTCGAACGGCGTTCTGTTGACGATAGTAAAACCACCGGTGGCTATGCGTACGTAAGAAGGTAGGTAGTTCTCATGAAAGGTGCTGGTTTTATTGTCGCGTCGAGCGTAAATATTCAGTATTTTTTATTTATTTAATAACAATTAAACCACATCGAATCAGACCGTGAAAAGTAATAGGGCTCTATATTTATATATATTTGTAGCATTTGACATGCTTAGCACTATACATTAAACACAAAGTGAAAAATTTTCGATTTCACATTTTTCACTTTGTGTTTAATAATAGGGCTCTATTCGAAATAATACTCAAGATAAAAAGAAAAAAAGACTCGATTAGTAAAGTATTTCTGTTGTTATCGTGTTAACATACATTACCTACAACAAACGGACGTCCAACACAAAAATTTTTTAAACAGTTTTTTAACTAGTTTAAATAACAAAATGGCATAAAAAATATCATGATTGTCAAAAATTGTGTTTTTTCTTTATATGTGTGTGTATATATTGTTTTACAAGTGCAATATATGATAAATAGAGACATTTTAAGTTTGAAAAATCAGTTGTTCCGTGCAAAGTGGGAGTAGTACCCACCAACGCTTTGCTTATGAGGCGTGCAATAAGATTTGATAGTTCAGATTCATTCATATGTGAAATGAAATAGTGTGCGACAGTTATTACTTAGGCCTACCTGAAGGCTCCCTGTCGCCATATGCAATAAAAATTACTGGTAGATGGCGCTGATAACAAAAAATATATAGAATCGTAGACAGAGGATATAATAGACACGTTCTCAGCGTATGCAGTGTCGAGTAGTATTAGCGTATTTAACGTGATTAATAAACGGATTTATTTTTACGCAAATACAAAAACACTTCATACCGATGATGGAGACGGTTGGCCACCTTATTGTTGGGACCCAGTTGATTGGGTTCAAAAATAACGCATACGCGAAAAGGATAAAAAACTTATACATGTGTCTCGCTTACTCTTGCTATGAACTAAAATGTGCATCCTTTTCTTCATCCTTAGTATTAAAATAGTAGCAAGTCATTATCTTCCGTCTACGTATAGAATTGAGATGTATATAATTCTTCTGTCGAGTAGATGTCTATGGTTCTCTCTCTACCGATAGCACGAGTTTTTGCTCGACTCGTCTACTCTATGTATATAATATCCCTATGACTAAATTGTGGTTAGAAAAATAGTCTGAAGTCTATAGTTTTGCGGCGACAGAGATATGCATTTTTTAAGTAGGAGGGAAAAATATGTGTCCCATATCTCTAGCATTGATTTTAAAACTATTTATATGAATGTTAGTTTGTATGGTTTACTTCATCACGCTAAATACCTGAATATATTGGGAAGAAAATTTTGCACACATACATAGATTACAACCTGGGTTAACACATTTTTTGAAGTGAGAAGTATAAGTATTTTTCTCACCTACCCCCGAAGTGAATCATATACTATGTTATTTATGTGAGGTTCACAAGATCTTTTACCAAAGTTGTCCCGTGAATTCCTATGGGATCCATTATATCGTTGCAGAAAACAAAATTCAAATGAATTTAAATTTTCCATTAATGAGAGGTCTTTTTAAGCTTGGTAAAAAATAATAAACCTTACATTTATCCTAATACTCCTGATACTCTATATCCATCTCAATCTCTCGTACGCTACTTTTCAGAAGTTTCACTTCTGCCGTGTGTGAATTGCACACATGGTTTTTTTTATTAACAATTTTAACTAATAGTTAGTTTTGAACAAACGATTATTTTAAGTTTGGGTACAATTTGTATCTGTTCAATTGTATGTTTGTAAGGTCCCTCGTGATACAAGGATTATACCTTGGTGTAAGGTTTTGAATTGAACATATTACCAGAAGCCAGCTAGCCTAGCTGCCTTGTTTTTTTGCTGTTGTTAAGCGTGATGCATATATAAGATTGTGCAATGAAATTCTTTATTAGTAATAATTTATTATTTAATTTAGATACTTTACGGTTAAATAAAAGTTATTAAAGCGATGATCTATTTATTTCTTCACACACATTGGCTTATTTTAGTTTTTAAACAGTTACTCTAGACATGCTTAAGATTAATATTTGTGTAGTGTCGCCTTCAGTCCGATTGTAGGGAATTCTAATTGAGGGTAAGGGTAATTTTGGTACACGTAACATCGATATGGCGGAATACCTTTTTTTGTTAAGATCGAAAGATATGTACACACCCCGTCGTTCAGAGCAACAAACAGGGTAGTGAGAGGCCCTCGCTGACTATATAAACCCGTCATGAGGGCCAGGCGCTCTACCTATCCTCTCATTAGTATCCTTCTAATCTTTTCCATATCATCGCTCTTCTCCATTTCTATCCTTAAAGATGGCGACGCGCGGGTGATGCCTCTGGTGTTGCTAGCGTCAATAGGTTACGGTAAACACCATGAGGTGGGGCCGTACTCTTATTTGAAACCCACGTACCACCGGTATTGTATTTCAGTGGTACTAAATCGGAAAGCTGAAATAAAACCTAAATTTAAAAAAAAGGGTTTTTTCCTGCGGCGCCGCGTGCAAAAGCTAGAATGGTAAATAAAACAACAAAGAACAAATGAAAACATATAATCCTTGATTACATAACTTAAGAACTATATCAACGATATTTAGACAACGTGGGTGTACGATAGCGTCTTTTCAAGAACTTATTAGGTCATTATTGTTTAAATGGATTATAAGTAAAAAAAAAACATTTAAATCTAGCACTGAGCAGTAGTTATTCTGTAGACTAGCTGCTACCAGCTACTTTGCGTGGAATTTGAATTTGGTTATGATATTTTTTTATGCGGAACCCTAATTATTTTTCCAAAATAAAAGCGGCCTAAGTTATTCCTTATAACATCAGCTATCTCTCTGTGAAAGTTCCGTCCAAATCGGTCCAGCAGTTTCAGATATTACAGACACTTCAATATTAAAAGACTAGATCCTGTACTAAGGAATAAAAATCCTTGTACCGGGGGACTTTACAAACCTACAATTTCACAGACACAAAGTACACCCACACTCAGAATAATCTTTCGTGGATCCCACAGATTTGTCCTGTGTGGGAATCCAACTCACAGCACTCGAGCGGGAGGCCGATATGTAAACCACTCCGTCATCTGTACAGTCATGATTTCAGTTGCGACGGAATTGCACTAAAGAAAAGTTTTTTCCTAAATGAGTGTAGCCCTCTTGAAAACACTCTAATTATGTATATTTATAAATCATTCAATGAATTGAAATACATTTATATATCACACCAATTATATTAGACCGTATTATTTACAATAATTTACATATTACAACAGCTCTTCAATTTACATACAAAGTCACCACCCCACTATGTACTGGGTGTTGTAATTGGCGACTAAAGTTCGCCGATCAGCGTTAAATCTACCACTTTGTAGTCATCAAATTTCACAACAAATATATTAATAGTATTACTTAAGTATGTTACATTACAGCCATCAAAGTGTTCTCTACTATAGCCTACATTGATATTTGATTTATCAGAAGCTGTATAAGATTTTTTGTCTTTCGTATACAAAATCCAGTCTAGTAGACTTTTGTCGTTTTTGTAGTACACAGGTAACCTTGGGTTAAAATTAGAGGCATCTTATACCTTGGGTTTTTTATAACAAATCTCTTATCCTTTGGGTTTTTTATAACAAATCTCTGATATCTTGGGTTTTTGATAACAAACCTCTGATACATTGGGTTCTAACAAGGACAATCTTAAATTCTTATAAAAAAACACTGGCACTAGGTTCTTGCTAAAGATCTCTAAATTAACCTGACGAGGAATGAGATATTAGGCATGCCGTTTAAGTTCTAGTTGTGTTTTTTTCTTCAAACGACAAAACTTAAAAGGCATGCCTCGTATCTATCTAGGTTATTTATTAGAGGCTATGGATGTACTAAGAATATAAGTCACCACCCTTTTATTTCCCGCTGGTGTCGTACGAGGCGAATAAGGGAAGTAAGCAATTATCACCCGTTGCATTACTGTTAGTAGGGCTGGGTACAAAGTGGCACCACACGAACGAGTCGTCGTCCTCTCTGATTGGTCTTCTGGTTAACGCGGCCGATAGCAGTATTTATAATACTATTTTATTAGAAATCTTATGAATGTTTATATTAACAGCTATTTTATGGAATTTTGACGGGTCTCGTGGCGTAGTCGGTAGTGTAACCGACTTCCGTGCACGAGGTCGTTATTTAGATCTGATATATGTTTAGGCTCGTTTTGATTAGCATTTAAATCATTTTCAAAAACATGACATTCGCCCTCGTTTGGCGTGAAATGTTGTGGCGCTATACCCGTCAATATAATTGAGGAAATTTAAAAAACAATATAACACATTGAGCTAATTGACAAAAATGACTGTATTTAGGAGTCCCGAAACCAAAATATTAATTTTAAAGTTGTTGTCTGTTTATACTTTCACGTATCACGACAAAATTATTAGATGGATTTTGATGAAACTTTTTTTTTATAGCTCCTGATTAGAATGAATAACTGGTGTATACATTTTATCTTTCTACTATATCGGAAACCTGAGATCTGTTCAAAATTAGCTTTTGTCTGCGAAAGACAAGTAATAAAATTAAAATTTTCGATGTTTCACATTAGCCAGGCGTCTTATGAATGATCATTTGGTTTATTAATTGTGTTTGCAACTAACTGCCGCCCATGGATCCTACAATACCGAGATTAATATTAGAGATCTCTAGCATATCTTGGATTATAAGCGGGAATGTTTGACATAATGTTTGTTCTACCTATAGACCAAGATCCCAGTGTCACTAGAACTTACTTATTTTCTGAACAACAAACTTTATACAATATTGACTCTCTCTCGCTTCAGACTACTATTTTTGAACACTAGAGGGATCACTCGCGCGTCGTTAACTCCAATGAAAGGGTAGAGGGTGGAAAGGAAGGATAAAAAGGGGCTTTGGGCCTTCGGCGCTCTCACTCACCATACAAAACAACAGTAGTATTACTTTAGGTATAAGTAGTTGAGTCCATGAGCGGCAGTTTCCATTTACATTTTGGTTTATATATTTAGAAAATAAGTAGGGTTTCCCGGCTCTGGGATCTTGAGTTACTAACACAGTTAAAAATCTGCGAATAGTCCATCACACGACAATTTAATCCAATTGCCGCAGTCGCTTCAGTCAGGAGCCATCTTCGTCGAAGAAATTTCTTTTTAATAGTGGGGGGTCCTGTCTAGGAACGAGGACCCCTCCATGAGGGTACGAAGGATGCCACCAGTCACAGACTAAAGCAGCTACTACCGCGTCCAGCACCACCGAACATTCAGGAGCAACTCCTGGGGAGCAAGAACATATTTTTTTTTAATTCGTCAAAGACAATGGACATGTTTCAGTAACAATCCATCGAATGAAAATGATGGTTTTCGACCCCCGTCACGTCACGTCTCGTCCCCACGGGGGCGAAGTGGCAGCGGTAGGCCGTTATAACAATCCACTGAAGTATACTACCAATTTTTTTTTTTTTTTATTGCATGTAGTGGCAGACGAGGCACGGTCCATCTGATGGTAAATGGTAACCGTCGCCCATGGACTCGACTATACCGAGAGTATTGTCAAGCCGCTGCTCACCAATTCATTTCACAGATATGAAATGAAATATAAACGGCTATCTCCTGCTACAGCCAAAACGCAACGATGTGCTTTATGGCTGGTCACACGGGAGATGGTGGTACCAACCCGCTCGTGCCTGATACCAAGTGAGTACTCCCACTTGGTATCCAGCCCTACCACCAGTTATGCAATAGATGATAATTGCCCACTTCTCTTAGTCGTCTCGTACGACACCCTCGGGAAAGAATGGGGTGGTGACACTTGTATTCTTAGTCCGTCACCACACGGACATTCCATTCCAGTGGTACGTCAGTGCAAGTGGAGAGACGGTACACGTCAGGTTAATTTAGTGGATGGGGGCTGAGGGCTCCACACTACCATGTTCGTTGCCCCGAACAACGGGGTGTGCGGTTAGGTATTTTGATGTGAAACATCTAATGCAGAGGGAGGGCAAAATCGGCTGTTAGCGTGGCGACGCTTTTATTATACCTACTTGTCCCGTTCAAATCTTGTAAATTAAATATGCCACACTACCCGGTTTCCGATTGAGCTGAAATTTTACACCCATGTGTATATCGCGTGAAAATGCAATATTATGATGACATGGAGCTGATCTGATGATTTGTCTTTAGGTGGTATTCTGGGTCCGATGATGGCGCTGGAAGGTGGCCTTGAGAACTCTTTAATTAAATAGCGCACCTCCATCGAGTTAGGGCTCGTTTGAATTGCCTTGACTAGTACTCCAGTCCTAGATGATATCAAGGGTCTGATGATGGAGCTGGAAGGTGGCCATAGGACACCGTTAAAAAAAGACATAACCCCATCGAGTTTGGGCTCGTATGATTCATCTTGAAGAGTACTTTCTTTCTAAAAAGATTATGATGATTGCTCTACTTTGGGTTAAATAAATAAAAATAATAAATATTCACAGACATTTTCACACAACATCCTCTGGTCCCAAACTAACCTTAACGCTTGTGCTATGGGTACCAGATTACGGATATAACACATATATTACTATTTTTTGTAAATACATACATATAATAGATAGAAAACACCCAGACGCAGTACAAATATCTGTGTTCATCACACAAATAATTGTCCTGAGTGGGAATCGAACTCACGACCTCGTACATGGAAGTCGATTACACTACCGACTACGAAATAAGGAATTTAGGGACTGTTCATAAATAATGTCATGCAAAATTTCTAGCTATTTTGACCCTTTCATCACACTCAGTAACATTTTCAACCCTAATATTACGTCATGAGAGCTAGAGACATTATCTTGCATATGATTGCTCATCCCAAACATATTTAATGGTCCCCTTACAATTTATCACCATTAACTAAAAGCTGTGTCGTGTGGGGCCGGCTTTAGAATTGTCCCACCCCTCTCCACCCATGGGAGTCGTAAGAGCCGACTGAGGGAATACCGGGGGAGTGGGCAGCAGCACTCCTTCGAGTATTAACAACATCCACTGCAATCGCCAACCTGCCTGCCAAGCGTGGCGATTACGGCACTATCCCCCATTCTTGGGGAGACCTATGTCCAGCAGTGGACGTTAATGGATGGAACTAAAAGCTGGAATTCTATTTTTTTTATACTATGTTAGCAAAGAATATATGGCCACCACACCACACAGGTGATGGTAAGCACTTACCATAGCCTATAGATGCTAACAACACTAGACTAGAGGCATCAATCGCGCGTCGCCATCTCCAAATAAAGGGCTAGGAAGGATAACAAGGAAAGGATGGGGAGGGAGTTTGGGTTTCTGGCACTCTCTCTCTACATAGGAGCACCTACCGTTGTTTCATGCTGGGAAAATCAAGGCTCTAATACTAGTTACAATAAAAAAACCTATTAATAAAAAAAATATATATAATATTACCTTTAGTACTATAAGGTGAGCTGTTAAAGCCCAAGGTCAGCCTGTGATGCCGGAACCCTTGTGCCAAGGTCATGGTCACAGACGATAGAGTCATTCCCATCAACGGGGGGACATCTTGGAAACTCTTGCATGTCACCTAGAAATAAGTAGACTATTAATGCTAGATTTGGCTTATTAATTATTCTTTCCTATGGATATCGTATGAGGGGACTAAGGGAAGTAATTATCACCCATTTCATTACTGGTGGTAGGGCTGTAAGTGGGAGTACTTATTTGTTATCAAGCCTGAGCAAGTCCATACCACGCCCCACACTCTCCTGTATGATTGGCCATGAAGCATTTAGCTGTAGCAGGATAGAGCCATTCGTTTTTTGATGTGAAACATCTAATGTAGAGGAAGGGTAAAACCGGCTGTGAGCGTGGCGACGTCACCCCGACAATTTATTTAATTGTTTTTACACCTTTATTTAATTGTTTGTAATGCCATCTGTTGACAAAAGCATGTAACTAGGAAGTATAACGTCAATCAATAAACCAATAACAGTTTTAATTCGTTGATAACAAGAGCGATTACCTAGAATTATATAAGACTCGAATAATAATGGATGATAGATAGAAAATCAATCTTTTAATTTCTGCGACGTCCCGTGACGGCTCATTATTTAGTTAGTAGTGGGATTTTAGTTAGTAGTGGCTTAATAATATTTTACTATAGTTGAGTCTATAAGCAACGGTCACTACTTACCATCAGGTCAGACGAACGGGATGCAAGTTTGTATAAAGAAGACTAACCTGCAAAACCTGGGTATCCTCTTCCGGATTAGCATCAATCCTACCCAACTCTTCAATAAAATCTAAACCGGTATCATGCCTTCCCATCTGGGGTTTCTTCAACTTAAAATAAACCGACCAGTAAGTCAAGCCTTTACAAAACCATACGTTCACACATTTCCTGTTCACGAGCAAGTGAGGACGACTATCCTGTGTTGCCAATCTTGCTATTCTTTTCACAAATACATCGTAAGTATGAAATAGAGCCCGTATGACTGTCTGCCTCAGTCCATAAGCTTTAAAACTGTCACTCCGTAATTTCTCCGGTAGCCTCGGGTGATACTCACAGTGCCTTTTATATATCAACAACCAAAATGCTTTGTTTTTTGTTACAGAATAGGTAGATTTATTTATCCTAGCAAAAGTACCAATATCTTCTGGTTTTATGTATTTGGATATCAAATACCAGATTATTTCTGGGTATTCCATTCCGGAATGTTCTTGTGGTATGAGTTCAGCCTTTTGCTTATAGACCAGTTTTTTGGAACCATCTGGATTAGTTTCTTCTATTAGGTCCGTGTCATCTAGTATCTCATCCCAAGATGCCTCTGTAGGCTCTGGCCCCGATTTTTTAATTGCTTTTACAGGTTTCATGGCATTGGCACAATCATTTATTGTGAAGTCTGAAAATATACATTTTTCATTCTTTATTTTAATAGGAAATTGGGAAAAGTTTCTATACCAACCTATATAGGCTAGGAAGACTTTTTTTTGTAAGTGGGTAAAATCCCATCGTTCTGGGCAACAAACAGGGCAGTGTGGGGCTCTCACCCACTAAATAAGCCCGCAGTGTGCCATCTCTCCGCCTGTGTTGGCGGGCCACTGGAAACATGTTACATTCCTTCAGTGATAGGTTAGGAAGCCTGAATCTAATTTTTTCAGAGAACGCTACAACAAGCGGTCCCGTCATGGGGGATAATGCCGTAATCGCCACGCTTGGCAGGCGGGTTGGCGATCGCAATGTTGTTAATACTCAAGGGAGTGCTGCTGCCCTGGTATTCCCTCAGTCGGCTCTTACGACTCCCGTGGGTAGAAAGGGGTGGGACAATTCTAAAGCCGGCCCCACACGGCCAATCAATCAATGTGTACCTATATTTATTATTATGAATAATTATTATATGTTTTGATGATATCCCACTATTTGGCAAGAACTTCTTCAGGAGAGAAATTGGTCTGTAATAGCGAAATTAGCTACTATACGAGTTAGTAAGAATAAATCAAAAATTGATATCTAAAATCGTAATCAAAACATGGTTTGGTACATACCGCGAATGTAATTAAGTATATTATCAAATCTTATAAATTAGCTGTATAAGCATCGATTATTTATGTAACAAAATTGTTGATTTACCTTTTATTACAGTCTTTTTGCCTTTTTTCTTCGGCATATTGAAATTTTCACAGTGACAAACATAGTACTTGCAATAAAATTTGCTTAGTGCTTCGCTAACTTAGTAAAATAAATGCTCACTATCACTTTAACATCCTAATTGTTTCTACCGTTGATAGATTTTTTCAAATGATTAAAGAATGTAAAACTCAGTAAATATTTATAAGGATAATTGCAATTTTTGTAAGTAAGTAATAATAATAATAAATATACAGACTAGACGGTGAACTCCCCTACAAAAAAAAACTAGTTCTTGTTCTTGTATAGACTTGTGGCGATCCTGATAATTCCGCCAATGACAATGTTCTCTTGATTATTTTATTAAATTTATGTGATGGTCAGAACTCAGTAGGTATTTTCTAATATAATTAATTGGAAATCTTTGTGAAGGGAAATAAAATAATAAATTTAGAGATAAGACTGAAATCTGTTGAGTTACCTCAAGCAAGAAGAAAAAAAAAATATATATAATAATCATATAAGTATATGTTGATTAGATAAGTAATTATTATTATCATAGTTTAATATTGTTATTTATAATAAAATTACAAAGTAAGTAAATGGGATATATACACAGGAAAGAAGTGATTTTAAGTCTGAAGGGCGAGGAATAGACGGAGGTAGAAGATCGTATAAGGAAGATGGGGTGTTGGGGCAGCTAAAAATATATGTTCTGGACTACCTTCATCCAAACCACATTCGCACAGCGAGGAATCTCTAACCCTGATCTTCGCTAAGTGGACAGGTGAGCATGAGTGACCGAGACGAAGTCGGCAAATGACTGACGTGGCTCTCTTATTTATGTCTCGAAATTTAAAAAACCATGGTTTTAATGGAATGTCTTCCTGAATTGACCTGTAATGTTTGCCTTTTATTAAGCTCGACTGTTTCTAAGATCTATCCCAACTAGAGCGTAACATCAAACCATCTAACCAAATATTCATTTTTAGAAAAAGCTATACGGATATCTGTAGTAAGTGTGCCTAGGCTATCCATGGTACTTAGTCCCCTTCTAAAACCAAACTGGCTTCTTGGTAGTATATTCCTATTTTCTAGGAACCATTCCAAACAATTCTTAATAAGATGTTCTAATATTTTTGCAAGGGTGCAAGATAAGGCTATAGGACGGTAACTTGTAGGATCAGAGCTTTGTTTGCCTGGTTTTAAAATTGGGATAACAATATATGTTTTCCAGTCTTCAGGGGCAATACCAGAATTAAAAATATAGTTAAGAATTTGAAGAATTAAAACTTTCATTTTTGGTCCACTTTTGCGTATAAACGATTATGGTATCCCGTCAATCCCAGGTGAAGAATCCTTCAAATTTTCAAGGACCATATTAAATTCGTTCTCGCAAAAAGGTTCATCAAATCTCTCAATTGTGGTATGGTTACTGGAATGTAGCCTTAACTCTTCATAAGAGGGAACCATTGGTGGTGCCAATTTTTGAGCAAATTCCTCAATCCAAACTAAACTATTCGAGGAGATATTTTGATTATTTAGGAGGGCACAGCGGAATCTTCTAACATTTCTCCAAACAAGAGATGGGCGTGAGGAAGGAGATAAGGACTCACAGAAAGCATGCCAACCAGATCTCTTCTTATCTGAGAGTAACTTAACAGTTTCTGCAGCGACTTTCTTGTAATCCAGATAGATTATATAGATTTTCCATGGACATATTGATAGAGTAATTTTGCTCAGCAGACTTTCGTTTTTTAACTGCTAAGGAGCAGTCTGTGTCCCACCAAGCTGGAGAAGGTATATTCTTTTAGGTGGTCTCTTTAAAGGAACAGAGTTATCTGCAGATAAGGTGAGGGCTTTTCTCATCTCCATGAACATATAATGAATGTTAGAGTGATCAACAGTTGGGAGGTGAGCAATATATTCATCTGTTATTGCTTCGAAACGAAACCAATCAGCCTTGGTAACACTATATTTTAGCCGAGGGCTAAATGGAGTCACAAAATTAACTGAGTCAGGGGATGTTATGATCGAAATATAAATGGGGAAGTGGTCACTCCCATATGCAATATTTAATGTCAGGTCCACTGCACTGTTGAGATTCTGAGAGGGTGAAGTTCGTCGAGTAGGAGATCCATCATTTAAAATACTAAGATTTAAACTATCAATAGTGTTAAGGAAGGTATGGGAGAGTGTATCACAATAATGTGATCCCCAAGATGAGTGGTGTATGTTGAAATCTCCCAGGATCACTATTGGAGGGGGAATAGAAGAAACTATACTAAACAAGTTATTTAATACGTGAATATCTGGTATAGGAATACGAGTATATATTGATATGAATGAGATATTGAAGGCTCTAATAGCAACAATATGAAAAGTGTCAGAATGGGAAGGAAGAGAGATTTGGGAAAATATTATTGACCTTGATACAAAAATAGAAGAGCCAGCGTGACCGTCACTCCTGTCATCCCGCAAACATGAGAAACCCGGCACCCTAAAATGGGAACCAGGTCTAAGCCATGTCTCCTGAATGGCAAGAATAACTGGTTTGTATTTATTTATCATATATATGAGATTTGATTTTTTATTCCGAATGCTCCGGCAATACCATTGAAGGATTACTGAGAACATTATTAACAATAGACATTAGCTGAGTAAGTTTCTCGCGAGCACTAGTTGGTAATTCAATCATTAAATTTTAAAATTATATTTCTTATAGTGGCTAAGAGCAGCTCAAACAAGTTTTCTTTAGGTGTATCTGGAATAGCGTTTCCATTAGGGAGCGAGAAAATTGGAGATCTAACAATCGCCTGATGGGCAGATCTGTCAAAACCTGGGCTTGATGTTAGGGAGGGGGAATGCTGGGAAATTAAAATAGTTTTTCTGTGAGAAATAGTAGGAGAGCTGAGTAATGTAGATGATCTAGTATTAGGTTGGGATGATACTTGGTAATGGCGGTTATTGGGTGAGGGTGATAAAGAAGCTCTAGTAGTATCTGCAAAAGTCTTTCTGACTTGCGGGAACCTAGCAGAGGCTTCCCAATAAGAGAGGTTTTCCTGTGACATTACAAGCTAATAGACTTTTGACGAGCGTGTTCGGGGCAGCGAGGGTCTTTTGCCTGGTGATCACCAGAACAAAAGAGGCAAGTGGGTAAGCTCTTGGAGCATGTTGCACCTTCGTGATTCTGTGCACAAACGAAACAGCGAGGATTGGATCTACATTGGGTGGTAACATGACCGAATCGACAACATTTAGAACACTGGATGGATGGAAGTACGTAAGTCTCTACAGGCATAGATGTGTAAAAACTGTATATATGAGCTGGAAGCTTTTGACCTTGAAACGTTAACACTATTGTTTGAGTAGGGGTCCAGTTAGAGATACCTTCGTCCATAACTCGTCTATTAAGTCTGCGAGCTCTCACTACACTACCAAAACCAGAGGGAACCTCTATGGACGATACAAATTTCTCAAGAGGCCAATCTACAGGGACCTCTCTAACTATACCCATGCGAGTGACTTTATATGATGGGATTACTGCTTCATATTTTGCAACACGAAGAGCAGGGTGAGCTAGAAATCCATTGGCATCGAGGTAACTCAAAAACTCAATTGAAACTCTGTTTCTACCGATGCGTTTAACTCCACTACCACATTTTTAATATTATTTTGGAATAGAAAATGACCGAATTTGATTGGATGAAGGAAATATCAGATGAAGGATCGTCTGAGAATCTGCTAACGTGTACTAAAAAGGGTGCTTCGTCAGAATCCGAATAAACTAATTTGTTTTTCTCATATTCCGGGACAGAGTATGTATCTTGTATAGATGGACTAGCTTGTGATGGATCGGAAATATTTTTTTTAGCTGGAGGGTGAGTCGACAGGTCTTTATCCGATTTACTACGTTTTCTACTAGCTAGGCTAGAACTAAGCTCTTCCTCAAATTCCATGCTATTAGAGTCGGACATCGAATGGGGAATAACACGGGGAGACCTAGCGTGGGAATATATCTCCGATACTCCGCCTCCGGGATCCGGCGGTTCAGCGTCCATTGCGTTGAAACGCAATAAAGGCTTACGGAATATCAAACTGTCAAAACAATTATATTTGGTATATTGATAACTCAACAGTAATTATGTAAATTATTTCACCAATAATCCAAAAGACATGCGTCCTTCACTCCACCAACCATATACCTCCACTTGAAAAAATATAAGATATTTATTCAATCCTTATTTTCAAACGTAACGATGACTCCTTGACAGTCCCAGATATCAATATATATATATATATATACGCGCCGTGTGGGGCCGGCTTTAGAATTGTCCCACCCCTCTCTACCCACGGGAGTCGTAAGAGCCAACTGAGGGAATACCGGGGGAGTGGGCAGCAGCACTCTCTCGAGTATTAACAACATCCACTGCGATCGCCAACCCGCCTGCCAAGCGTGGCGATTACGGCATTATCCCCCATGAAGGGACCGCTCGTTGTGGCGTTCTTTTGAGGAGGCCTATGTCCAGCAGTGGACGTTGAAAGGCTGGTGGATGGATGGATATATATATATATATAATATATTGTAATTATATATATATATATATATATATATATATAAACTAGACTTTCTTTTCTGACATAGAGGCCTACGAAAAAATATGATATAAAGAGTACTCTTTGACTATTTCCGAATTATAATCTGTCCTTCAACCATTTATTTTAATTTGACAGCTTGAGTACCTTAGACAATGAATATTATAGATTCGCTACTATTTTGACACTAAGGATGAAGAAAAGGATGCAAATATTAGGTTTTACCAAAAGTGAGAGAGACACGTGTATAAGTATTTGATCCTTTTCGCGTATGCGTTATTTGTATTTGGATCCAATCAACTGGGTCCAAACAATAAGATAGGCCAACCGTCTCCATCATCAGTACGTAAGCTTGTTTTTGTATTGACGTAAAAAAAACCTTTATTAATCACGTTATATACGCTAATGTCACATGTTCTTATACATTTTAAGCATAATATAAGCATAACTGCAATGTCTTTTGTCCTGTCATTTTTGTATCTGGCTAAAACAGGCAATAGATATATTTTTAGTCAACAAAGTTATAATCATAGTTATCTATTAAAATTATTCCGGTATGTCAAACTATTGCTATATATCTCGACTGCATACGCTGATAGCTTGTCTATTATATTCTTTGTCTAAGTTGAGTACCAATAAATTTTTTTATGCGTTGCAAGCCATCATTTTTTTTTATTTGTTTAAGGCATTAGCAGAACCATCAGCCTAACAGTAACTTATAATCATCGTTATTCTCTGATCACAGGTAAGTTTAATTCATGAAACAAGTCGTAGTTAAAATCAGTCATATAAAATTAGTCAGTCAAGTCAAATTCCTGCTTCAGTAAAACAACACACAACACCCCTGCGTGATTTCCATCCACATATTTTATGAGGCGGCCGCGGATGGTTATGAATGCCTCCGAATGATCAATCGGCGATCGGCTCAATCTTTTAGAGGTGTATAAGCATCGGGCAACGTTTATGACACATCTACTATCATAAAATAGAAATATAACGGAAATCCGATCTTGTAATATGTTAAAACTTAACCTACAAAATTAAATATTCTTATCGTAATAACTAAAAACCTAGGCCTTCTTAGACAAATTTTTTTACACCCCGAGCCTCAGAAAATTACAGTTATTCAATACGCATATTTTTTGAACAAAGACGCAACAATTTTTTGTCAACTAATTTAATGTATGGGAGTTCGCCATTGTCCTTTACCGAGCCAAGTCTTTGAAATCCAAAAATGGCGCGCGTAAAAAATATCGATATCGATACTTCAGTCCTTCAAGCGATCTATAAAATATTGGGTGGACAAAGGTTTTTTTAATTGCGTAAATCTTTATCTACCTGTACCTGTAATTATATCTATGTGTGTCAAATTGCAACCCTATCCATTCAGTCATATGAGCTAGTGGTTGATAGATCAATCAGGTATGCCTTCTTTTTAAATAAACAGAAAATTAAGGGCGTAACACTCTAATAAATAGATTTGGGTTGTAAAAAGCATAAAGAAATAAATAATAATTTAATCCTGGGTATAGACGTTCACTCTAAGTCCAAACATACCTATATAAGTTTGTGATGTGATGACATCAGGAGAAAAAGATTTGAAAGTGAGGTATTACGATAACTAGAAACAAGTATATAATAATATTTTATTCGATCCATCAGTCATTCGACGTCCACTGCTGTACATAATAGGTCTCCCTAAGAGAACGCCACAATAAGCGATCCTTTTTTTTTGTTAACATGGTCCAAAATGCTAGTTTACGCACGTCACTGGGGTACCAACAGGATCCAGGGGAAGTGTCGAGCTTGATGTCATACAGGCTTGATTCTTGTGTTGAGTTCATGAGCCACAATACCGACTAAAACATGACCGCGGCGCTTTCTTCCGTCATAATGGAGAGTCATGGGATCGACTACAGATATTCCACACTGACGCTCTAGTTACTACATCCAAGGGTGCCATAATGAAACGGTGCAACCCTATCGAGTTTAGACTCATTATATTCGTCTTGACGAGTAATTTCTCTTTAGATGGTTTCCAGGGTCTGATGATGAAGCTAAAAAGTGACTATAAGAACTCCGTTATAAAACGACATAACCCCATCGATTTCGGGCTCGTATGGATACTCTTGACGAGTACCATGGATGGATAATCGGGTATTACTTTTCTTCGCGCTGCATTGAAGTACTGAACATGAAGGCATGTTGTCATCTGTTTTATCTTTTATCTCTGTAAAAATCACAGTATTTCCGCAGGTTTTAGGCAAAAATCGATATTATAAATATATTGTTGACAGCACGGAACATATTGGCAATAGGCTTGCAGAATAAATATCGATATATTGGTGAAATTATTTTTCACTTTACACTTTACAAACATACAATTTCAAGGTTTTTCTTATGACTGAATTCCAGCAATCTTACGGCGATAACAGTTTAACTATTTTTATAAATGTTAAAGTAAGTTCGTTTATTTGCTATTTCTTGACACCGTAACTACTTAACCAATCATCACAAATTGTCACTTATTTAAAACTCTGGAGTACAGATTAGGACAAAGGCTCTAACTATTGTTTAAGTGGAGAAGGTCTCCTGGCTGGGATGGCTATTATTGTGTAGATTATTTTTATGTTAGAGAGTGACATATTTAGATTGAAGAACTTTACAGGATTATGCTCGCTGTAAAATTGTCTGACAGGATAATAATAAGTTAAGTTGACATTCATTGTAGGGCCAGCTGAAAATCAGTGTCTAGGAATTAGCACTACAAAAACTGAGCTGGCTACCTTTGTTACACTATTGATATTTTATAGTTGTTCCTTTTTATTTTGTTTTTCTTATCTTGTGTAACAAAAGTATTTACTTGCTTTGAATGCTAATAATAATACAATTCAAATGATTAATCAATTCGATAAATTAATAAAAATTAATTTATTTAATAGTATGCTGCTAAGCCACTGCTCACCACTCATTCCGAGCACACAAATTTAATAAATGGTCGGCTTCTTCCCACTATATGAAAATTTGTGACGAATAAAAATCACAAATTATTAGTGGTGGATGCTAGGTTGGAACCTAAATAGCGCAAATTAAATATTTTGAAATAAAGAATATTTAATATATCAATATTTTTCAAAACATCGATATATCGATAGTTGTTGGTTCTTCCTGCATCCCTGATTGACAGCTGACATACAACAGATAAAGGCCTTGTTCCGATATACACTGCGAGCACTGTGATATCACGTGATCAACAGCTTCCATAAATGTAACAACGCACTATGGAGTATTATTATTATTATTGAATATTGTAAATCAAAGATACCCGAACATGGCAAAGTAAAGAAATTGTGTTTATTGCAGTGTAAAACCAATACTTTGTATGAAATGAAAGTAATGACAGATCAGTATACTGGACTGCATTCCGTTAAAAACAGTAACCATTATAGCTAACTATAAAGGAACGACTTTACAGTATACTAAATTGACATCACACCTTACAGGGCTCACAGTGTATATAGGAACACACCCAAATTACGCTGTTATCGTAACTATTAAGATGGCGGACGACAGCCGAAGTAACTCACTTTTACTAGGTATATGAAGATTAGGGCGCCTCCCCCTTTATTAGAGCTCAATGCTTTGCATGATGTCACTGACATCTCTCAACTCAATTGAAATTTTTTAATATTGTACTAGGTAAGCAAATATTCACTAAACATCGATATATCGAATTTATCGATGATTTACATATTACAGTTGATAGCTGCATCCCGAGCGGATAGATAGATCTAATAACACTAATAACACTAACAATAAATATACCTGCGACATACTCGCATAACTGCGCGATCCCGACCCGCGCGGGCCGTGATTCGCGCGCAATGGAGAATCAAACATAGCATCACGCCTGTATTCCTCGAAGGGGTAGGCAGAGGTGTATTACACACCTACGACTCGCCAGCTATGTTAAGTCCCACGTAATAGGGGGCGAGCCTATTAACGTCTACCAAGCACATTTCCAAACTCCGGGCTGCAACTGAGAATTTTTCTTTATAGGAAAAAACTCAATAACATTGCCCGACCCGGGGATCGAACCCGAGACCTCATGATTAGCAGTCGCATACATACCACCGAGAATAAAGAATGTAAACTATGCCATAGACGATAGGATTGAGATTGAAGTGACACGGGAAGTCTTATTATCGAGAACTGAGGTAGCAGGCGATGAAGGTGGTATAGAGGGCAGTGACAATATACATATTATGGAGATAGAAGAGACATCAAGAAAGAGAACGCATGAAGAAAATTCCTCTGAGGAAGGATGGAAAACATTGACTCGCCGTCGTAAAGTCACACGTAAGTCCAGTCAGGAAGATCTTATACAAATATGCGTTAGATGTACCACAGGCCTTCCTAAACAATTCGCACTAGCCAGGCTATTTAAGGATAATAACGTCAATGGAGTTAACCGCGTAAAGTTCATACATAACTACAAGACAATCGTAACATTTGAGAACGAAGTCGACGCCGATCGATTCACGCAATGTAAAACATTTATTGAGCTAGGGTGGAAATGCCAAAAGACGTCTGAAGTGGGTATATCATATGGAGTAATCAGAGATATTGAGCTGAATGTTGCTGAGGACGACATCATTAAAAACTTAACATGCGACGTCGAAATGATATCCGCGAAAAGACTGAACAATAGGAATTACAGTGGTAACGATGCCGAAGGATGGGTGAAATGCGAAGCTATACGACTAGCTTTTAGAGGAGCTTCACTTCCTGCTTACGTATTTTTACATGGACTGAGATTGTGCGTCGACCCTTACATCTTCCCAGTGACCCAGTGTTCACGGTGCTGGAAGTACGGCCATACACGCTTAGTGTGCTCCTCAAAAAAAGTTTTATGCCCGAAGTGCATTAAGAGTCACGAAAATTGTGTAAATACTACGTACCGATGCGTAAATTGTAATGGGTGTCATATGGCCCTGCAAAAAATATGCCTCGTTTTTAAAAAAGAAAGAAGAATCCGTACTGCACGTTAACTACCTCTGTGGTGCAGTGGTAGTATATGCGACTGCTATTCATGAGGTCTCGGGTTCGATCCCCGGGTCGAGCAATGTTATTGAGCTTATTCCTAAAAAGAAAAATTCTCAGTAACAGTCCGGAGTTTGGAAATGTGCCCGGTAGACGTCAATAGGCTCGCCCCCTATTACGTGGGACTTAACATAGCTGGCGAGTCGTGGGTGTGTAATACACCTCTGCCTACCCCTTCGGGGAATACAGGCGTGATGCTGTTCGCGCGATGTGTTTTTGTGTTCAAAATCCGTGAATTGATGTCGGAATTTAATTGCACCTATAGGATGGCGCTTTCCATGTATGTACCGCCTTCTCCGATAGCTGAGCGATGTCTATCTCCCGGACCGCCTCTTGCTATGACACCGGGCTATGAACCTGAACCTGAACGGATGGAGACTACAATGCATGGCTGTGAAAGGAGGCTGATGTCCGATTTATTCGGAAATTCAAATGAAAGTGCAGTGAAAATAGACACATCTCGAAAACAGAGAAGACTTCGCAAATCAGGTTCCCCTCTGAGAGCCCCCACTCCCGGCCCGCACGCAACGCCTCGACCGTCGGCTACACCCACCAGGTCTCCGCGGCTTCCAAAGACTCACTCAAGGTCGATGCGACCGATGGAAACCGATAATAATAAAGATTCAGAGTGTTCAGATGAGTATAATCACGATGTTAAATATTCGTGAACGAAATCTACAGGCAATACCACAGAGAACTAGACTTTCTTCGGATTGTTTGGCAGAATTTACAAAATTTTGGCAAGTAGGGACACATGGGAGAATAATATCATACAGGTTGTTGAAATCTGTGCAGATTGGGTTACAAAACGAGTAGTCAATATTTTACCAGCTGGCTTCTTGTTCGACATATTCACTAATGGCTCATAATGTCTTTACTAACATCAATATCGTACAATGGAATTGTCAGAGTATACGACCTTAGACCAATTCCTTAGAAGTGCTACTTATCCAAGATAAAGTTCACATCGCTGTTTTAAGCGAAACTTGGCTCGAACCTAGTAGTTATTTTAACATTAGCGGATTTAATACCTATCGATTTGACAGATTAGACTCATAGATATGACATACGCGTACACCCAGTAAGGGACAGATATAAAGTACATGCAAAAACAGTGATGCCAGGTTATGATACATTTTCCCCATTAATAATTATTAACTACTAAATACGCAGTTATATACTGACTAATGTGTCGTTACAGATATACACACATAGAGCAAACACTCGTGCCCATCACGCGTATATTTATCATGGGTTAGAATCAAACCCACGATCTCCAGTTTCGCAGACAGGGTCATTAAGCACTAGACCGCCAGGCCGGTTAAGGAATGAGTGAACTATATACAAATAAACACATTTCATTCGCGTTACAATAAATGCGACCATAACTTGACCACTGCTTGCTGCCAAGCGTGGTCTAGTGCCATGTTTGACGGCGAAAGCGTAAGTGGAAACGCTATGCGGATATATGGCGGATATGGAGGAAGGAGGTATTTTGCCCTCTTCTGTCCTCCCCCATAGGTGAGATCAGCGAATAGTGGCGGATTCTTTTAATATTAAAACATATAATGTGACAGGACTAGGGTAATATAGTAAGGTAAATCAATTTATAAGTTGTTTATTATCCTTTATTAACTCACATCCTAATAATTTTGCCACAGCACAATTTACTGAGGTGTTTCAAAATTTCAAGTCCATATTCACTGACCATATTTATTTACATCTTTACTACGGATAGTGTTTGTTTGGCCTCAGAAAATTTCCAGCTACTGTTTAAACAAGCGAGCATGAATACTAAAACTTCTCTGGCCACAGGTTGCACATCATCTTCTACGTGCTGGCCAGCGATATCTTCTTCGATGTAGTTCTAAAATACATAATTAACATATTTGCATTCAAAATAAAATTTTGTGATATAGTTGATCATTACTAATATTATAAATGCGAAAGTGAGTTTACTTATTTGTTTGTTAAAAACTGCGGGCTGAAAGGCTTCACAAGCCATAAAGAGAGTCTCTTAGGTTTACAGGCTCACCAATGATTGGGACTATGTATTTACATTAGTGAGTACTAAGTCATTAATTTTAGGTAATTTTAATGCTCATTATAGCGGATGGTCAAATAGAACTGACCAAAGAGGCTCTCTCATTTTCGACTCCATGTTGTAACATAATTTTATGTATCTAAATAACGGTAGCCGTACTAGAATTCGCCTAGTAAATGGCCTATTGCAACAGTCCTCACCCGACATTTCATTCGCGTCTACAGATTTGGCCATTTTGTTTTCTTGGGCTGTTTCTAATGAATCGCTCGGAAGTGACCATCTAGTAATTAAGCTCTCGTCATGTGTAAACATTCCCAGAATAATTACTAAAAAAATAAATTATAAAAATAGTGACTGGAAATCTTATACATCATTCATAGAAAACTGTTTATCCCGTGGTTGTATCCCAAGCGACAAGAGCTTTACGACTCGCTTGAACACTCTATTCAAACATCTGCAAACTTTATAAAATTTCCGCAACATATTTGTAAAAAATTCAATCCGAAGCCATACTGGACTTTAAACACAAAGTGAAAAATGTGAAATCGAAAATAACAGTCACGAGCAGGATTCGAACCTGCATCTCCTGGATACCGTCCAGATGTTTTGCCAATTCAGCCATCGTGACCCTTGCTCCTGACTGCTAATTTCGATAGCACATTCATACTTAACGTCTTTGGGTGACGCCTGCCTCATCTGTCGGAAGTATTTTCATACATTATACCGACCAGGTAAACTTAATTTTACAATTACCTATTATTTTAATTTAATTATTATTTTTAAGTTAAGATCGGAATCAGGGAATAACTTTACAAGAATAATTTCATGTGACTCTTCTTTTCGGTTGTGCCTTTATTTCCGACTTCTTTTAAATGTAATGTAAAACGTTGTAATGTAAAACATATAAATATACATATTTTTAATCGTGTTATTTTATTAACATAGATTTTTTAAAAAATCGCGTGGCGATATTTTGCCGTGCGTGCTAAGCCTTACTATAGAACAATTAGGGTAACAATAAATTTCCTTTTCCGGTTCATTCAAATCTAAGCCTTAAGGATTTTAAACTCAGAAGGGCTAATCAGTTCACGAAAACAAAATTAACAAAAAAACAACTGTCAGTGTTTTGGTAGGGCTGGGTACCAAGTGGGAATACTCACTTGGTATCGGGCCCGAGCGGGTTGGTACCATCATCTCCCGCGTGACCGGCCATGAAGCACATCGTTGCGTTTTGGCTGTAGCAGGAGATAGCCGTTTATATTTCATTTCATATCTGTGAAATGAATTGGTGAGCAGCGGCTTGACAATACTCTCGGTATAGTCGAGTTCATGGGTGTTGGACCGTAGCTCGCCTGCCACTACATGCAATAAAAAAAAATTAAAAAAAAGTTACAATAAAGTAAACTTCCTCAAATGTAATCTTTTTATTATTTTCAGACTTCTAACTATAGTTCAGTTGGCAGGTTTTTTTGTTTGCATGAGCTAAGAAATACGTCTGATCGTCATCTTTGAATGTAGGGGAGGCCCAAGTTCTAGTCCAGTTCAGGGAAGCTAAGCTTTAAAAAATACTAATATATAAACATGACTAGAACATAGGCCTCCCCTACATTCAAAGATGACGATCAGACGTATTTCTTAGCTCATGCAAACAAAAAAAACCTACCAACTGAACTATAGTTAGAAGTCTGAAAATAATAAAAAGATTACATTTGAGGAAGTTTACTTTATTGTAACTGACAGTTATTTTTTGTTAATTTTGTTTTCGTGAACTGATTAGCCCTTCTGAGTTTAAAATCCTTAAGGCTTAGATTTGAATGAACCGGAAAAGGAAATTTATTGTCACCCTAATTAATCTATAGTAAGGCTTAGCACGCACTGCGAAATCTCGCCACGCGATTTTTTTAAAAATTGATGTTAATAAAATAACACGGTTAAAAAATATATATTTATATGTTTTACATTACAACGTTTTACATTACATTTAAAAAAGAAGTCAAAAATAAAAGCACAACCGAAAAGAAGAGTCACATGAAATTATTCTTGTAAAGTTATTCCTGATTCCGATCTTAACTTGCGCATATACAATCATCTCAATGTTCATATTTCGTGAAGAATTGACACGTTCACCTCATATCTGAGCATCAACCTCGTGTATTATAATAACGTCCATCCATCCATCAGCCTTTCAACGTCCACTGCTGGACATAGGCCTCCCCAAGAGAACCCCATAATGAGCGGTCCCGTCATGGGGGACAATGCCGTAATCGCCACGCTTGGCAGGCGGGTTGGCGAACGCAGTGGATGTTGTTAATACTCGAGGGAGTGCTTCTGCCCACTCCCCCGGTATTCCCTCAGTCGGCTCTTACGACTCTCGTGGGTAGAGAGGGGTGGGACAATTCTAAAGCCGGCCCACACGGCCCATATTTATAATAACGTAAGAAGCACAAATGAGCCCTCAGATTATATCATGATACATTGTCACACACCTCAAATGAGGTGGAACACCTTAATTAGTATATTGAGTGACTCATATAAACTCCTAAAAATATATTTTTCCTGCCCTTCTCTATAGTGGGACGCGACAGAACACGACTGAGCGGCCAACCAGCGCGTTTTTTTTCGCAGTGCAATCAGAGGTATATACTTTCTTTCCACAAAACATTACAGCAAAACACAGACTTATTTTGAAATTATTCTTGCACAATTTTATTTCCACTGCACGCATGCAGCTTCATATTATTGCCATTGTTACAGAATTTTGTGGATAAATCACGTCAATATAATTTTTAGTGTGTTTGTGTCAATATATTTTTTAGTGTGTGCTGAGCCTAAGAATTCGTGTGTCAAAGAAAAGGGACACCGTCACTCCGCACTAACAGTCTCATCTGGCTCGCTGATCTTTTGATTTGAAATATAAACATTCTCTATTGAGCATAAAGTGTATTTTTGTATACACAGAAATATAAAATGCACAGTCCTGTTGTATTATAGGTCCATGGTCCATGCTTACCCTACTTGGCAACACTGTCTATAGTGTAGGCACTAACCATAGATATAGTAACGTATAGATCACCAAAGCGTGTGAGCGAGAAGAAAATCTTGTACGGTAACATAGCAAGATGGAAGAGGAAAGCAAATCTGATGTCATTGCTCACCATTTGAATGACAGGTCGTCTACAGTCTTCTAGCTTGAAATTAGCTTCGCGGTTTTTTGATTTATTTGTGTTATAAATCTTGTTTATTATATAATTATAACTATTAAATACAATGGTTGTTTGTTCTGTGAGTGCCTGTGATGTAAATCATGCAATCAGTCTTGATAATTGCACGTTTCACAGGTAAGTTCTCAGGATGTTATCACAACTTAGATGCTTTTATTTTTCAGTTACGGATTAATTTCAATTCCATTGTTACTGTTTATTTATTACATAAAAATAGAAGAGTTTTACCTACCAATAAAACTCGTATTATGTCCGGGAGCCTTATTCGAGGCCTGTAAGCAATATTGAGATGACATCTTCCGGTTTCGGCCGTATTTTAGTCGTTGTAGTTCCCTTTATCGGCGAAAATATGGCAACTTCCGGCCACCATATTCACCAGGTGAAGTCCGTAGTGGTTCTCTTCATTGGCGTCTTGATTTTCGAGCCGTACGTACGTATACAACGCTGTTAGCGTTAGCGAAATTTATTAAAATCTAAAGTAAATGCGATTTTAAATTCATATGAAATAATATTATGTATTTATATGTTGTAGTTTCAAAAAGTTATTGTTATTTACCCACATAAAAATAACTAATAATTTTATTTATTTTCGTTAAATATTATTTGTTACATAATTTGGCTATCTAATAATGTCGGAAAATGATGAAAAAAAGTGCGCAATTGTATGTCATCGTCGTCAGCCTCATTCACTAGCATGTTGGATAAATATTATCTATATTATTATCTATCGATCGACCTATAGCTCCCAGACTTAAGACTAAGGATATTATAGACAAACTATCAGCGTATGCATGCACCTCAAGGTTAATAAGTTGATTCCTAGATATATATACTACCGGCCTTTTAATCATATATTACTAGATATTTTTTGTACCGATACCACTAATCTTAACTGGCTGTTAATATAGCGACAGGGTGATGTAAACAATATGGTGTCAATATTTAACTCGCTTTTAACAACCTTGTTCGACTTGCATGCCCCGATAAGAAAGATCATTATCAAGGAAAAACCACATCCGTGGATCACGGACACTGTCAAAGAAATGATAAAATTGCTAGATAAGTACTTCAAAAGATTCAAATTAAGTAAACTAGTTATTCACAAAGAGTTATAAAAAAATGAAGTGCTTTTTTGCTGCGGCGATGGAGAGTGAAAAAAGAGCTTATTTCAATACTTTTATCAGCAGAAACATAAATAATCCTAAGAGACTTTGGAAAAATCTTAAATCTACAGTTGCAGTAACTAACCAAAGTAAACTTGATTTACCCCCATCATGCAGTAACCCAGAAATTCTTAACAGGCATTTCCTGTCTATATCTGGTGATGAATCTGTTGTTATTTCAACTCTTACATACTTCAAGTTTCATAGATTTCACGATAGCACTTTTACACTTGAGACAATTAATGAAGACTTAGTACTGGAGGCCATTAATAGTTTAAAATCATATGCCTTAGGTTCCAATGATATTTCACTGGAGATGCTTAAGAGGACTCTACCGCAAAGTCTCCCTGCAATTACTGCAATTATAAATAGGTCTATAACATCTTCAACCTTCCCAGACCTGTGGAAAACTGCTATAGTGAAACCTATTGGGTATAGGTTCCTAATCCTATGTATGCTAAAGACCTTAGACCAATCAATATTCTTCCTTGTCTTTCAAAGATTCTGGAGAGGATTATTTACAATCAGCTGAGGAGTTACCTTGAAAAATATAATATTTTACCTCCAATGCAGTCCGGATTTAGTCAAGGCCATAGTACCACTACTGCGCTTTTAGATGTAGTGGATGACATATTAGAGGCTAGGGACCATGGTATGGGTACTATCCTGGGTCTACTTGATTTTTCACGTGCTTTTGAGTCTCTTAATATTCCTCTCCTTCTTTCTAAACTCTCTTACTATGGTTTCGACTCCGCCACAGTAAAGTGGTTTCACAGTTATTTATGCAACAGACTTCAATATGTACAATTAGACAATATTGGTTCTAGGTCATCCTACAGGGAAGTAACCAGGGGAGTTCCTCAGGGATCCATACTCGGCCCCCTTATTTTATATAGTGCTGATCTTATAAAGCATATACACAACTCTAAATTTCACCTCTATGCAGACGATCTCCAAGTTTATACCTCTTTTAAACCTTACGACTGCCATCAATCTGTAAATAAATTAAATGAAGATCTGGACAGTATCGCCGGTTGGGCTAAGTTAAACTCATTGGTAATAAACCCGGATAAATCTAAATTCTTAATATTAGGATCAAAAACTTGTACAAATATAATAGCTACTTTGAATCCATCGATAAGTATACAGGGCTGCCTGATTGAGCAGGTATCGGAGGCTCGTAACCTGGGCGTAATTTTCGACAGTCAACTGCACTTTGAGACGCATGTGCTGGAAATCCGTGCGAAACTGTTTTTACCGGCTCAAACTTTTATATCGAATACGGCCATATCTTTCTGTAGATTTGCGTTTAATGTTGTGTGAATCGCTCGTTTTGTCTAAACTGGATTATGCTGACAGTGTTTACGGTTCGTGTATATTAGGTAGAACAGAGAAGATTGTGCAACGGGTGCAGAATGCATGTGCTCGGTTTTCTTATGACTTCTCTCCACGGTCACATGTTACCCCTTTTTTAAATGCTGGCAATCTCTTAAAGATGTCTGCTCGCAGAAAGCTCCACCTGACGACTTTGTTGTTTGTTATTATAAGAGATGAGAAACCAAGCTATCTCTACAACAAATTGTCGTGGTCTCGGTAGAGACATCAATACAAAACCAGGGCATCCTCCTACCTTCTGCTCACTAATAAACACCGCACAGCTGTTTTTCGGGGAAGTTTCAAGCTTGTTGCCACACGGTGCTAGAATGTACTTAAACCCCCTCTGCTTTCTTTGAAAACATCGCGTACATTTAAAATTAAATTAAAAGATATTTTGTTAAGTGAACAAAAACTCATACCATAGCATTACTGGTATTTGTGCCTCCTATAATGTGTGTTACAGTATTGCACTCTACTACCGGTACGTAAGTGCTCATAATCTACTCCTCGGTCTTCCTTGTAGCAATATAAAATATTGTAATTTATAATTAATTTCAGTTTCGCTATTTTCTAATCAGATTAGCCTATTAGTTGCATTTCTATGTTCATATGCCACCTGTGATTGTCGTTTTCTGTTTCACGCTGTGTTTGTTTAAATGGCCCAGCGTGTCTAATGTTGTGGATGTTTATATGACATATTTATTGCTCTTGCTTGACTGCTATTTTCTGTTGTTCTTACTAAGTACCTACTTATATTTCTATTATGTACCTACCTATATATTTACATTATTTCGTAAGTATATATTTACATTATTTCTTACTACTCATTTATTTTATTTATATATATTGATTCATTTTATGTTAATATACATTATAATTAGATTTAATTGATGTAAGAATATAAATCCTGTATAGGTACATACTTGGGTATTGGCTAAGGCAAAGCATCTGGACGGTATCCAGGAGATGCAGGTTCGGATCCTGCTCGTGACTGTTATATTCGATTTCACATTTTTCACTTTGTGTTTAATGTATGTTGCTAAGCATGTCAAATGCTAAAAATTTACATAAAAATATCTAAATATTTATGGGGTTTGCGTCATTATTAGGTAAATTCTTAATTGTACAATTAAGTTTACCTGGTCGGAATAATTTATGAAAATACTTCCGACAGATGGTGCAGGCGTCACCCAAAGACGTTAAGTATGAATGTGTTATCGAAATTAGCACTCAGGAGCAAGGGTCACGATGGCTGAATTGGCAAAGCATCCGGACGGTATCCAGGAGATGCAGGTTCGAATCCTGCTCGTGACTGTTATTTTCGATTTCACATTTTTCACTTTGTGTTTAATGTATGTTGTTTAGCATGTCAAATGCTAAAAATATATATAAAAATCTAAACCGGAATAATTTTAAAAGAAAACTATGATTATAACTTTTTATGCCTAAAAATGTACCTACTGACCTATTTTAGCCGGAGACAATAATGACAGGACCATGGAATTAATAAAAAGAACGGACTGAGCCTTGCTAACAAAAGATTGTGTCACTCAGAGTCGGCCAGTTCGCTGTACGTACATGCCAACACGCACACATTCACACCTTAGTCGGCCATTGCGCGAGTAAACGTTATCACAGTCGGTACGTTTACGCTGCAAAAAAATATCAAAATACAGCACATCTTGTGTGGTGAAATGGTGAAAAACCGTAGTGACCGAAAGAAAAAAACCCAGGAGTCACGTTTCATAGGTAAATTAATAATTTAATCACTTAGTTCCCGATTTTATACATTAAAATTTATATTAATTCACCAGAACAAAATAATTCATCACAATGCCAGTATTGCTCATATTCGCTAGTGGAAATTACCCGAAATATGGGAATTTTATAGTTTATATTTATGAGGTACTATTTGTTTAGGTTAAATTACTATACTTTGATTTTTTATTTTGTAGACTAAAATGTTATTTAATAGCCACGTATCATTAATACTGTTGTTGTAGTCTGAGTTATCGAAAACACATAATTAATATATTTTTTTTTATTATAATAAATTTTCTGATGGTTCATTAATTTAAATTTGCTTTGATCAGTAGTATAAGTAGCATGAATTTATTATTGTAGCATTTACAAAATCTAAATTAAAGTAATCATACCTATTTTAATATGTTTTCTATACTATTATAAAGCTGTAACATAGCTGTGTCTGTACATTTAAGATATTTTAGAAAAAATGACTGTAATAGACTATATAAGCGTATCTAAACACAAAACGATATTTTTGATTTTTTTGTCTGTTTATCTGTTTGTTTGTTCGCGCATCACGCAAAAACTGCTGAACGGATTTTGATGCAACTTTTTATTTGATAGCTCTTGATTACACTTAACAACTGGTATATATTTTATACGCTACTTTATCGGGAAGCTGAGATATAACCCAAAAACTATCTTTTGGCTGCGGAGGAGCTGCGAGGAAAGGCTAGTTACGTAATAAAATTGCATTTGCGAGTGTTATTTATGTTCATAAGAAAATCGCATTTAACGAAAGCGACTTAAAATAAGGTGATAGACCGTAGGTGCCTATTTGTCTGCTTATTATCATTTTAGTCATAATGGAAAAAATAAAAGCTGAACTTTCTTAATCACAATTTATTTCTGAAATATAACTTTCAGAATCTACATTTACTAAGAATCTTTCTGTTACATTATCAATAAGGTGAACGAGTAGCATCATTTTATTTCGTTACTTTAAGTATAATAACATACTCGACATATCTCAACTACCATTGCAGTATCAACAACTTTAGCCCTCAGTAAATAATTCTTTAATTTCAGCCATTTTAAAATATTTTTAATTTCTTGCGACACGCCCCTTTACCTGTGCCCATACTAGTTATATGGGATTTGATTTACAGTGCTAAGGAAGTCTTTTGAGATGTTGACACCATACTCAATAGTGAACTCCTCAACTACATTTTTTGATAATAAGTGTTTTCTTTTGTAATGATTTACAGTAATTCTGCTTTAATCAGTGTATTAATTTAGTAATTGGTTACATTCTTTGAGTTTAGCCACTTTTGAACTGGGTCTTACGCCACCCTGTAGTGGCAGTTTTATTCTACCTTATGGGAGTGGTAAGAAGCGTTATCTAATACCAAAACGAAATCATCAAAATTACCTTTAGCTACTCTTCAAAATATTCTATTTTAATAATAATATAGCTGCTTACAATTAGAAACTGTAGCGGCCCATATAGATAACATAAAACTGTTTAAAACAATAAGCTTTGTGTATTCCGCTCACCTCAAAAAAGAGCAATAGTTTCCTAGAATTCTGTGAACCCCATCTGCGCTAGAACCATAACTCTACCGATTACAACTGCATCGGATTCCTCGGAAACACATTAATTGTCAAAGCAGTAAAGACACCTTGGCCACTGTAGTCCCGACAAACATGCAAGTTAATCCCGTTTTATCGACATAATTATGTTATCCTTTATTACCCATTATCTGCCGATGATTTATTTTAAGTTTTAAATAAATACAGTAAAATTGTGTTTTTTGCACTATTAACCTTTTCAAATAGTACGGTATATTTCATATACATTTCCAATAAATTTATCTGCCAACCTGTTTTTTTTAATATGTATAATAAAAAGGGTAAATTTGGCTAACATGGCAATCCTAAACTCATTCATACATAGATAGCCGCCGCCATTACGTATCTTCAATTGTGTCTTAGCGAGGCGCTGTCCGTTCCTTTATACGTCCATGGACAGGACATAAGAAATTGCAGTTTTGCTTATATTTTGCTTAAAATGTATTATAATGTGTAACATTAGCGTATATAACGTGATAAATGAAGGTTTTTTTTACGTAAATATAAAAATAAGCTTACATGTCGATGATGGGGACGATTGGCCACCTTATTGTTTGGACCCAGTTGATTGGGTCCAAATAAATATAACTCATACGCGAAAAGGATAAAATAAAAAAACATAGTTTCACGCCTGTATTCCCTGAAGGGGTAGGCAGAGGTATATTACACACCCACGACTCGCCAGCTATGTTTAAGTCCCACGTAAGGGGGCGAGCCTATTGACGTCTACCCGGCACATTTCGAAACTCCGGGCTGCTACTGAGAATTTTTCCTTTTTTTTTATATCTCTCTCACGCTTGCTAAAGCCTAATATGTGCATCCTTTTCTTCATCCTTAGTGTCAAAATAGTAGTTAGTCTATATTATATTTTGTCTAGGCTCCCAGACGTATACTTCAAGTATACTTATGCAAAGTTTGAAAGGCCCGTCTCTTCTATAACGTTACATACTCTTTAACTACCAACAAAGTAGGTTTGATTCAGAAAATTCGATACATAAGTTGTGCTATTGCTGTCAAGCATACCAGCAAAGAGCATATAACACTACGTTTACATACCAGCATAATAAAATTACCTATTTGATGTTCTGAAGAATGATATTAGGTCTTTGTCTAAGATATTAGGTGATATTTCACCTATAAAATAGTATAACACAGAGTATATATCTAGTATAACATAATTCCTTAGACAAAGTATAGTAAATCCTTTATCTAAGCATAATTCATAGGACGATGGCGATCATAATAAAAAAAAAACAAAATTAAAATGACACATTTTATTTAAAAGTTCAGAGTATACACGGAATAAGTATGGAATAAGTACGTTCCAAAGATTCGTTCGAAATAAATTATTTTATTATTTAAATTTGTGTAAAAAAACCGAGCGAAAGCACCAGCAATTCATAAAGTAACTACCTTTAAACTACATAAATATAACATAATATGTATAGGTACTTGTTACATTTAAAACTACCTATATAATAATTAAAAACGTTGATTTTTTGTGCTAATATATAAAAAAAAATGAAGAAAATCTAAAGTAATAATACAATCATGCCTTATCATTTTCATTTCAGCAGTATCCTAATTTCTCTAGATAATAAAACGACCTACAGGTAACAGGTCTATAAGCCGACATTATAATAATATGCTTTCTTTGTGTTTACAAGGGGCACATTAATAAATAAATGTTTAAAAAAGCACCTTTACTCATGGACATCAAATTAATATTACATTTTATTTTAGAAATAAATATAAGCAAGTTGATTTAAGAACTAAGTTTAATATACAATTGGACGGATTGCGAAATACGATCTTTTGTACCTTATTTAGTATTGTAATAAAATCAAAATAATAACAGCGCCATCTTTTAATATAATCGAGAAGATTAAACTTTTACAAACGTCACTAGATGGCACTGCTGTATAATTCACTCATTTCTCTTTGCTTATAAAAAATAGTTTAAAATACATAAATTACGTAATACATTTTTATTGATATGAAATAAATGGTTATAATCTTAATAGAGCACGATTATTACTAGAATAATATTTTGTACGTAATACACAACTTATATTATTTAATATACTAAACACTAAGCCACAAACACTAAATTAAATAGCGCTTAACGTACACTTACATATTTTTATTGTGAAAGCTTTGTATTTTTAATTGGACTATAAAATAATAAATCTCTGACGTATCTTATCAGTAAATACACTGAAAGACGCGCAATTATCCATTTTCTTCTTCATTTTTACATCGTAATAAGTTGTTAGTTAATGACAATTTAAAAAAAATATCTATTTGTGTTAGGATTTATTTTCTTTTTAATTACCTTAAAAATATTTTCTCTAATATTTCTGTTAATTTTTTTGACGAAATGTGTTGTTATATTATAAAACTGCAACTAGGTATTAAACTATAAATGTGCGCCAACCTTAGAACGTTAGATTTAAAAGAGATAATATAGCCTCTTAATACTATGATATAAAACGTTACTTACGCCAAAAAGGCTAAGACATATTAAAGCACACGTAATATTTTAAAATACAATTTAAATACGAGAAGTTATGAGATTTCTTTAGTTTCATCAAATTGATTAGAAGTGTGAATGTTTCTTTTGAATAGTAATCGCATCTACAACACTCACCAATTACCTTGAAAACGACTAAACAATTTGATCATTGCCTTAAAACTAATAAATCAATTTATTTCATATAATATCTTAGTAATAATAGAAGGAATTAAAATATCTTTCACAATAAAAGCATACATACAGTAATTTGTAAACTATATCATAGAAATGGCACATCCCTCATTTCGAGCCAGAATTATGCCCTGTAATTTAATGGATTGAAAAGGTAATTTGAAATGCAGATTTTAGACAATTTGTCCTAACGTTGATAAATAATTAAGACATTTATCGGCGCGATAATACAACTTCTATTATATAGTTTACTATTTCTATATATGTACAGTACGACAAGAATTAGAGGTGCCATCAGTTAATTTCGTCAAATCCAAACCAGAAGTGAATGCGGCGGCAAAATGCGTCAATATCAAACGAACTTCCACCACCACCCAAAATTCTCTCGGATCCCTTTCAATTTATATCCTCCTTCTCCAGATCTAGCAAGCTGGAGTCCTTGGTGTAGTTGGCTACAATAATCGCGTGCTAACAGACGGGCTGTTTACTGGTTTGACACTTGTAACATAAAAACTCGCAATTTTCACATAATTGTGATCCTATCAGCAACTGAAGCTCTCAAATCGGTAACGAAAAGGCATGACATAATTTTAATCGTTGGCACCTCGCAATCGCATCGTACTGGTAAAGATTTTAAATAACATGAATTTCATTCGGTGGACGATTTTCATATTACGAATAATTTTCGTTTTGTTGTGATGCATTTACAAATACAGTAAATGCAAATTCCAAAGGCGAATTCAGGCTAGAGGTTTTTTATTTGGATAAAGGTAATTTGCATTAGTAATATAAACACAGTTTTCGTTATGGTAACATTGACTTGTCATTTAACTCGCTTTGTGTTTGACTATTCCAGGGTGTTTTATGACGGGTGAATGCAGGTAGTAGTACTAGCTTCTTTATCTAAGAGTACTAGGTACTGTGGCAGAAGGAAAAACCTTATGTCAAACAGAAATGACACCTGTCAGGAACTAATATGACGTATTGAGTAGACTTCTTAATTCAAAATAACTATTAAAAAAATAAAATGAAAGTTTTTAATTTGTGATTTGAATATAGTAATTCAGCTTAAGAAATAGAAAATAATAGTGATTACTGATTTTATTTTCCAAAATTGAGTTTATTCTTTGTTCTCCTTCGGCTGGTTGTTGTAGACGATTTCAGCGTACTCTGTGGAGGGTGGCGAAGGTTTCTCAGAGGCAGGTCGCTCACCAAGCGCTAATTCGGCATAAACCACCCCCTTTTTGTCGTCAGAGAGAGGCTGGAAGAAAATGAAGTCTACATTGTAAGAAAATAAAGTTAACAAATTCAAATTTTAGTTTCGAGGTATTCAGTGTGGGTTAACATTGCAGAGCTAATTGCTCTTCCTCTCTTTATTATCATCTTTTAGATGATTATGTGCACTTTTGTTATTTTCTGGAACTAAACATAACAAATTTCATTTGGCAGCTGTCATTTGTGACGATGTCGTGGCCACGTCTTATTGATCGCTTCATGTTGTGACCGTCCATTTCATGAAATGGTTAGGTTAGGTTTCGCGAAATGGTTGCCACGAAATGGTTGGCCACTTCTGTGATCTGGCTATAACGTCGACAAAGACAATAAGGTAATGTTCAACAAATGGGACTGTTTGGCGGACAATGCCCTAAACCTTTCTTTGACTCGCGCCCATGTGGGTTGTTAACAATCAGTACAGCAGGAGAACTCGAAACATGCCTGCTTATTGGACCAGTAGGTCCATTGCCCCTTAAAGGTTGAGGAGGCTTGTAGTGAAATTTATAATGGCTGTACAATCTCGAAACGGCAATTAGAGCATACCCATACGGTTGGGCCCAAAGTAGACTGATCAATCAGCCTCCTTTGGTAGTAAACAACTTAACGAACGGATTTCTCTTTCGACCTCTTCGAAAGAGAGTAAGGCATAAAAAATACTACACAGATGGTAGAGCCTTGCTTATACTAGCATGAATGGGTCAGCTCCCCCCCCCCCCCCCTTCCTATCTTCTCCTTAAAATCTTCTCTATCCTCTACTTAGTATCCTTTCCCTATTATCCTTCGGCTCCACCTCATATATATAAATAATGAATAAATATTCACGGACACTTTCACACAACGCCCTCTGGTCCCAAACTAAGTTTAACGCTTGTGCTATGGGTACCAGATTACGGATATCTTTATATATGTATATAATTCTACTGTACGTGTGTATGTCACTGAACTCGTCCTAAACGGCTGGACCGATCTCGACAAATTTATTTGTGTATGTTTGTGTAAGTACCGGGATGGTTTAGATTCACATTTGGACCCGGTGGGTGGCGCCATGATAGTATTTCGAAAAAATATATATAGCAGTACGATGTTCACCTGGTCAGCTAGCTATATATATATTTATATATTACTTTTTTTTATATGTATACACACTACATTTTTTTTTACACCCACGTAATGTAAAAAATTTATTGGATACTCCTTACCTTCTCTTCGGTGTCCATTTGCGTTTCAGTGGCCTGAACTTTATCCTTAGCTTTTGGAAGTACTGCCCTCATTCTTGCGCTAAGTTGAGCGATGCGTGACCTCTCCCGACCTCCGACTGCACTTTCTGTGTCGCTGCTATGAAGAGTTAGGAGTTAGTCAAAAATGTTTGTGTCTTTTTGAGTACGAATCTTTTTTCATGTGAACTTAGATGACTTTAGAAAAAAGATCCGTTCTAAAATTCACAAAGTTGCTCTTTTTATACGCCATCTATAACTGAGCTCAAGAATTTAAATAATTTTGCTTTCAGCACCAGAGAGAGAGAGACCAAGAGAGCGAGTAGGTATGAAAGAGAGTATTGGTGTAAAAATGCGAAAGGGAATGCTCCGATGGTTCGGACATGTGGAAAGAATGCCAGACGACCGACTGGTTAAGAAGATATACAATGCGAAAGTGGAAGGATGTAGGTACAGGGGGAGACCGAGACTCGCCTACCTAGACCAAATCAGTCATGTATTGAAGGAAGGTGGAGTCAGGAGCCTCCGAAACCGGCGAGCGTGTATGAAGAAAGTTATGAATGTTGAGGAAGCGAGAGATGTATGCAAGAATAGAACCTCTTGGCACTCTGTTCTCTCTGCCTACCCCGCAAGGGAAATGGCGTGATGATAAGTAAGTAAGTAAGTAAGCTCGACCAGGGAAGTACCACCGTCTCACAGAATATCGATGTATAGTAGATAATTGTAGTTATTTCTATTATACTGTTGTTGTTTCTTCGGTGAGTGAGAGTGCTGTTCGCCCAAATTACCTTTTCCCCTCTCTATATATTCTCACCATAGACTATACTTCTTCTTCTTTCTTCTCTAGCAGTTGGCAACACGTGTGCGCCGTATGCTTGTTTGCCATTATCATCGCAAAATCTACTAACTAATCGTCTACTATACAATGGATTAAATTTCTGCCCAAAACTAAATTAGAGATGGTTTAAAGATGATGAAAACTACTTGAGCCCAACTCAATGTATGATCTATTAAAATAAGTATTATGTATGGAATTGATGGTTTAGATGTTCAGACCACGATTTCATGCATCACGAGCTCTGATGATGGTAAGTGGTAACCGCCGCTTATTGTCTTTGGGAATACGAGCGGCACAGCCAAGCCACCGCCTACCGTGAGTAAAATGGTTGTCTTAAACCTCGTTTAAGTGATGGATATTTCATTCTGGGGAAACACCAGCATCAGGGAGTTACTTCCAAAGCTATATCATCAGCATACAGCGCTACACGTGGAATTTTGATAACCCTTCAAGCTTGGGTTGCGGAAGTCACCACTGAAGTAATGTAACACAGTTCAAGTGGTCTGCGAATAAAGGCAGAGGTTCTAGTGGACTGCCTATTGGTGGAGAGACAGCACACGATGGGTATATTTAGTGGATGAGGGAGAGACAGACTTCACAAAAAAAGTTGGCAGCAGTAACATAGTTCCAGTGGTCCGCCAATAAAGACGGAGAGACGGCACACGGCGGGTTTGTTTTGTAGGTGAGGGCCCCACACTACCCTGTTCGTTTCCCCGAACGACGGGGTGTGCGTTTAGGAAAATTTCTTCCCGCCTTAACAAAAAAGAAAAGGCGTGGAAATGTTCGCTAACACTGACCTAGACTATACCACCACTTACAATTAAGTCAAACGACTGTCTTATAAGTAATAAGTAAAACCGGAAAAAGACTAATTAGCCTGGACATCGCGAAGGCGTTCGTCAGGGTCTGGCATAGGGCCCTTCTATCGAAGCTACCATCTTATGGAATCCCCGAGGGACTGCAAATGGATCGCCAGCTTCCTGCAGGGTCGGAGCATCAAAGTCGTAGTAGACGGCTGCTGCTCCGCTACCATGGAGGTTAATGCTGGCGTACCACAAGGTTCGGTGCTCTCACCGACGCTGTTCATCCTGCATATCAATGACATGCTCTCGATAGAGAATATGCATTGCTATGTGGACGACAGTACGGGTGATGCGCGATATGCCGGCCATCAGAAAGTCCCTCGAAACATGCTGAAGGAGAGTAGAAGGACACAACCTGTGTCTGAAGTCGAGAGCTCTCTAGGACGGGCCTCAGAATGGGGATAAAAGAACTTGGTTCAATTCAATCCTACGAAGACACAGATACGCGCAACGTTCATTGCAAAGAAGGACGCATTTGTTGTGGCGCCTCAGTTTCAAGGAGTAACTCTCCCAATCTCCGATATTATTGGGATCCTCGGCGTCGACATTTCAAGCAAAGTCCAATTCGGGAGTCATTTGGAGGACAAAGCTAAATTGGCGAGCAAAAAACTGGGCGTCCTGAACAGAGCCAACGGTACTTCACACCGAGGCAGAGACTTGCACTATATAAGGCACAAGTCTGGCCTCACGTGGAGTACTACTCACATCTCCGGGCAGGCGCACCAAAATACCAGCTCGACCCACTTGACTCCCTGCAAAGACGTGCTGTTCGAATTGTCGACGAAAAAAATTCACTTCACAAGTAAAAAATATCAAATTGTCAATGAGGAAGGAGCCTATCTGCTTCCTATTCTCTATTTCTCTTTCTTGAGGAAGGAGCCTATCTGCTTCCTGTTCAACACACTCCATCTCCTTATACTTTTCATCCACCTACTTATTGCATCTCTATCATACTTCCTCTTCATGGAACAGTCCTCTTCCTGAGATAAGCACACGCTAGTTATTTTTATTTCATTGCTTTGCTAACAACATATATTTATTTACCTAAAAAAACAAAGTTTTCTTGTAACGCGTCCTTTATAGCTTTATTTCCGTGTCTTACCGGTTAGTACCGATCCATCAATGAGTTAGTTCATGATGTGTAGTGATTGATCGATTAGACAAACGTACGATAGATGATCAAAACATGCTTTATTTAATATTACACATACACAGTACGAAGATGGCGGTCTAAAAGCACAACACCAGCTGGCGTCCTTTAAAAAAACAACAACATAATGTCAAACTTTAAATAAGGGTCAGTGGATTTACACATTCCTCCCATTTTCCAAAGAGTAGGTAGGTTAATTTTAATTGTTAATTTTTTGCCGCCATTACTGTAGCAAATGTCTGTTCTACTCTCAGACAGCAAGAATAGAAGAAAGAAGTTGTACATATTGTATTTTTTAACAGCCCCATGACCTGAACTTTCTTTCGGTCTCTCGGTAGGGTTCGTTTTCAAAAGGTATATCTTGTACATTAATGCTAGTATTCGCCCGGTTGACGAGGAATTAATTTGTAATTTGTCTACCTATTTATGTTATAGACTAGCTGCTACCCGCGACTTCATCAATTTAGCTATTTTAGATTTATTTTGGCAGGAACCTTGATTATTTTTGTAAGTAGTAGTAGTAACCTAAGTTACTCCTTATAATATCAGCTATCTGCCAGTGAAAAACGCTATCCAAATCGGTTAGGCCGTTCCGGAGATTAGCCTGTAAAAACAGCCAGACTGATAAAAATTGTTATTTTGTTATAGGTGACATATACATTTATATACTCTCATATGCATTTAGTAAAAAGCTGTTACATATTTAGACATTACAAACAGACACTTCAACTATTCTATTCTTATTCTTTGTCAGAGATCACCTGTCATTGAACCGCCAAATATCTTTTCTTTAAAAAAAAAATCTGGAAATCGCTAAAGAAGATCAGAAACTGGTTTACCAACCTTCTTGATTCGTAGCCTACCAAATTATACATGAAAATATACTTACGATTCACCAGAGCTCCTCGGATTGTCGCGCCTTCGACCTGTAATTTAAAAAAAATAAAAACAGAGTTGATTTATAGTCACTTAGTTGGGGCGGTCGGTACCTACAATTTTATTGTGATATAGGTATATCTTTGATGTTCCAACGATTTAACTGTACGCTGGAATTGGAATAAACTTATTTCCCGCCTAAATTCCTATTCGTTGGCACTTCGAGCTTTTCGAGATAAGATTGACAACGTATATTTTTACGATATGTATTTTTTAGCAGTAGGTTTTCTTAGCCAATTTTTAGAAACATATATTTTACTGCTTTACTGCAGAGCGGGGTTCAAACCTGCGTCCCTTCCAATCCGGGGAAGTGGTCTAGACCGCTAAGGCATCGCAGTCACCGACGGTGACACCCAACCTCCACTTCACAATTGCTTTTAGATGTCTATACGCCCCTATCAGATCATTTACATACATTATTCCACTAAAGAAGGTAAGTTTAATTTTGCAATTAAAATTCATACTATTTCATAGCGCGATTTTTTTTAATTAAAGAAAGAAAGAAAGAAAATATTTATTTCGTGCTACAAAAGACTGCATATTTGTAACAAAAATAAAATTTAATATACCTAAAAACTACCTATAATAAAAAGTTGAAACAGAATTATACAGGATTGGTGTTTGTCTTAAGCAGCAGAAAAAGGCCCATGGCTCAGCAAATGTTGCAATGCCGGATGGCATTCCAACGCTGATTTTCAGCAATGTCCTGGACCCTACTTGACACCAACATAGAGGTCATAGAGCATTTAGTGCTCCAATTACTGTACAATTATTATTTCTATTTTCTTATAAATAAATACATTCTTACAAATAGACATAGTTACATTTGCATACATATATTTGTTTGTTACTGACATATATGGCTAAATCCCACAAAATAAAAAAATAATAATAATAAAAAATAAATAGCCTGCGCTGTACGTTTTCTACATTCCATGGACATAACAAACCAAGCTAATCTGTGTACATAGCGTTGCCGTTCCATAATGCAATAAATAGCCAAAGTTGAAAAATATATTTGCCAGTCTAGTCTATGTACTTTCAGTTTTCACTGTTTTCAGCCATTATTATTCATAGAGCAAAGAGAAGAGAATATAACCTAAACTTAACCACTACGTTTAAAATCAGAGTTTCAGTGACAATCCGAGAGCGCTTAACGTAATATTCAGTTTGAAATCTATATTTTACAAAAGAAATTAAATATAAACAGACGTAACCAAACCATACAGAGACATACACACAATAAAAAACACATTGGAACATGAAAACACATTGGAACCTGTAAGAAGATTACCAGATTTAAGTGTTTTCCTGGATTGAAAATTGTAATCCAATTTATCCATATGAATCAAGAATAATTATGCTCCAAAGCCAAGTCAATTTACAACACATAAAAGTTACGATCCTCTACGTTACAGTGATATCTCTACCATGTGAAATACTGACCGGACCACGGTTATTTTGTGCACACTTCTACCCTACCTAAGTTTTATTACAGCCAAAGATTAATAAAGGGCCGAAGGACTTTACACACCCACACTGCTACAGATGTGAGCCTCACCTGGATGACTGACAACTGAGAGGTTTGTGTAATTATTTGAATAACTGTATACCAACATTTATTAATTTATTATGTAAACCTAACTTATATTTATTATATAACTTAAGTAAGTAAATATAGATATTAAATATTTGATTATTATTATAATTTGATAGAATATATATTATAGTTGAGACTGAATTTGATTTTGCAGTAAATATTTTTTTAAGTTAGTATTATAGCATTTCTTTGTTTAATATAAAAAAAATGGGTGGAGTCCCTCCATGCGGAAGAAGAGAAACCTCGTAATGTGGAAATTGGACGCTACTCGTTGCTAACGCTCGCGCTAGCCTGTAACAGGTATACTACGCGCATGCGTTCGAGTACGACCACGCATTCACTCTCGCTCTGTCTATTCCCCCTCCCCAGGAGAGTTGAACGTTTAACGCAACAGTGCTTTCATACCCCCTCCATGGTAGTGTTAAATGCTTAACGCAACCTTGTTGGAAGTCGACTAAGAAGTTTCACTTCAAAAAAAAATCGCGCTATGAATTAGTATGATCATATCTTTATTCTTTTATTTTAGCACTTGATATGCTCAGCTACTTTAAAGAACAAATTATTTGTGAAAGTGGAATAAGAGAGCTTTATTGCGAGCGGAATGCATCCCTTCTTTTTTCTTTCTTGCTAAAATACAGATCAATATGAATATGAGATGTTAACTAACGAACTTCTCGTAAGTAAGAATGGATTGTATTGGTTAGCGGTCAAAGCATTTCTCCCAGATCGGGGAGTGGCGCAGATTTAAATCCTGCTCACAAGATTTTCTTTTATCATTGTTGCTCATTTGTTGCCCAGCGTTCCTGAGGATGTCTCGTTAGAGGCGAATTTGTTTTCGGATTTTTGCAGAGTATTTTAGACTTTACTAGTCTTAAAGCTACCACTGATCCCTACTGGTAACTCCTAATTTCCACTTGACATTTGTTTTTTAGATGTCTTCACTCGGATTGTTGTTTATTTTTGTGGTCAAATATACATTCTGCGTAGTAATCAAACCCACAATACTCTAACCTACCAATAATCTATAGTTTGTGCAAAATGTGTAAAAAAATAATCTTCAAAATGACGCATCAAACATTACTTACTTATCGTCACGCCATCTCCCTTGCGGGGTAGGCAGAGAGAACAGGGTCCTAAAAAGCTCTATTCTTGCATACATCTCTCGCTTCCTCAACATTCATAATTCTCTTCATACAGGTTCGCCGATTTCGGAGACTCCTGACTCCACTTGCCTTTAATACATGACCGATTTTCGACTAGGGTTTGCAGGTCAGTTGCACACTGCGCTAATAAGACCGCATCGTCTGCATATAGCAGAGAGTTAACCACTATGTCACCCATCTGAAATCCCACATTCATTTCATTCAACCTTTGTAGATATTTATCCAGATATATGATAGTCTAGCTCATGGGTCGGCAACCTTTTCGCCGCCAGGGGCCACAGGGGGGCTATATAAAAGAAAGAGGGCCACATATGTCATTTTATTTAAAATTTTAAGCCTTTTATTTTTATTAAGTAAAATTACGAAAAATAACAAAAAACTTAAATTAAAAAAAAAATGCAAATTTAACCAGGTATATGCTCGGTATCATAATGGCGTTTCACGTTATACTCTTTTTGTATAGCAAGGGTTTTTTGGCATATTAAGCGGTTTCCCATTACAATTAAGTACCATAATTATTTACGTTATAGATACTTATTATTACTTATTTATTTAGGTATATAAATTAAAATGCTAAAAAGTACAATCCCGGGCCACAAGAAGGTAGCTCGCAGGCCGCATGTAGCCCACGGGCCGCGTGTTGCCGACCGCTGATCTAGCTGATAGAATGGAGCCTTGTTTAACGCCGATATTTACATTAAATCGGGCATTAAATTAATTTATTTAAGAGAGATACTTCATCACTTCATGCCTACTTAAAACACCTTTAGGTAATAAGGTATCTAAAATATGTATAATATGTATTCTTTCAACAGTGTATTGTATGTACCTACAAAATTTGTACTTAAGGTACCTATATATGTAGCTATTTTTAATATAATGTGAATTATATTTGGCTGTTCCAATTTCATAAAATAAAACATCATATTCTTATTTAATAAATATTATATTGAATACTTTGTCATAACCGTTATTATAGACATCAATAGAACACATTTTAAAAGCATTACATTATAACGTGACATAGTTTATAAATTATTCCAAAATTATTCATTCTAAATGTATTTTATAATACATAATGAAACGTTAATATTTAAAATTGCAATGATATTCATTTTAGTATTTACGTATTGTTGTATTCATTAATATTTAGACTTGAAATATAAATGATGGGATTGCCTTATCACAATAATCAAAATGGCCGCCGCGATCACACATCGTTAAGAGGTAAATTATAAAAACTGTATTCTTAATGTCATGCTAGATGTATTTAATGTTTAATGTATTTCTGTTTTTGTATTATACCTTTTGATGAACATTAAAATCTTAAAGTATTTATTGGCTCTCGAGACAGACATTTTAATTATATTTTCGATTCATTTTTATAAGAAAATCCAAATATTATTCAATAGTAATAAGGAGGGCTCCATCTATCCGGGGAATAGATATCGTAGACTTTACAAAGATATATTTAACAGGCAAAAAATACACCCAGACTGCAAAAATATTTGTCCAGTATAATGTAATGTAATCTTTATTTGGGCACCCTTATAAAATGTTCCGGGTTTTTAAATCACGACTATATCTGAAATTGATGATAATTAATATATTATCTACAAATTTAAGACAACTTAAAATCTTTGTCAATAATTTTTATTTTAATAGCTTATTTATAAAACGAATTAATTTGCAAAATTCGTAAATTTATAGATATTATATTAGTTATTTCTTTGATAGAGCCATAAGTACATCGAAATTATTTTAAAGTAATATACTGTAAAATTGTAATATCGTAATAGGTACATAAAATCTTAGAAAAATCAGTGACGAAATTTATCCTAATTGATCTTATATGTACGGGATCATTGAAAATATATTAAAACTAAAGTGGTACAAAAATAAATTCTTAACTATATTTAGCCATAAAATACTTATAAAATCACAATCATGGTGACTTACTCAACTAAAATTTTATTGTAAACAAGTAATAACTATTGTACAAAATGTCGAGAAAATATTCACTAACTTCACTACCATCAACTTCGATTTTCGTTGATATCGATTATGACGATTTAGTTTTTAAATGGGCAGAAGTTGGTGAACATTTTGTTTTAAATAACTGATTTTATCAACATTAAAGTACCAAATAGCTAAATTAAAAATGATAAAAACTAATATTAATAACTAATTAAAAGAAAATTTCTTTACGCCATATTATATACAAAATATTAATATATTATGGTGGTACAAACACATTGCGTGGCGGGGGCTATCAATACAAACTAATTGAAGAAATGACTAAAATACACATATATTATATAGTCAGGACCACAAATAAATTATCATATAAAATTATACCAAAAAGAGAAGCTTAAGATTTTTGCCGGATCTTTCGCGTGTTTGATCCGGTGGCAGTGTAAAATAATATATATATCGTATAAAGTTAATAATAATTATGTAAAATATATCTAGAAGGTTTATACACAATAAACAAGTTTGCAATTGTTTACCTATTTGGCAAAGTAATCTGTATCTTATAGGTCTTGAACCTACAATTAGAGAAGGTATTTGAAAGCATAACGAGAGCCCTTCCACTTTTCCTATAACTATATGAAATCATTTGTAGCGATTTTAGTAAATTATACTAAATTATACATAGAATAATGAACTAATTTTAAGTTACGATAAGTCTCCAAAATTTGTGCTTACAACTTTTACGTTTAGTAATCTTAGGATACACGTTGGGATAATATTATGTCTGTCATATTTTGAGATTCTTTAATTTGAGGCCGAAAGAGATTAAAGTATTTCTGTTTAGACCAAACCAGCTTTTTAGATCTTTTCACTCTTATGGAGCAAAAACTATGACAATTGATAACGAAGTGGAAAATATTATCACATTGAACATGCGAACTATTACAAGAAGCATCCATAAACAGGGTTGTCCAAGGCAAAATAAAATAATAGCGTAACCTGTCCAACCATTTATTTTTCTTTTGACAGCTCTAGTACTTTTGACAGCTATAGTGTGGAATAATGCGTTACCGAGTCGATTTCTTATAACAATCGACTTATTCATGAAGGAGTTTTAATCGAACTAACGTAGATATTTTATTTTTGCTTAATGTTTTGTATTGTATTATAAGCATAATTTATAGAAAATGGTTATTAGAGTTTAAGGTAAATCAACCGATCTTCAAGAGCTACATTATAGTAAGCTTTCCAACGAGGTTAATAGAAAGTTTACACTGCACTTATATAAATAAATTACGCTGTAATTTACGCTGTCATATGAATATTTAGCCTGGAAATATCAACTTGAATTATCTTTGCTGTATCGATGCAGATAAATATCGTCTCAAAAGAGCATAACTGCGTTCATTAACTGTTACATTTTTTGTCTATGGTTGCCTGTCAATAAACAAGGAACTTCAGAAGCGAGCTGTCAAAAGTAAAATAAATGGTTGGGCGGAGTATAATATAACCTAATTTGGTCTGGATATTGAGAAAAATGTATGAAGTATTTTTAAAGGGTCATTTTCCGAAAACTGGTCTGTGCTATTTGTAAAAATACGGGATAGCAACCTCTTTGTCGGAATCTGACGTTACAGAAAGGAGTTTTCAAGAACTTTTCCATAACAAAAGCAAGTATACGTGGCAGTCTGAAATTGCGAAACATCTGTGTCACAGACCAACGATCGACACTCAAGAATTTGTTGCAAAATATTAGGTGACTAATTTATGTAAAATTGCACATAGTTTAGGACCATAAAAAGCGTTTTATCAATCTATTATAAGAAAGACGATAACACACACGTAACTATGTAAACTTTCTTTAAACATTATATAATTTTATTTACTACATTGTTTTGAACGCATTCAGTTATGAATGTATTTTTCGATGTATTTTCTTTTCATTACTGTATAAAATATTATAGATAATATAAAATTGAAATATTGCGGTAAGGTAAACTATCATTTGTAATCGATTAACTCTAAAATTACTCAACCGATTTAATCATTCTTTTGCCATTAGACAGCTACGTTATTCAACTATAACGTCACATGAACTATTATGGTGCCGTAACTTTGACGTTTGGCAATATAATGACAATATGTGTTTTCCAGATCTTATTTCAGGTATGGAAGACTATGTCAACCAAAACTCAGCGTGCGCAATACCACTATTTAATAAATACACAAAGAAGATGGCCGATTTTTGCCCCAAAGTGTACAACAGCTTAAGTATAGCAATAAATTTAAACTAATAAAATAACGAATTTTGAACTACTTTTTATGTCTAAGAGCAGAAGTGAAAAAAGACATATAATTATTAGGTATTTGTTTGACTTCACAGTTTATTTATGCTCTGATGTTGTCTTATTGTTAACCAATATCTACTTTGTAATATATGTCAAATCAGTCAACAAATACAAATGTCACCGAAAGGCTTTGATGAATGAAGTTTGATGCTTGCCTTGCGCCGCCGGTGAATATCGTTATATCGTTTGCTTCTGTTTAAGTGGAATAAATTGTTTGTTTATATTTATAGTGTCGTAGACCCACGCGAGTGCTCCACTAACCGTAAACTCTACATAAGGAAAATGGACCTTTTTCAAGCTTGTTTAAACTGTGGTATCACAATTAGAGAACGTATCAAGCGGCATTTAATATGTTCACTATCCCCTGATATGATTGTTCTTTTATCAGAGTGGTTAACTTTTGAGCTAAGTTTGAGTTTTGTTAAGTACCTATAAATTGCCTGTTGGGTGTTGTGCTCATGTCATGATAATTCTTTGGTATTTAGGATGGGCGAGATATCAAGACATTATTGTTCCCCCAGCTGCATTTTTAGATAGTGTATTAGCAACAATAAATGCTTAAAATAATATACTTTGTTTTATTTTCTGTCTTAAATCTTTAATATTTAAAAAAATAGTAGTGTACAATAGTTTTTTTCTAGGTACCTAAAAATATTGCATTTACAATTTTTTTGACTTAAATACTTACTTACAATGAACACTAAACCCCTGAGACAGATATATATTTATTATAATCAATTCTATATAGAAAACATTATCTTAGTCGTTGTGTAAAATCAACTTTTTGAAACCTTCATAACTTTAAACTGCTTAGCAATATGCAACTTTTTTATGTGCATTCTACAAGACCTCTATTATCAAATAACATAGATTTGATTCATGTACACTCTGGGGCACAGGTCCATACAATTTTCAGCCATCTCCTTTCGTAACAAAACTGAATGCGTTCTCGTCACAATAATAATTTTACAATAAATTTAGAATTCAATTTCAAAATCGCATATTTTTCGTTAAATACAATATTTTAAATTTATTTATAATAAGTAACAATGTCAAAAGTCTGGCACTAATCGACACTATGTATTTAAAAGTCCGTTACGGACTTAATGTCAGCGTACAATAGTACGTTATACGTTATTCGAAGTCGCTTTGGATTTTTAAATATGGAATGGATATGAATCAATATTTAATTTTTTATTTAAATTTATATTGAGTTTTAAGCTTTAGGAGTAATAACATATAGTTGTGCCCGTTTACATGATGGCCAATATGATCGCTACAATACTAGGGATGTTGACTCTCCTAAAAACAATGATTATTAAATAGATGTAAATCGAAGTCTGAAAAATCGATCCAGCATTATATCGAGGACAAGAAAATCGATTCCCCAAAAACCTAATTTTTTCAGAATTAAAAATTACACTCTCAAATTAAGGATATCGAGTCGCCTCAAAGGTGGTAAAAAAGCGTAAATAATTTTACAGTGACCTTTTTATCAGAACAGGAAATCTCGTTTGACTAGTCACTAAGGTCCATTCTCTCGCATCAGCAATGGATTCATTGCTTACTATCGATTAAAAAAGAATCGATTCTTTGACTAGTCGATTTCAGATCATCGTCCCTAAATGTGGCGACGATGTTGGCCAACGTAGAGCATGTATAAGGCTTGAACATAACAGCTTTACCGACTTCGAATACGTTCATTGATTTCGAAACAGATTTAAACTTCGGTGTCGGGCTTTTTTTCCGGGTGTTTGGTGTTTCCATTGCTGATGTAATCCCCGTGATCGTGGGTGGGGTTCTCGGAACCTTTGATGTCATCGTGGGGGGGTAACGGGGCCTCCGAGTCCGCCCCGTCAGGTATGTCCGTCCGGTGCGATCGCCCTGTCATACAACATATTAAGCGATCAAGAACTTTATTTATCTTTGCATGTTTAATGATTCGGTGAATTGTGCTGGTTGATGAATAGGTGATTAGTGAATTCGGTGAATTAGTGTGAATATTGGACCTCAGATTACAACAAATGTTAATCATAGAAAACCAATTAGAAAAGCGACCCAAACGAATTAAAATCTTTTTTTTATATCTTAATTAAATATAACCATATGCCCCAGTATTTAGTATATTTATAGGAGGAGGATTATTTCTTGATATAACCAATAAAGTAAAAATAATTTGCCATTGTAAATATTTAAGATTTTAATATTAAAAACCTAAGGCCCAAACTAACTACAAAACGTAAGTGCCATCTACCGTTTGTGTTATTAATATACCACCACCATTAGCGTGAATCATTTACGAATGACAGTAAAAATATATTTTTTACTGAAAACGTTGGCAGTAGAGTTTCGATGATAAATGGTAAACGCTGGTCAGCTTCTACCAGGTACAAATCCAAGTTAAAATTATACCAACAATTATATAAGTTTTGATAGAAATAATTATAGAGAATTAGATATAGAAGACATGCAACATTTAAATTTGTAAGACATGCTTTTTAAAAAATTAAAATACATTCACAAGCTATATTAAAAAGTACCATGCATTTTTTTAGTTTCAGTTCTTGATCGCTCAAAATATTGCTTCTTAATTCAAAACTTACAATTCAAAAAGCGAAAACACTGTCAAAAAGATCACGTTTCTTAACTACAACAGCCAAACGTTCAGCAATTATATTTTTAAAGATAGTGCAGCCTTGTTAGTTTAATTGTGAATTTTACTACTTTTTTTTCAACTTTACCTATCGACCAACTGCCCGTGAGCCTGTCAGAGATATTACGTATTATTAAAAAGTATTATTAGGTACTAATAGTTCAACTTCATATTACTAATGCTCAAGGAATGGGTAACACGCATGCCTAGATTATAATAAGCGATCATAAAAGCATGTCCAAAATCATAATGCATTATGAAATAAAATTAATTTTACGGATTTTATCGCGGTGTCACGGTTTTAACCACTCGAGTGCGACAGGTGCGTAAGCGCACTATCCGCGGTACATAACTGATTTCGTTATCTACTCTTTTCGCTAATATTAAATAATGTCTTATCCTTAAATTTTTAAATTTAGAACAGATTGACAGATTGTATTTAGCCGGTCTATAGTTTTACGGCGTTCTAAATTCGAAAATTTAAAAAATTATTCGCTATAGCAATTCGACGCTTTAAAATGCTTTTTTATTTTTTTTATTATTTTCTTTACTATCATTGTTATTTTAGTTTTGTTTTGAATTAAAAAAGTATCTAACATTCGAATTATTTAGAAATTCCACGCGATAAAATCCGTGAAATTTATTTAATTAAAATGTAGGTATTACTGTTTTCTACATGAGAAGTCGTAACATTGTTTTATATTAGTCAATACTAAGTAAAAGTATCATAGGAATCGAACCTGGGAAATATTTTAGGTATTTTTACTACAGAAGAAAACTATTAAACCCAAGCTTTCTAATCTACTATCACGTGACTACATAAAGGGACAGGTTACAGGTTGAGGCCGATCGTAAGATTTAACCAGAACCCTTGCAGTATGTATGGAATCTTCTAATTACGCACAGAAGGCAGACTGCCCTAAACTGGGGTTTAGACAGAACATTACGCTGGCTTGCCATGGTCTAAGGCTTTACAGAGTGCGAGAGGCACCGAGTATGGCAGATAACCATAAACAATTTTAAAGCTCTTCTAAATATTAGCGACCTTCAAGCGCTAGATTTGATGCCATTTTGTGCCCCAACACCTTTTAAACTACCAACTTTCGGACGTGTTTGCGCTATAGCAAACTATTTAATTTCTGCAATACGCTGTGCGGGTCTATCTACGTTCCTTTATGGGAAATCACTTTTGTAGACACCTTTGCCCTCAAACAAAAGCTAATTTTTAGGTTATATCTCTGGTACCACCGAAGGAATGTAACATAGTTCCAGTGGCCCGCCAATGAAGGCGGAGAGACGGCACACGGCGGGTTTATTTAGTGGGTAAAGGCCCCACACTAACCTGTTCGTTGCCCCGAACGACGGGGTGTGCGGTTAGGAACATTTTTTCCCCACCTTAACAAAAAAAAGGTTATTCCTCAGGTTTAGAATAAAACCAGTTTTTCAGTAATTTTGCGTGATGTGGGAACAAACAAATAGACATAATTGTTGAAGTGAAAATTTCTATAGGAAGGTTTGGATAGGGAGTAAATTCATGTAAGGCCAGTAAGTCGTCATCGACATGGTCACATGACGTGTTATCGATAACAATATATTCTGTTTCTATTAGTATAATTTATTGCGTGGGGCCAGCTGTAATGTAATGTAGATATGTATATACTCAGCGGTAAAAGTTTTTTCTTTTTGTTTTTTTTTAGTAATTTTAAGTTTTCACTTCTATTGGCAGTCCTCATGACAGATTTTTTTTATTATTTTTTTAGTGTTGAGAGACACCTACATGGCCTAATACAGTTATTTTTTCTCAAATACATTCAATGTATAAACAAAGCTCTGTTACAGTTTTATAATAGTACAGATTCTACTATATTCATCCACTTCTGGGTGGAGAGCGATTCACACTAATAAATACTTCCTGCACGATTTTATGAATGACTTGTGAAGTTTGTTCACATTCATTTAACGCCGTGGTCTATGGCCTGAACCATTCTATTTTTAAATAATGGCGGTAAAAACCCAATAGTGACGTAATGAAATGTAAAAAAGCTATTCAAACATTTTTCATTTGAAGCGAATATTCGCCCACTAGCTTACTTACTTATCATCACACCATTTCCCTTGCGGGGTAGGCAGAGAGAACAGAGTGCCAAGAGGCTCTATTCTTGCATACATCTCTCGCTTCCTCAACATTCATAATTCTCTTCATACACGCTCGCCGGTTTCGGAGACACCTGACTCCACCTTCCTTCGATATTCTCCCACTAGCAGGTCAGTTATAATAAACGCATATAAAAACACTGACCCACTCGGGTCACATAAGTGAGTACGCTTTTTAGTATGACCTTTGATACACAAGTGAGTAGTTTTTTAAAGCATTATATTCTACCACTTAAGACTAACATCGTCACTCACCTAGTGGGATAGTTGAGTCATCAGGCAGCGCAGGAAAGGCCAGATGTTTTCCATGCTTTGAACATTCTTAGGCTGCGTATTCAAAGCATTAAAAACAACATCAGCCCTTTCCTGCGCTGCCTGGATCATCGCCTGCGTATGTCGTCTATCATAATATGAGATCGTATAACAATATTATAACATATTTTGTTTTATAATATTAAATAATTTCATAAACCATGCTTAGTATTTTAAATAAAAATAATTTTACATGCAGATAGTAAGTCTTTACGTATCTTTAAACAGAAATCATTCTCGACGGTTTATTTTTATTAAATTGACCTTTCACTATGTGATATATAAACTAAATTTTAAATTAGGTACATATATTATGACCACTGAAGAAATGCAACATGGTTCCGGTGGCCCACCAATATAGGCGCAGAGACGTCACACGGCTGCTTTTATTTAGTGGGTGAGGGCCCCACACTACCCTGTTCGTTGCCCCGAACGACGGGGTGACCGGTTAGGTACATTTAAAAAAAAGTATATTTTTGGTAAATAATTATCCAAAATCTTTTTTATATACATCACACAGCCAAAGACAAAAGCTAGCATTTTCAACATTAATACTCTGTTTTCAAAATGGCCGCTGCAAGAACTCTCAAATCGAATGACTTACCAGCGAAACACCATCTGTCGGTCGCGTAGGCCAACACCACGAGGAAGATGGCGATCAACACCACCAAAACTCCAATGACTATGCCCACGATTGCACCGGTGTCCAACTCTACGCCTGGACAAATAAAAAGTTTTAACAAACATTGTTTAGCAATTACTGTTGGTGGAACATGATACACAGTCCTTATCAAGCATGCTTTGTATAGAGATTATATATTTTGTTTTATTAAAACCATGATGTACAGCAGCTAAACTGTCGACTAATAGGACTAATATAATTTCACCATTCAACTCAAAAATAATAATGGTATTTTTTTAATTAGTTTCTTTTGTGTCTCGCCAAGTAACAAATCAGTCCAGTTTACCCAGTCGAAACGTCGCGAATAAAAAGGTGTTTTACCAGTAAATCGATACGCGTTAAGTCCCGCTATAGCATTAAAAATAGTAATGAAACACGATAGTTTAAAATCTTATAAAGTTTACACCGGTTGTGGAAACATTCAACGTACCATTTTTAAGACCACAACTTTATCGAATTTATAGGGTTTGTTCGTAGCCAATCTCCGAAACGGCTAGACCGATTTGCATGAAACTTTCACTTGCACATAGCTGATGTTTTAAGAAGTAACTTAGGCTACTTTTAGAGTATAAATTATTAATCGTGAATGAGGAAAAAGAGAACTTTTATTTGTTTAAAAAAAAAACGCCGTCAAATAGTATGAATTTTAATTACAAAATTAAAGTTACTATATTGGATTAATGGATGTAAATGCGTTCCGATAGATGGCGTTTGTCGTTAAGACAAAATATGTGATGAGGAAATTGGGTATGACCGCAAGGTAGTACGGTAGCTCAGCGGATTAGAGCACTTCCCCGGATAGGAAGGGACGCAGGTTCGATTCCCGCTAATACTAAAGTTCTCTTTTTCCTCATTCACAAATAATAATTTGTACTCTAAACGTAGCTGAGCATGTCAAGTGCTAAAAATATAGCACAAAATTATAGGCTACTTTTGTTATGCAAAAAAAATTGGAATCTGCACAAAAAAAAAATAGTTAAATTTCATACGGAAAAAGGCGCTGCTAACCCTCTAGGACGTAATAAATATGTAGTCAAATGTTCTCTTAAGTACCTATCTATTGGCGAAATTATTTTTAGAGTTGCTTCATAAGACAATATACAAACCATAAGTATCTTTTATTAAATTAGTAACAAACGCTCTAAGGCCTAAGCGTATAAGGCAAGTAAAAATTACCAATTTTGCTAATACAATAACATGCTTTACAATGTACTACATTTCATGCTCGTTATTTTTAAAAGTCGAGTTTACCAAGATAGATATCGTATCTCTATGAAAATCATGCTTATATAAGTGAATGGGGCGAAGGAAAACAGTTGCCAATCTATTCCGCTAGAGGCGCCACAAAGACAAATTACTTTTTTTAAATGTTACGCAAAAGTCATACTCGGCCACAGACTATTAACACAACTCAAGCTGTTTTATTCTAGCAGATATTTCTTGAAATTATTCATGTCTATCATTTTATAAATTAAACCAGAAAATTTCAACACATTTATTGATTATTAATTAATTTAACTTATAGACCAATAATACCACAGTGGGAGACAAATTTATTTACCATAGCACACTAGTTAAAGTGGTATTACTTGCTTATAATACCCAGTTGATTATATTCTTCAATTAGGGCAAATTTATGAGCACTACAATCTATAGACAAGATGCTGATCTCGGTGACATCTCTTTCAAGATAAACCGGCAAACATTCTTATTGTTATCAAAGTTTAGAAAATTCGGAAAAACATATTTAAATACAATGATTATTACTACCAAAAAGTAATTCAGAAATAGATGTTTACATCCTTTAATTCACTATCTATGAATTTCGATTTTCAAACGCAAGCAAGTTTGAAAAACAAATAATTTTAATATACAACAATACATCTAATGTAGCACACAAAATAACGTGCCTATAAAACGTTCAAATCTAAATAGTTCATTCCCGATGCCATTCACTCAAACCATTCCTGAACGAATGGTCTTACCGTAGACATCGATTACCAAGAACGATGTACTCGCTCTCCGAGCTGCATAACATAATAAAAACATTCAAATATTTGAAATATTATCTACTTGTGCAGCCAAAGATAAAATAAGATTTCACCTATTTTGACAATGAACTTTTTTTGCTTTTTATTTTGTATCTATTAAGAAATTTATTTATTTATTATATACTTTATTGTACACCAATACTACAGTAGAGAAGTACAGAAACAAATCTTACATTATGTGGTACAATGGGCGGCTTTATAACTAAAAGTAATTTTTACCAGGCCACCTTTGGATGGAGACGATTGAGAGAGAGAGTGGTAGTTGTTGGTGTAACATACAAATACCTACATATATAAATATATTATTGAGCTTTTTCCTAAAAAGAAAAATTCTCAGTAACAGCCCGGAGTTTGGAAATGTGCCCGGTAGACGTCAATAGGCTCGCCCCCTATTACGTGGTACTTAAACATAGCTGGCGAGTCGTGGGTGTGTAATACACATCTGCCTACCCCTTCGGGGAATACAGCCGTGATGCTATGCTATAAATATTAAATACATATACAATAAATAGATACAAAATATACTACATACAAATAATTTAAATATATACATTTATTGAATTTAATGTTATCGATAAAAAAAATTAAAAGTAGAATAAAAATATTCGAAAAAATGAAAATAATTTTCTCTAATTTTCATTAATGGTAATATAATCATTTTAATGAAAACTTATTTATTAATGAAATATAATAAAAATAATATATTTATTACAAAACAAAGTCGGGTTATGTACACCATAAAACTAAAGTAAAGATCTTTTTAATAATAATAATAATAAATTAATAAATATTCACGGACATTTTACACAACGTCGTCTGGTCCCAAACTAAGCTTTACGCTTGTGCTATGGGTACCAGATTACGGATATAATACATATACTACTTTTTTTTTGTAAATACATACATATAATAGATAGAAAACGCCCAGACGCACTACAAATATCTGTGATGACACAAATAATTGTCCTGAGTGGGAATCGAACCCACGAAGCCCGTCAAACGTTTTTCTTTTTTAATCTTTTCTTAATCTATTTATTTAATCTCTGATTTGTGTACATTACCACACGAGGCTTTAATACCAACCGATAAGATATATGAAGCATTGGGTTATGTTATAATAAACAAAAAAAGAAAAAAAATAGTAAAATTAAAAAAAGAAAAAAGATCACTTGTTTGTTTTTTAAAACTTCCAACGGAAATAATTAATATCCCAAAGGGCAAAGTTAATAATATACCCTTATAAAGGGTTGCAGATTAGAATAGCGCTGATTCACAGATTCAATTTTATCTTCACAAGATTTTAATTTATAATATCATAGATATAATAGATTATTTAGATTTTAATTTATAATATCATAGATATATATATCATAGATATAATAGATTATTTAGATTTTAATTTATAATATCATAGATATATATATCATAGATTTTAATTTATATACCCTTAGCTCCATAAAAATAAAACCCGAGGGTAACTCGCTATAACCTTAGACGCATGCACTTACCAGCCGGTTCATCCATGGTGCTTATTCTGACTGCGTACTCATCGTTTCCAAGGTCGTTGTTGACCCGCAGATAGTAAGTTCTCTCAACATCCTCTTTCGCGATTGTAGACAGAATCAGTGTTATGTTATAGTAACCGTTACCCTGATGACAAAGAAATTTATTTTAAAAATGGAACTTCTTTAAATAAATATCGAACTTCTTCGAGTGAAAATCGAACTTCTTTAAAAAATAATTGAACTTATTAAAGTAAAAGTAATTTAATAATTTAAATATATTACGGATAGACTGGTTCAATGTTAAGTATGCTTTTGAGCAGCTATGGTCACAGGGTCTTCTGACCCCTTGACTGTACAGATGGCGTAGCAACCACCCGTGCCATGTGTTGTCAGTTCGATGCTCAAACAGGACATTTCTTTGTGTGATCCACAAATGATATGAGTGTACTTTGTGTCCATCAATTGCATGTATGTAAATGATGATGGTACCGTAGACGCTAGCAGCACCAGAAGCATCACTCGCAGGTTGCCAACTCCAAGGAAAGGGATAGGGGGTGGATAGGAAGGATAATAAGGAAAGGCAAAGAAGGGATTTAGGCCTCCGGCGCTCTCACTCACCATACGAAACATAACAATAACAGTACCTACCGTTGTTTCATTCTGATTTTTTGTTTGAGGGTGGTACTTCCCCAAACGAGCCGGCCCATTCATGTTGGGACAAGCAAGGCCAACCACTATAACAAATGTCGTGTTCAGTATTTCGGATCCACAAATAAGTCGGACCCTAGTATGAAATCCTGCTAGGATTTGTATCATGTATTATGGAGACGACGAAGTCGAGTTAGATACCCTTATGTTTTCTTTGTTAAAACGAGAAAGAATGTACCTAACCGCACATCCCGTCGTTCACGGCAACGAACAGGGTAGTGTGGGGCCCTCATCCACTAAATAAACCCGCCGTGTGCCGTCTCTCCGCAGATAGAGATATCAGCATCAAATTTCAGACTAGCGACATCTGTTGAGCGGCGCTCGAGTTATATCCATACATACCATTACTACTTTTAACTATAATTATTCATTTCTTTTTAGCTTCATATTATATTATTAATTTTTGTTACTACCTATAATTTATTTTGTAAGATTCCTGTTGTTTCGTGTAAAATATTGTATTTTATTAATTTTTAAGCCCCTGGAGTACTGGAGCTGTGTGACATTACTTCAGTGGTACACTAAATTATCCCACCACATCTCAATTTCCGTAAACTATGTTGAAGATGGATGTCTTATACTTACCAGTAATAAGGGAGCTAGAGCAGTCAGAGTCTCAGTGGACTGAGGTGCGATGAGACGCTGGTCGCCCACCGTCCACTGCACCACTGGCTCTGGATTCGACCTGATGGTGACATTCAATCTGCCTTCGGCTCCCAGCTTCAGGCCGAAGATGGTGATGGCTCCAGTGCCTTCTAAACGTTTTGGTGGATCTATAGGATGGAAAACGAAGTGAATGATATTTAGATATTTTTATATATATTTTTAGCATTTGACATGCTTAGCCATATAAATTAACACAAAGTGTGAAAATGTGAAATCGAAAATAACAGTCACGAGCAGGTTTGAACCTGCATCTCCTGGATACCGTCCAGATGCTTTGCCAATTCAGCCATCGTGACAATTGCTCCTGACTGCTAATTTTGATAACACATTCATGCTTAACGTCTTGGGTGACACCGAAGTAAATGATGATGATCTTCAGAGTAATTCTAGTCACGGCCAGTCACCAGTGTCAACGTAAACTAGCTAACTACATAGCAGTGCACGAATGTTTTATTTTTATTGCATCTAGTGGCAGACGAGCCACAGCCTCATGGTAAATGGTAACCGTCGCTCATGGTCTCACCTATACCGAGAGTATTGTCAAGCCACTACTCACCATTTCATTTCACCGATATGAAATGAAAGAATAAACGGCTATCTCCTGCTACAACCAAAACGCACCGATGTGTTTTATGTCCGATCACAAGAAGGGAGATGGTGGTGCCAACCCGCTCGAGTCCGATAGCAAGTAATTACTCCCACTTGGTACCCAGCTCTACCACCAGTAATGCGATGGTAGATAATTGCTTACTTCTCTCACCAATGCAATGGGTGATAATTGCTTACTTCCCTTAGTCGCCTCGTACGACACCCGTGGGAAAGAATGGGGTGGTGGCACTTGGATTCTTAGTCCTTCACAAGAGCACTCTCTTTTAGCAGTTTAGGCCTGAGAGCGATCAGATGCAGGACCAACAGCCTTACGTGATTTCCAAAAGACAGTGACTCCTGCCAACTTTCTGACTTTGAGTTATTGAGAATTTCCTGAAGGATGACCTAGAATAACTTTTAGGTGCCTTGACCCGGGATTCTAACCCGAGACCTCATGAACAGCACTCGCGTACACCACCGATTCTTTCCACTTAACTGGCATATTGATAAGAGTTACACTCTCGCAGCAAATATTTTTTATACCAGAAATGACGTCATTCGATTTTGTGGTGACGTAGAAGACGAGAGGGGTCGGTAATTTTTTAAGATTATTCTTTCGCTGAGGCATCAGGTATCTGCCTCTGTAGTGCAGCGGTACTGTGAGCGACTGCTGATTTGAGGTCTAGGGTTCGATTCCCGGGTCGGGCAGTGTTATTGAGCTTTTTCGTACAAAGAAAAATTCTCAGTAGCAGCCCGGAGTTTGGAAATGTGCCCGGTAGACGTCAATAGGCTCGCCCCCCCCCCCCCACGTAATAACGTGGGACTTAACATAGCTGGCGAACCGTGAGTGTGTAATACACCTCTGCCTACCCCTTCGGGGAATACAGGCGTGATGCTATGTTTGTCAGGTTCTTGATGGACTTTTACGACGTCAGGTAATGATGTGACGTTTGTGTAAATATACTAAGTCTGTCACCACAAGGACAATCAGGGCAGTTCACCGTCTACCTCGCGTCATCTCAAACGTTGCTGTAGTCGGGTGCTGTTCGGGTTTAGCTGATCATCAGTGTTTTCACGGAGCCCATGATATGCCTAGTCTATGCGTGAACACGTCAGATTTTTATTCAGGATTTAAATTAACAATCGGAAACCGCTGCTTAACGCGTCTTCCGAAGCATGAAAGAGGTCGTACACAAATAGGTGTGTCAGTTGGTCACCCATCCAATTGCATACCGGATAAAAGTTGCTTAACCTTAACGATGGTTCACGTTAGCAATTGAAATCACAGCGCTTATTATATAATAAGAACTTACAGTGTACTATCAGCTGTCTCTTCGCGTCCATGGGTTTTTCCAACGCCTCATGCTCCGCTCTACAGACCAGCAATTTGTTGTCGTCATCCATGGACAGGGTGCGGGAGACGTTCTGCATAATAGTGACCAGGTCACTGTTGGGCTGAGAAGTCAGGACAGGCTGGTGGACGCCAGTTAAGAGGTCCTCGTTACCTGCAATCAATCAAATGCAATATAATGCGGAGATTATGCCAATTATAAACTAGTCTTTGCCAATAGTTAGTTTTTAGGTTATATCTCAGGTTCCCGGTATAATAGCGGGACGTGTACCAGTTTTAAGTCTAATAAAGACATATCTAACAAAAAGTTTCATCAAAATCCGTTCAGTAGTTTTTTTTTTAATGTGTACACAAACAGAAAAAAAATCTAAGAAAAAATGTTGTGTTCAGAGGTACCTACGTAGCCTAATACAGCTATTTTTTCTCAAATATCTTCAATGTACAGACACAGCTCTGTTACAACTTAACAATAGTGCAGATTATAAGTGCGTTTGTTTGTTTTGATTTTACGCCATAATTATTCAAGTAATCATCATGAGGATACGCATGCATTAACTCCAGAAGAGAAGATTGGGTATGACCGAAAGGTAGTGCGATAGCTCAGTGGATTAGAGCACTTCCCCGGATTGGAAGGGACGCAGGTTCGTTTCCCGCTCGCACTAAAGTTCTCTTTTTTCTCATTCACAAAATATTTGTACTTAAAAGTAGCTGAGTATGTCAAGTGCTAAAAATACAGATCAAAATGGCGAGAGTTGCTAAATCCTAAAAATAGGTGGCGGTGATTAATCTGACTACGTGGTTCATCTGCGGTTCGCAAGATGGCGACCGATGCATTGTTTGTGAAGCTCTCAGAAAACATATAACACGTTATCACGTAAAATTATCGTTCATTGATAAATAACTATACTTGTTATCGTTCATACAACGACTTTACAGACAACCATATAGATTTTATTCTAAAAAAGGCAACAATCTTCAGTAAGGAATAATCTTTGTATCGCGGGGGACTTTACAAACATACAAGTTCACGGACACAAAGTACACCCAGACTCAGAACAACCATTTGTGGACCACATAGAGTTGTCCTGTGTGGGAATCGAACCCACAACACTCGGACGGGTGTCTAAAGCACGCCATCTGTGCTGTATGAACATAAAGCTATGAAATGCAAGTTAATATGGAGATAAGGTTATGAAATGTTAGATTCTTACATCAGAGCCTATTGTACTCACCTAAAAACCAGGTAATTTTAGCTGCAGGGCGCCCATTGGGGACGACACATTGCGCCATGAAGCTATCTCCTTCTCTAAAAGCAGCTTGAGAGGGGGAGATCAGATGAGGTTCACCTGGAGCACCTGTCGGAGAAAAAATATATTTGGCTTTAAAACGAGTGATAGAGGCTACGTGCCAGCGTTCAAAGGTTCTCCTCACAGAAGATCAGCGTAAATCAACCGTAGGTACTCCTGACGTTGTGTTTTGTATGACGAGTGAGAGCGACAGAGGAACATCCGCCCCAATCCACTCTTTATTATCCTTCCTCTCGCACCTCCAATCGCTTTCCTTGGAGATGGCGACGCGCGATTGATGCCTCTGGTGTTGCTAGCGTCTATAGGCTAATGTAAGTTTGTTGGTCACCCACGTAGTATAAAAAAAATACCATCCTCATTTGAATGTTGGGTGTCCTTTCTAGAGAAGCAATTCAGTTTAACAAGTCTCAACATACATACATACATATTGTCACGCTTCTTTAGGGGCAGAGACCACTTCTCTCCACTTGCTACGATCCTGACACACATCTTTCGCTTCATCTTCTTTCATCAGCGCTTTCATGCATGCTCGTTGGTTACGAGTACTCTTAACTTTATTATGTTAAACAGTTTTAATGTACAAAGCGTGTTGTTTGCCTATATATATAATATAATTTGTTAAATTTATCAAAATAACTTCTTATTACGTTTTCTTTTGTTAATTAGTTTAATTTAAGTTTTGTCCGTACAAAGCATGTTGTATTTGCCTATAATTATTTGTTACAGTTTGTCAGATATTTAATAATGTTGCTTCTCTATATATGTAATTAGTGTAAGCAAATGTTGGCAATTCCAACATTTTTTTTTTTGTTAACAACAAGATGCAGCGAAAGGAAACCGTAATGGTTTATGTATATTATCACTCTAAGTTGCGAAGGTAAATATTTATAAACTACCCATACATACACACCCATGAAGGATACATTCTTTATGAAACTGCTATCAATATAGAAAGACAGAAAAAAAATCATAGAAAATACTGAGGCTTGCATAAGTCTACCTTCTCGGTCAGGAATACCTATTTGAGGACGTCCCTGCAGTTCTCCGTGTTATGTAAAAGTTTGTCTACAATATCTTTGTTTAACTTGTTTAACAGAGAAGGCAATGCATATTCCCAAACACGCATTCCATAAGAGTTATTGTAGGATGGTAGCACATACATCGGTAAATATGGTAAGTTACGTAATTGGGCTAATCTTTCCCTTGTTGTTAGACGGTGTATGTTGTGAATTTCATAACAAATTATGTACATTTTCGTTTTATTATAACTGTCCATGATTTTACAATAGTGGAATAACTTGTGTTTTTCATTTTTATATTTATAATTAGTATTTAATGGTACGATCGTATTTGGTAATTTTATTTGCAATTTATAAATATCATTTAAATAAGTCTTGTATGTTCTACCATAGCTACTTAGGCCATAACCTATGACTGAGTCTGCCAGAGCATTATATAAGATTCTTAATGATACAAATGGTAATTATGGCTTAAGTAAAGTTAGTTTGCCTAATACTGCTCTTAGTTTATTACAAACGTAGTCTATGTGTGGTCTCCAATTAAATTTGTCGTCTATTATAAGACCCAGATAGGTATGCTGAGAAACTATATCTAGTGATGTACAATCACAGTTATGATTTACTGCCGTGGATTGTTTATGCAAACATTGATGTGAGTGCGCCCGTATAATTGGCCTTATTTTAGGTATGAGATGGACAGAATGAATGTGCATACTCTTCGTTTTCTGAAAGTTTATAACTAAGCCTACGTCATGCGGCCATTTGCATAGCGGGTTAAAGTTCTTTTGCATAATGTGTTGTGCTCGTTCTATATCTCTGTCCGCTACTGTTAAACATGTGTCATCAGTAAATTGGTAAACGGATCATCCCTCGAATATGTTACACATATCATTACAGTACAATAGGTATTCAATCGGCCCGATTACCGAACCTTGGGCCGTTCCTTCTTCAGTCCGTATGTAATTACTAAACGAGTTTTTTAGTTTTACTGTTGTGACCCGATTTTCGTGATAATTTTTTAGTAAATTTAGAAGAGGACCCCGTATACCATTTTGTGAGAGTTTCGTATAAAGAGTAGAAAATTGTAAAATTTCAAAAGCCTTGCTAAAATCAACAAAAATAACCAATACATGTTTTTTGTCATTTAAATGTGTGTTGACCTCATTCGTGAATTTACATAACAATTTACTATTTTTTTTTTTCTGGAAGCCATATTGGCGTTCGTGAATAATCTTATCGCTAGCCAAATATATATTTATTTCCTTACCCAGATATGTCTCAATGATTTTATTTATACATGAAAGGATGGCAATTGGCCTGTAGTTATTTATCACTTCGCATGTGCCTTTTTTATATATCGGCCTTATGATACCTATTTTTAATTTATCAGGATATATGGATTTATTAATACAAGTATTTATTAAATGAGTAATAATTGGACTTATTTCCTTTGATATATATTTTAAATCAGAAGCACGAATACCTTCAAAACCAGGACTTTTTTGTCATTTAAATGTTTAATTATAGTCTGAATAATCTCATTTTCCGCCCTCTTTAACCTCATAAATATATTAAAATATTTGAATGATTTATGTATGTTGTTTGTTCATCACTTAATTGTTTATCACAGTAACAGCTAATATTTTTTACATTATTTCTAAATTCCGTAGCAAAAATGTTTACTAAGTCCTCTAAACTATATTTCTGAAAAGTCTTAATTATTACATCATCAATTGATTTTGTTATTTTGCCACATAAATTGTTAATAATTCTCCACACTTTTTTTAGGTCATGGAAATTACTAACTACATCATTTTTTATACTAATATTCCTAATTTTATCTATATACTTATTAGTTTTGTTCCTATATTTATTATATAGTAATCTATTTGCTTTATTACTTACGCCATTTAGCCAGATTTTTAACAATTCCTCCCTCTTAGAACACATATACAACATTCTCTTATTCACACATTTACACAAGTTTCGTTTATTCTTTATAATTTTACACTTGTAATTACACTGTTCATAAACACTATTAAACTGATTCATTATAAAATCTAGTATATCATTTGGATTTTCGTGGGTAAGCGCAGGACTCCAGTCAATTACGCGCAATAAAGATTGAACCTTATTGTTGTCCATTTTAGTACGAGATTTTATATTGCTTTCCGCATGTGTGCTATTTGTTATCGCGAAACCGGTAACAAAGTGATCAGCTAATGCGTTGTTTATTACTGCCGTTCTTTTGTGTTTTTGAGGTAATATTGACTCACGAATAAAGATGTGATCTATACAGGAACTACTTATGCGTTCGTTTTTTAGTTTTATGCGCGTAAACTGACTGATGCCTGTTTCAAACCCATACTCGCTTAATGTATTAAGGTATCGCGTAACCGTTGTGCAGCGCTTTGACAAATCAATGTTCATATCGCCGAGTAGAACATAGTTGTTACTAGTTGGTCTAGAAGATATATGTTGAGCCAGTTCCGATATGAAGAGACACTTATTCAAACGTGGCGGTCTATACACGGCGCTTATATCTATTTAATAATTATAACTTGTTGTAATTGTGCCGGCCACACATTCGAAGCTGTGTGTAGATGTGGGTTTCCTGATAAATATAAGACTTTTGTGGACATATAAAATTACTCCTCCTCCTCTTCTATTCTCCCGTAATTCATGATACATTTCGTAATTCTTTAGCTCAAATAGACTGGCACATCCAACTGTGATATTGGCTTCTGTAATAACAATAATACTGATATCCTGGGTGCTATTTGCAACTCTGTATTCTAGCTGGGCAACATTTTTGACCAAAGATCTTATATTTACGTGCAAGGCAATTAAAGACTGTTGTTTTATATAGGTTGTAGTATTTATAAAATCATTCCACTTTTCTGTGTTAATTTCTTCGATATTGAGGCTGAATTCTTCCATTATCATACTTCATACTAATATTATAAATGTGAATGTAAGTTTGTTTGTTACGCTTTCACGTGAAAACTACTTAACCGATCATCATGAAACTTTGTACACATATTCTCGGAGGTATTAGAAGTAACATAGGATACTTTTTATTAAAAAAAATTCGCTAAAAAAAATAATAAATCTAGCAACTTCAACGCCATCTAGCATTTCAGTAATGAAGTCCCAACCCCGAGTACTGTAATACCGTTGCACTGTATTACCGACAATTTCAAGGGTTGCTTTATTTATTTTTATGAAATTACTCACGGACGAATTCGCGGGTAACAGCTATCTTATATAAAGTTTAAGTAACAAACTTTGTTAAATAAGTGCAACCCGCGACTTCATTCACGTGGAACATAGTTTTTCATTTTGTTGCAGTAACCTATACTCGTATTCATTTATTTACGCGAGCGAAGCCGCGGGAAACAGCTAGTAAAATAATAAAATAAAATGATATAAACACTGATTGCTAAGTAAGTACTTAATAACTACCCGTTCTTTTGTTTAATTCATGCGTTTTTTTGAACTCTGATAGTAGTCGATCAATGTCCTGTATCGAGCGTATGGTACTCGTATGTGTTTTAAACATTCGGCAACACTTCGGCGTTGTAATACGAACAAACTTTTTATGTGCAGGTAGTTTAACTTTTATTACAGTACGTGTGATATGTATCGACGCGCGCTTAGCTTAATAAACCTGGCCTTCTTTAAGAACGTCTCCAATCTGGTCAAATTACGTTCGTCTAGGTCGACCACTACCAACTTGCTCATTCACAGTCTTGTTATCTGTTTCATTAATCTTCTTTCATCCATCCTCTCTACGTGTCCGAACCACCTAAGCATTCCTTTCTCTATTTTTGTCACTACATCTTCTGTCACACCACAGCATTCTCGCATCACACTATTTCTCACTTTGTCCTTCAGAGTCACTCCGGCTAAGCTTCTCAGACTTCTTCTCATCTCCACAGCATCTATCATACTCTCATGCTTCTTCTGCCATGCCCAAAATTCACTACCATACATAAGTGTAGGGACCATACATAAGTGTAGGGACCACACGTATGTGCCAGTCGTGCCTTTTTTGACACTTTCTGGCTGTTTATAAAGCCATGCATTGCCCCATTAACTTTATTTCCAGCCATCGCTCCCAGCTCAATATCACAATCATACTTTCCATCTCTCGTAGACTTTGAACCCAGGTATAAAAATTCTTTTACTTGTTCCACTCTTTCTCCTGCAATCAGAATCTCGCAATTTGTCATACTATCTTCCCTTTCAAAAACCATTACTTTCGTCTTGCTCACATTCACTGACATCCCTTTTACTTTCAAAGCTTCATGCAATATGTTGACCATCGCCTGCAACTCCTCCTCTGATGGTGCTAAGATGACCTGATCATCAGCGTATAGGAGGCATTTGATGATTCAATCATTCAATCTCAATCCATTCGAGCTCTCTGTCAAATCTTTCAAACAGTTGTCTATGTACAAGTTAAACAGCGATGGTGAGGCTACACATTCCTGTTTAACACCTTTTCCGATATTAAACCAATAAAATGTATAACAGTGACCTCTACATCAGTTTAGGATACTAAATGCTCTTTTATTTACGCGGGTTGTTTATAAGATGGCGACGTTTCTTTGTAATAAACTGGAACCATGCGTCAAGTTCGGCACTGTCCGGCCCCTGCTTAATAGTATTTTCACTGCGAATTCGGAAGTGAGTTCGCTAGTGAAATCTTACAGAATAGCCTAGCAGTCTGTGCAAGCCCCATTTATCCTGATATAAGCACTGGAATCCTTGTACAGTAATTTCAGTGTTCGAATCAAGCCTCCGCCCACCTCATACGTAGATAATGACGACCATCATTCCTTTCTTATCACTCTGTCATAGGCCTTTTCCAAGTCTACAAAACAATAGAGCTTCAGACTTTTGGCCAAGAATTTATCGGCTATTGTTCGTAAGGAAAAGACCTGATACATGCATCCTCTTCCATCCTAAATCCCGCTTGAACATCCCATATTTTCTCATCAGTTGCATGTAATCACATCCAGTGTCTGGATGCTGAACTGCCCAATTTATTACATTTAGTTAACAATATACTTACGAGCTACTACCAGCTTCATGGCTCCCGTGACTTCGATGTTGCCAGAACGAGGTGGTAAAACGCAGGTGATGTTGCCATTCCAATCATCTTTAATGTTCTTAATTAGTGCACCACATTCACCGAGCTGGTGGGGAAAAATTAATAGTTTAGATCTCAAAACTAGAGTAGTGTCATTTCAAAAGATCTTATTTGGGAAAATTCTTACTGCTTTAGCTTTGGCAATTCAGTCACAACACCACATCCCAATCTATATAAAAATAACTTTAGTTTTTGACTGTCTGTCTGTTTGTTTTCTCTAGCTATTTTCTGGAACGGGTTGACCGATTTGGACGGGACTCACTGGCAGATAGATAGGTACCTGATGTTATAAGGAGTAACATGGGCTATTGTTATAATTAATTCGCGGCTTGCAGCTAGTAATTTTACATAGCATCACGCCTGTATTCCCCGAAGGGGTAGGCAGAGGTTACACACCCATAAATTAAGGATACACAATTGTGTATATAAATCGAGGCAAAAGTTGTATAATATAATCTTACATCAATTTATAGCATTTATTTCGCATTAATTTTATAAAATAGTAACAACTATTAACAGCGTGCGTTAGTGTAATGACATTAAGTTATTCAGAAAGAACAAGAGAAAAAGAGACAGTCAATGAGTTTATCAAAAGAGATTTTGGTATTATTAGGCACATTGATACGTTGCGGAAAACAATACTAAACGAAATGAGTGCAGGAAAGCGTAATCTGCACTCATTTATAGTGAACACTTTTAGTGCCTAATTGTGAATCTTCTCTTTTTTATACATCAATGGTTTTATAACAGTTTATTATCTCTAAAAAGCATTATATTCAGTGTCAAAGAGAATCTTTGTCAGTTCTATTCACCTAAACATTCATGAAGAAATAAGCCTATTTGAAAATTCACTCTATAATTTAATGCTTTTATGGCAGATGAATTTAATAAAATTTAAGCTAATAAATCATTAAGATTTCATAACTAACGCTGACTAAACATTTATAGATAAAATAATGTATCTATAATAATTACTTCCTTAGTTATCATCACGCCATCTACCTTTCGGGGTACGCAGAGAGAATATATATATATATATAATAATAATATAACGTTATAGGTAGTTGTCCATCCATCCATCCAGCCATCAGCCTTTCAACGTCCACTGCTTGACATAGGCCTCCCCAAGAGAACGCCACAACGAGCGGTCCCGTCATGGGGGATAATGCCGTAATCGCCACGCTTGGCAGGTGGGTTGGCGATCGCAGGTGGATGTTCTTAATACTCAAGGGAGTGCTGCTGCCCACTCCCCTGGTATTCCCTCAGTCGGCTCTTACGACTCCCGTGGGTGGAGAGGGGTGGGACAATTCTAAAGCCAGCCCCACACGGCCTAGGTAGTTGTAGTTCTGCAAGAACCCTTACCTGAAGACCTTGACCCGTATATATGACATCTCCCTCCAGGTTTTCCGGTATCAGCCTATATGGTATGCCCCCCACCGTCATTCTGGAAATATGAAAGGATATAGTTAATTAGTATATACGTAAACTAGCGCATTACCTACGGCTTTGCTCGCGTCATAGTGTTGTATATATGGTGGTAGATGAAAAATCCATTTTGGATAGCCCCAGGGGCGTTTGGGCTGTGTGTTGATCAGTCAGGCTTTCAGTTATAGCCCAGCAGTTGCAAATACCTCATAATGTAAAATAAATCCTTTAAAGCGGCTTGCGTTTAATCTTTTAGAAAAGCGCCATCTATTATCACAAACCAGTTCTATATATTTTTTAGGAGTTTGACATGCTTTAGCCATGTAAATGAACACGTAGAGCGAAAATAAAAGTCGCGAATAACAGTCACGGGCAGGATTCAAACCTGCATCTCCTGGAATACTGTGCTTTGCCAAGCCGGAGGCCCAAGCACCTCCCTATCCTCTCCTTATTATCCTTCCTATCCACCTCCTATCCTTTTACTTGGAGATGGCGACGCGCGAAGTGATGCCACTGGTGTTGCTAGCGTCTATAGGCTACGGTAACCGCTTACCATCAGGTGGGCCGTATGCACGCTAGCCACCCATGTAGCACAAATTTTTGTTTTTTTAATTTTAATTTTTGGGCTGTATTTTGATTTTTTACAAAATCACCCGAAACCGCCCACTGCACACGTCTTCAGGATCTACTAAACGATTCGGTATATTTGATTGTTAACACCAGCACTTACCTGCAGGAGTCAATGGGGTATGGCACCTTACACAGCACTGTGAGGTGATCTCCTATTCTCCGCACTGCCTCAAGAGGGGTGATCTCCACATTTTGTCCTGTAAAAAGAATAGTTATTATAATCATGAAAAAGAAATGTAATTATGAAAACAGATCGAGAATGCAGTGCGTATATGTCATAAGTAAAGTTATTGCCAGTCCTAGCAGTACCTAGCCGCTTTTTTTCAAAGAAATTCTATTGAAAAAATTAAAATTTAAATTAATTAAAATTATTAATTAAAATTCTTAGTAGCAGCCCGGAGTTTGGAAATGTGCCCGGTAGACGTCAATAGGCTCGCCCCCTATTACGTGGGACTTAAACATAGCTGGCGAGTCGTGGTAATACACCTCTGCCTACCCCTTCGGGGAATACAGGCGCGTGATGCTATGTTTAAATCCAATTATATATAATTTACTAGCTGACCCGGCGAACTTCGTACCGGCATATTTTTTTTTCGTGAATATTTTGGAAGTAATTAATAATAAATACGTGATAAAGACTATCCTATTTTAGGCACGTCAGCAAAACACACATTTAAAAAAAACGTGAATATCACTAGATAGTTTCGAGTTAATCGTGAGCAACAACGTGACTGGAGAATTATATTATATAATAGATAAGCCGCGAAACGGCGCTGGACGCGGCGAAACGGCACTGAATGCGGCGAAATTGCACTGAACGTGGCGAAAAGGCGAGAAAACGCGGCAGAACACTGCGGAACAGCCATGATTTCTGTCATGTAGGCGCGTGATACACATTTTGTGTCGGTTTTTTTAAAAGCCAACGGCCTCTCTATGACTCGCATTTGGGCAAAAGCTTAATTGGGCTGAATAAATGTGCTTTATTTTAATTGGCTCATTATGATTATGATGGCTCATTAGTTACCGAGCGGTCCTGAGGATGCCTTGTGTAGAGGCGTCGGTGTCGAATTTGTGTTCCGATTTTTGCGGAATATTGCAACGTTGTGGTTCTGAGAGTCCTGTCATGTCACTTGGTTGTATCGCGTTGGTGAGATTTTTTGTCCTTATCGTGCATGCTCTGTTATTATCACATTTCCTCTGTCTGTTAGAGTGCGGATTGGCAATCTTAGGTTATTTTGTGTGTGCCCAAAGATAACCGAGATTGGCAATCCGTGGGTGTACCTATTGAGCTTTTCTCCTAAAATATCCATTCTATAATTGTAATTATTTCCTAAATCATCGTTCTATATACAGTAAAATATATCGACAAAAGGCTATTAGTCTGCCGTTATACGTTGGCTATTCTGTGCCGATCCGGTTCAGTCAGCTACAAAGCGGATAGAACCAGATTAACCCAGATTTTGAAATGCATAGAGGCTCTCAAACGGCTCACTCAGATTTTCTGAAATATATATAATTTTTTATAGTTTCGCGCCTTTGACCCGAGTATTTCGCTTACGAAGCTTAAGTTTAGTGTTTGATACGAAATAATCACTTTTTAAGAAACGAAATATATTTTTTTTATTCCATAAGGATAAGATGGCAGATGTGCCACGGCCCACCTAACGGTAAGTGGTAACCGTCGCTCATGAACTCTACTATACCTAGAGTATTGTCAAGCACCTGCACCCCATTTCATTTCTCAGATATGAAATGAAAGAATAAACGTCTATCATCTGCTACAGCCAAAACACACTGACGTGCTCCATGACAGGAGACGGTGGTACCGACCCGTACGGGCCCGATAGCAAGTGAGTACTCTCACTTGGTACCCAGCCCTACCACCAGTAATGCAATGAGTGATAATTGCTTACTTCCCTTAGTCGCTTCATACGACACCCGCGGGAAAGGATAGGGTGGTGACACTTGTATTCTTAGTCCGTCACCACACGGACAACTGATTACTGTCTCATTGTGAAAGGGGATCATAATCCTCCCCGAACAGTTTGTCTGACAGTGATATTTTTTCTAATTTCATCTCACTGATAGTCTTTGTATGACAAACACATGCGAATTATGTGCATAAATTATGACTAAATGCTGTTTTGATACATTAAAAACAAAGTGAAAAATGTGAAATCGAAAATAACAGTCATGAGCAGGATTCGAACCTGCATCTTCTGGATACCGTCCGAGACCTTATACAGCACGAGAAACCGTTTTAACTCTACAGGAACTGCAATTAGAAACCATTCGTCACCCTTCGTGTTCACCAGACCTTGCTCCAACGGACTACCATTTTTTTCGTGATTTGGACAATTTTCTACGTGATAAAAAGATTTCTTTCCAGGAGGCAGTACAAAATGCTTTCACACAGTTTGTAGAATCTAGATCACCAGAGTTCTATTGCAAAGGCATAAATGACCTTCCTATTAGATGGCAGCAATGTATAATAATAATGGTAGATATTTTGATTAAATAAATATGTTAAATAAAAAAAAAACTAATTTCAATTTTTCCGCAATTTCATACTTTAACCCCTAATATTTTCGTAGCATTTAACATGCTTAGCCATATAAATTAACGCAGTGTGAAAATGTGAATCTAAAAGTCACGAGCAGGATTTGAACCTGCATTTCCTGGAATACCGTCCCAGATGCTTTGCCAATTCAGCCATCGTGACAATTGCTCGGGACTACGAAGACCCAAGACGTTAACAATCAACAACAAACATGTGGTCAAAATTCGCAGTCCAGTAACGCAAAGGGTGATAATTGCTTACTTCCCTTAGTTGCCTCGTACGACACCCATCGGAAAGAATGGGGTGGTGACACTTGTATTCTTAGTCCGTCACCACAACAACAAAATAATATATATATTTTACAAGGCTTTGATAAATAAGTCACGAATATTGCGCGATATGTACAATATGTGATTTGCCGACGCCCCGGATAGATATATTAAATATTTGGGTAAAAGACATTTCTTTTATTAAAAGAGATATCAGCCATATTTATGTTGTTCTTCTTTGTAGTAAGCTAGCGCGACTACCCGGCGTTATTCGGATGAATTAATTGATACCGCCATCTACTAAGTTCAAGCTTACAACTTAAAAATGAATTACGACCCTACATCTATTACCTATAAAATGATATAGGTCTGCCGTAGAAACTATTGGATACATTTAAATTAATTATTACTAGATGAAAACCCAGCTTCACTCGCGTGAAATGTGTCTCATAATACATAATCTTTTACAAAACTGATACGTGTGAATCGCCCTTAACGAACTCAAGATGGCATCCTAATGGCCAATATGGCGACTGCCATTTGCACCATTACCCCGGCTGTACACACTGGTCTATTTGTCTCGCGAACCTCTCGTCCACTCTCGTCTCGTAGAGGCTTGACACGAGAGCGCGCCATGTATACACTCGTTTTGAACTTCGGATGCCCGTCGCGATGGACGTGGAAAAAATAATTGCTGCGTTTATTTTTTTTATTAGTTATTGTAATTTTTTAATCATTTACCATAAGAAAAAATATATTAAACCATGGCAAAAAGAACTTTTGAACTATTCAACGGGAATATATACTTTTTTTAACTCTTCAACGGGGATATCGAATTCGTTGCTTATCCGCAACCAAGCGTCGTTTAATAGTTGCTTATCCTTGTGCCTGACATTATTAGGTTTCCATAATAGTGCTTTCCTTTGGTAAGCTTCTAAAGAGCGTTAGACCACATCGTTGTCGCACGCAGAAAGCACGTCTTTACGCGAACGCAGTTAGCGGGCAACTAAGCAAACGAGTGTGTACAGACGCGCTCTCGTTTTCATCGCGAGACTCACTGAGACCCTTTGACTCATGCACAAAAAACCGACACGCTTCCGAGACATAGCGAGAGCCGCGAGACGAGACGAGGCTACCATATACACACTCGCCCTCGGCCTGTCTCGTTGTGTCTCGACGAGTGTGTACAGCCGGCTAAAATACTCGACAATCCGAATTTTGCGGATATATGTTGTCGACTAGAAATCATTTTTTTTTAGGTTTTATTTTTTAGGTAAGGTTTCAATCTAGTCTACTGTACCCCTTGACCGAATTATTAATATATATTTCTTAGGCGCTTGACACGCCCTCTCACATTATTGCGATATTTTTTGCTTTATACTACGTAGGTGGCAAACAAGCATACGTTCCTGATGGTAAGCGGTTACCGTAGCCTATACACGCTAGCGACACCAAGTACCTTTAGTCGATTTGTACGACACTCGTTCAGCACACGACTGATCGATGTCAGTAATTATTATTATTATTTACTAGCCTTTGCTTGCGGTGGATCCTGTATCGGGATCTGCGATATAATCTAAAAACTAGCTTTTACCTGGCGGAGCCGCGGGCAACGGCTAGTTTTATTTAAATTTTAGTTTTCTACAAATAAAGTTCCATCTACTAGAAGCGAAATAAGTTTTTATGTGAACTGCAAACTAGCTGCGGCAGGTCCTCAACGGAGCCTCGTCTGCCCCCAGGCAGAAAGGATATTGCTTTAAGACAAAGGCTCTCAAACTTTAACTCGAAGATAAATTTATTGATAATAAATCCTTACTTCTCTATACTATTACAAAACTGTAACTGAGCTAAGTCTAAAAAATAACTGTATAGACTACTTAGAGCACAAAACAATTTTTAAAGAATTTTTGTCTGTGTAGCAGTTTTCGTCTATTTATTTCCAATAACTACTAAAGGAGTTTAAATGAAACTTTTTGTTTCATAGCTCTTGACTGGACTTAAAAACTGGTATATATACAATATCAGGAACCTGAGATATAACCTAAAACCTAGATTTTGTCCGTCGCGGACAGAAGAGAATCTAGTTTTACACAAGGAGAAGGTCGTAGCCTAGTTGTGCACCAACAGTCCGAATGATCGGCTAGGTTAATCAACTTTCAGTCGGCTTGTATCAGATATAGCTACGTATCCAGACAGATGGATCGGGCGTCTAGGGCCAATTTTGTGGTCTCCACCTTCACCTGATTTAAATCCAATGGATTTTTTTTATTGGGACTGCCTCAAATAAGAGGTGTTCAGGAGACCTGTACGTTCTTTGGAAGACTTACGAAGCCGCGTCAGAGCAGCCGCATCAAAAATAAGTGATCGACGGTACACAAGATTGCTCAGAAGAGCATTCATCCGCAGATGTAGGGCCTGCATAAGAATGGGGGGCAGAATTTTAAACATTTGTTGTAAATGAGTGTAAAATAAAGTATTCTTAATGTTAAATGTTGTTTTTATTAACCCCCAATGGTTAAGTACAACTGAATTAAAAAAAAACAGTTCCCATATTATATTTTTGCGTCTGTAATTTTTTTTCTTTTTCTACATTAATAGCAATAATTCACTATTTAAGGCAGATACAATTATAAATTGTACCATTATCATATCTACTTGAAACCGGCATTATTTTAAAATTATTAGTCACTCATGTATTCATACATTTTTTTTGCCCAAATTGTTCATACTTTGTTTAAAAAATAAATTATGCTAATTTTCCAAAATAAATGAACTTGTGCATATTTAAAAAAAAGGTACAATAACAGTTTTACTATTTACTATCTAACTATCAGAATAGCTAATGTATAATATTAAAACAACTAATAGTCCATTGAGATGTTACATGAGCTTTGCATTTTTTAGAGGACGCAATTTTATTTTTGGGACATGTATAGGGGGTCAATAGAAGCTTAACCCCAAGTTTGTGGGGTTGCCGCCCTTGTCCTCCGGCCGCCATCTTGGAAAACACTTTACTTTTTTTAGCATTTGACATGCTTAGCAACATACATTAAACACAAAGTGAAAAATTAATTATTTTCGACTTCACATTTTTCACTTTGTGTTTAATTTATGTTGCTAAGCATGTCAAATGTTAAAATATATATAAAAATATCTAAATATTTATAGGGTTTGCGTCATTATTAGGTAAAATCTTAATTGTAAAATTAAGTTTACCTGGTCGGTATAATGTTTGACAATACTTCCGACAGATGGTGCAGGCGTCACCCAAAGACGTTAAGTATGAATGTGTTATCGAAATTAGCAGTCAGGAACAAGGGTCACGATGGCTGAATTGGCAAAGCATCTGGACGGTATCCAGGAGATGCAGGTTCGAATCCTGCTCGTGACTGTAATTTTCGATTTCACATTTTTCACTTTGTGTTTAACTTATCTTAGGTACTAATTATTACAGATTTTTTTGTATTTTTTTCTTAATGGCCATAAGTTCTACTATAAGCCATTTCATTAATTACCGGACATCCTGTAATAAGGTACAGTCATGTATTGAAGGAGGGTGGAGTCAGGAGTCTTCGAAACCGGCGAGCGTGTATGAAGAGTTATGAATGTTGAGGAAGCGAGAGATGTATGCAAGAATAGAGCCTCTTGGCACTCTGCTCTCTCTGCCTACCCCGCAAGGGAAATGGTGTGATGATAAGTTAACAAGCTTAACAGTCCCTACCGCCCTAACCTATCATGTAGTACGTCATAAATAAATATATAAATATGTTCGGGATGCAGTCACCATGCGAGTTAAGGTTACAACCGGGTAGTAGACAGGATAACCAGGTTTAGGAAGAGTACACTCACTGCCAGTCCCGTAGATTCACGAGACTGATCAGAGATGGCTAAAGGTGTCTTGACCACAGTGAGGGGTAATGAGACAAGAATATAAAAATCAAATCAAATTTAAATTAAAATTCAAAAATATCTTTATTTCATAGGCCTATTAAATAGCACTTAAAATCGTCAAGAATACACTAATAATTAACACGAGCGCCTGAGGCGAGTGCATCCGCAATAACAAAGTGGCGATTGCAATCGCCACAAGCGGCCGGATTCCGAAGTAAAGCCTTTCATGAGAAGAACCCGGCAAGAAACTCATGGGCCGCTTTTTTAAATTGGCAATTTATTACAATTTAATATAATCTTTATAACTAAAATGACATTATATCATACAAAACAATATTGAAAATTAATGAATGAGGAGCAGCTCAAGCCCATTTTGTTTTGTCCTCAAGATAATCCGAAACAGTGTAATAACCTTGATTACAAAGTCTAATTTTTATGGCTTTCTTAAACTTATTTAGAGGCATGTTTCGGACATTTTCAGGAATCTTATTGTAAAAGCATATACATTGCCCCATAAAAGATCTACTAATTCTGTGGAGACGAGTACTGTGTGCAATAAGATTTATTTACAGTATGTTACAACTTATATACTACTTTTTCTTAATATACAAAATCTTTCTGTAATCTGCGTGTAAGATACAACCAAATCACTATTTTATATGAGCCGCGCGTCAGCCGGGCCGAGTGCTGAGTCAATGTCCAAAGGTAGGTAACATTGAACAGCAAACTTACAAGCAGTTGAGACAATCTATCAAGCTCGCATGTTCCCTCACGATCCTCCCTTCAGCGAACAGTATTAATAATTTGTCACCTTTGTTGTTGTCTTGGAATGGGGATCAAACTCGATACTACTGTCTTTGTGTTCCTTGGTTTAACCGCTAAGCTATCACTGGTTTTATATATTTTTAAAGAAAGCTTTTTTCCATTGGCTAGGGTCCGTAAACACCATCAGACAGTTCATACGCTTATTCGAAACCCCAGTAAAATACAAAATCTTCGAAGTCATTGTAGTTAAACATGTAATAAGTTGCCCCCATTGGAGATGTTATTTACAATCTCATATAAACGCAAAACGTTGCGTTTTCATTGGGGAGTTTACAGTTATTTATTGGGAGCTACGTATTAATTATGCTCGTTATTTTAGAAGCAAATCATTATAGTTAAGACAAAAACAATAATTAATATTACGAGTCTTGGCTCAATTATAAAGCTGTAACTGAGCTGTGTCATTAGGTCATTACATTTAAGTTATTCGAGAAAAAATAATTGTTTTTTAGAATGTTATTTAGACATCTCTGAACACAAAATATTCTTTATATTATTTTCGTCTGTTTGTCTGTTCATTTGTTTGTCGGTTTTAATGTTTGTTTGTACGGACTTCGCACTACAATTTTTTTTATTTGATAGCTCTTGATTACTCTTAAATACTTTTTATCCCGCAATTTGTCCGTGTGGTGACGGACTAAGAATACAAGTGTCACCACCCCATCCTTTCCCGCGGGTGTCGTATAAGGCGATTAAGGGAAGTAAGCAATTATCACCCATTGCATTACTGGTGGTAGGGATGGGTACTAAGTGAGAGTACTCACTTGCCATCGGGCCCTAACGGGTCGGTACCACCATCTCCTGTGTGACCGGTCATGAACCACGTCAGTGTGTTTTGGCTGTAGCAGAAGATAACCGTTTATTCTTTCATTTCAAATCTGAGAAATGAAATGGTGCGCAGCAGCTTGACTATACTCTCGGTATAGTTGAGTCCATGAGCGACAGTTACCACTTACCATCAGGTAGGCCGTGGCTCGTCTGCCATCATAAGCAATAAAAAATAAAAAAAAATAAAGGAATCTATATTGCAAACCTGAGGTAAAATTTATAACTATATAATTTCAATGAATATGAAACTCGTATCATACGCATGTTACTTTATTCTACTTCACATTAGTCTAAGAGAAAAGAATATCAAGGTTTAATAAAATAAAACCATATTTACGGAATCTACAGCGATTAATCGATTTTCTGCAAAATTTGTAGGGGTAACAAAATCGCCGACGCGGACCACTGAAGGAATGTAATATGGTTCCGGTGGCCCGCCAATAAAGGCGGAGAGACAGACGGCGGGTTTCTTTAGTGGGTGAAGACCCCACACTACCCTGTTCGTTGCCCCGAACGACGGGGTGTGCGGTTAGATTTTTTTCCCGCCTTAACAAAAAAAATATGGGTAACAAAATCGATTAAACGCGATAGAATCCGGAGCAATGATTTTACTAAAACCAAGCACTGCAAAGACAAGGGGTATTGAATTTAATACCATGTGGATGAGATGATGATACCACGTGGGGTCAATAACTGGCGTTATAAAAACACTGAACAAACTTTAAGCACCGCTGACATAAGATTGCGTGGCCTCGGGCGCCACAATATAGCTTCCATAGGTACTTATTTAGTCTACTTCATATATTTGTTATTGCTTGTGACTCATAATACCTAAATAGATAGAGTTTAGCAGTATATATACATGCCGTGTGGAGCCGGCTTTAGAATTGTCCCACCCCTCTCCGCCCATGGGAGTCGTAAGAGCCGACTGAGGGAATACCGGCGGAGTGTGCAGCAGCGCTCCCTCGATTATCAAACAACAACCACTGCGATCGCCAACCCGCCTGCCAAGCGTGGCGGTTACGGCACTACCCCCATTCGAAGGCACAGGACCGCTCGTTGTGGCGTTCTCTTGGGGAGGCCTATGTCCCGCAGTTGACGTCAAACGCTGATAGATGGATGGATAGCAGTATTCTATATGACTGCGGACCATAAGGTCTCGGGTTCGGATCCAGTGACAAGCAATGAGTTTTTGCGATTTTTCATCAAGTAATTTTCAGCAGCAGCTCGGAGTAACAAATCGGCTGTTTTTCACTCCTGTGGCACTCTTTAAGTGGTAACAGCCGCTCATGGACACAACGGACGGTGGAATGGTTTAGATACCGGCCTCCCCAACCGAGTGTTGTGGGTTCGGTTCCCACACAGGACAACTCTTTGTGTGACCCACAAATGGTCGTTCTGAGTCTGGGTGTACTTTGTGTCCGTAAAATTGTACTTTTGTAAAGTCCCCCGCGGTACAAAGATTATTTCTTAGTGCAGGGTCTTTTAAAAAGTATACTATCACCGCCGTTGCTCACCATTTAATTTCGAGGATATAAAATGAAAGAAAGAACGGCTATCTCCTGTTACAACCAAAACACACCGAACTGTGTCACTGTGATGATGGTAGATGGTACCGACCAGCTTCCACTTGGTGCTTTACCACCAGTAATGCAATGAGTGATAACTGCTTAGTGCTGTTAGTTGCTTCAAAGACCCCGCGAGAAAGTATGGGTTGGTGACGTTTCTCAGACTGAAGTAATTGGTTGAAAAAAGCGTTCTCAATATTACATTGTATAAATATTACATCTACATTATTCAAGATAGTTTGTTATCTCTTTCTAACATTATAGGAGGGAAGAGCACAACAGTCTCCGGAGATACCTCACAATCACAATTGAATTGAACACGTCTCGATATGACTTCGTGGCAATCAATTCGTGTTTATTCGTTTATTGAGGACAGGGAAAGCTGTAGAGACGACTGTATACAGTCATCTCTACAGCTTAAAAAAATTTGGAAAATCCAAAAATGCTCGCCTCATAATCATCATTTTTCACAATAAAATTGATTAAAAGATCTTTCAAGGTGTCTGTCACTACTGTTGAATTGGGTGGTAATTTCAATTGAATTAGTAACTAATAATGTATTGGTCTTACTAAGTAATTTTCAATAAATCACATAGAAAGCGCTAATTTCAAAAAGTACTAATGTGGTTCTCATGTCTTATATAGATGGCGATAATTTTAAGAAGTACTACTATTATTGTGTCTATAGAAGTAGTTCTCACTAAATAAGGACCATACATATTCAAAGTATTTTTGTTTATTTAATAACAATTAAACCACATCGAAAAGTGATAGGGTTCTATTCCTTATTATACTGAAGCGTAAGAGAAAAAAAAGACTCGATTAGGAAAGTATTTCGGTCGTTATCGTGTTAACAAACATACAGGATCCGCACATACAGACACTCGGACGTCCAAGACAGAACTTTTTTAAACAGTTTTTTAACTAGTTTAACTTTAAGTGACAAAAATGGCATGTAAAATATTATGAGTGTTAAAAATTGTGTTTTTTCTTGATATGTGTGTGTATATATTATTTTACAAGTGCAATATATGATAAACAGAGACATTTTAAGTTTAAAAAATCAGTTGTTTTCGCTAAGTGACAGTAGTACCCACCTCAACGCTTGGCTTATGAGGCATGCAATATTTATATTTGAATAAAACATAAAGTTTAAAAATTGTAACCAGACTACGGAAATGAAACGGTGATACAAAAAGTACGAAACAAGATAATAATTTAGACATAAGTCAAGTATATTATATAGGAACAACAATGGTCACGGTAGAGCCATGGTCGGTTTCGTCGTAGTCGGGCAAAAAGGGGTCAGTCATAGGGTTATTATTTTATAGTTCCTATGGGTCGCCATCTGACGTCACAAATTACAAATGGACTGCAATATGTAAAATATAGATAGCAATTTTCTAAACAATATTAAGTATGACGATTTCTACCAGTCAACAAAAGTTAGAAAGAACACTAGCGAAAACGAAGTGTTGTGGTGAAGATTAGTACAAAATTTTACTACGTAGGCGGAGGTGGCAGACAAGCATACGGCTCACTTAATGGTAAGCGGTTACCGTAGCCTATAGACGCTAGCAACACCAGAGGCATCACTCGCACGTCACCATCTCCAAGGAAAGGAGGTAGAAGGACAGGGGTTAGTCTTCCGGCGCTCTCACTCGCCATACGAAACACAACGGTAGGAGTATCTATCGTTGCTTCACCTTTTTTTTTTTTGTTAAGGCGGGGTACAATGTTCCTAATCGCACACCCCGTTCGGCAACAAACAGGGTAGAGTGGGGCCGTCGCCCACTAAATAAATCCGCCGTGTGCCGTCTCTCCGCCTTATTGGCGGACCATTGAAACCATATTACATTGTTTCAGTGGTATCGTTGTTTCACTCTAACCTTTTGTGGTACTTCCCAATGAAACGATTGAGAACAGATTCTTTCAAATATTATAAATGCAAAAGTGAGTGTGTTTGTTTGTAACGGCCGCACGCTGTAATTATTAAACCAATCATCATAAAATGATGTATAAGTCTACTAGAGCCCAGATAAGCATAATAAGCTATTTTTTTATCAAAATCACGGAAAGTGAATGGTTCTTGTGGGACTGCTATTTAAACACGCTTTTATTATTTAGATATTTTATTTACTTTTTAGCATTTGACATGCTTTAGCCATAAAATGAACACAAAGTGTGAAAATGTTAAATAGAAAATAACAGTCACGAGCAGGATTTGAACCTGCACTCCTGGATACCGTCCAGATGCTTTACCAATTCAGCCATCGTGACAATTGCTCCTGACTGCTAATTACGATAGCACATTCATTCTTAACGTCTTGGGTGACGCCTGCGCCATCTGTCGGAAGTATTTTCATACATTATACCGAACACACATTTTCACACTTTGAGTCCATTTAAAATCTTTTATTAGCTTCGCCGGAATCTTTGAACGTGATTTTAACCCACTTCGCCTACAATTTATTTTATTAGCGATTATCAATCCTAATCAGTATGCATCATCTCTAAGATTTGATTTTAGATAGGTTAATAAATGAAATTTACTTGCAATGCAAATAAATTAGAACGGCCTTTGTGGTACAGCAGTAGTGTGAGTGACTGCTGATCACGGATCGTTCGAGCCCCGAGTCGGGCAGTTTTATTAAGATTTTTCATAAAAAGAATAATTCTCAGTAGCAGCCCAGAATTAGGCAACGTGCCCGGTAGCCTCGCCCCTAATTACGTAAATAAATAAATATTACTGGACATTTTCACACAACGTCCTCTAGTCCCAAATTAACTTAACGCTAGTGCTATGGGTACCAGATTACGGATATAATACATATACCTACTACTTTTGTTTTAGTAAATACATACATATAATAGATAGAAAACACCAAGACGCAGTACAAATATCTGTGTTCATCACACAAATAATTGTCCTGGGTGGGAATCGAACCCACGACCTCGTGCACGGAAGTCGGTTACACTACCGACTACGCCACGAGGCCCATATTACGTGGGATGTAAACATAGCTGGCGAACCGTGGATGTGTAATACACCTCTACCTACCCCTTCTGAGAATACAGGGGTGATGCTATGTTATGTTTTTATAAATTAGAATGACAGGACTTTTTTTTGTTAAGGCGGGAAAACATGTTCCTAACCGCACACCCCGTCGTTGGCAACGAACAGGGTAGTATGGGGCCTTCACCCACTAAAGAAACTCGCCGTGTGCCGTCTCTCCGCCTTTATTGGCGGGCCACTGGAACTATGTTACATTCCTTCGCTGGTAGAATGACAGTACCTAGCTGTCATTTCGTTGTCAGTTTGCCAAATAATCATTCAAAGTTACCAATATTTAATTTTTAAATTATTATCATTTTTTATAGGGTTCTGGAAATCGGTCTAGCCAGTTTTGAGTTTAAGCGAGACTTACGAACAGCAATATAAAAGGTTCTACTTTTTATTAGAGAAAGCATGTTTTTTATTTATTTTAAATTATAATTTATTTACATAGATATTGTCCTTTCTGTCCAAAAGAGTCCATGCCGACGAATTCCCGGTCAAAATCTAGTATGTAATAATTTATTTTAATAACTTAGGATGGTAAATTCCATTATTTATCAACCAACGTCGAGGATATGAAACTAATTTCGTAAATTATTAACTACGTATAATTTATAAAGTCAATTTATTTAAATGAAGCTTCCGAAATTCAGGCAACCTTTTCCAACTTAAATTAATAATTTTATAACAACAGGTCATGTTAGTAGACATTTAATGAGAAATATGTCTAACACTTTTTTTTAAGTTAAGGCGGGAGAAAATGTCCCTAACCGCACGCCCCGTCGTTCAAGGCAACGAACAGGGTAGTGTGGGGCTCTCACTTACTATATGATGCCGTGTGCCGTCTCTCCGCCTGTATTGGCAGACCACTGGAACTATGTGACATTGCTTCAGTGATAATATGTTCTAATACCTGCACATAATTCTGTATCCTTACTAATATTATATGTTTGATAGAACCTTGGTCACACTAGCATGCATAAACTTATCATAGGATATCGACGAAAAGTAATGGGAGGTATCGCTACTGTTGCGTATCCTTCAGTGAGTGAGAGAGTCATGTGCCTAATCCATCCATCCATCAGCCTTTCAACGTCCACTGCTGGACATAGGCCTCCCCAAGAGAACGCCACAACGAGCGGTCCCGTCGTGGGGGATAATGCCGTAATCGCCACGCTTGGCAGGCGGGTTGGCGATCGCAGTGGATGTTGTTAATACTTGAGGGAACGCTGCTGCCCACTCCGCCGGTATTCCCTCAGTCGGATCTTACGACTCCCGTGGGTAGAGGTGTGGGACAATTCTAAAGCCGGCCCCAAACGGCCATGTGCCTAAACCTCTTCAGTATTTATAATTCAAGCAGTGATAGCTTAGCGGTAAAACCACAGACTGCCAAGACAGTGGTATCCAGTTCGATCTACAGTCCAGACCTCGTACGGCACACACCTCTTAATTATAGAGATTTTTCAAAATTATGTGGTGTACATTTTTGATCTGTATTTTTTAGCATTTGACATGCTCCGCCACTTTTTAAGTACAAATTATTTGGGAATAAGGAAAAAAAAAATGTGCATATTTGTTTACTGCTCGGTGAAGGCTTGTGAAGTTTGCTAACCCACAATTGGTCAGCGTGGTGGACTACAGCCTAATCTTTCTCACCAAGAGAGGAGACCCGTGCCCAATAGTGGGTCAGAAAAAAAAGGATTGCAGCATGTATCATATTTTGTCTCGATTTGCTCGTATCATAATTCTGTATCTCCACTCCCTAACCCTTTCCCTGAAGTAGGCAACATGCGAATGATGCCTATAGACTTGCTAATTGTTTACTACTTTTTATTCCAGAAAAATTTATAGTTCCTGTCTTTTTTTTTACATAAAGACTAGCTGACCCGGCAAACGTTGTGTTGCCATATGAATTATTTGTAGAGTATGAAAATATTATTATATCTTATGCCACAGCATAAAAAAAAAACTAGACGTCGCGGGACGTCTACCAGATGTGAAAACATCGAAATTATTTTGTAGAAATAAAATGATCATAACTAGACAAAGTACTCCTCAAGACGAATCAAACGAGTATAAATTCGATAGGGTTGCGTCGTTTCACTACAGAGTTACTGTGACCTCCTTCCAGCTCCATCGTCAGACCCTGGATACCACCTAGAGATAAAGTACTCGTCAAGACAAATCAAACGATTCCAAACTCGATGGGGTTGCGTCGTTTCATTACAGAGTTACTGTGGCCACCTTCCAGCCCCATCATCAGACCCTGGATACCATCTAGGACTGAAGTACTAGTCAAGACATTTCAAACGTGCCCTAACTCAATTGAGTTGCGCCATTTAATTACAGAGTTTTGCATGGCCACCTTCTAGCTCCATCATCAGCCTCTGGATACCATCTGGAGGCAAAGTACTCGTCAAGACGAATCATACGAGCCCAAACTCGATGGGGTTACGCCGTTTCATTATAGAGTTCCTATGTCCACCTTCCAGCTCTATCATCAGATCAGCTCCATGTCATCATAATATTGCATTGTCACGCGATATACATATGCATGTAAAATTTCAGCTCAATCGGAAACCGGGAAGTGTGTCAAATTTAACTTTTTGATTTTTTTCAAGATTTGAACGGTTTCTAAAAAGCGTTAGAACACGTCGTTGTCGCACGCAGAAAGCACGTCTTTACGCGAACGCAGTTGGCGGGCAACTAAGCAAACGAGTGTGTACAGGCGCGGTCTCGTTTTATCGCGAGACTCACCGAGACCCTTTGACTCGAGCACAAAAAACCGACACTCTTCCGAGACATAGCGAGAGCCCCGAGACGAGACGAGGCTACCATGTACACACTCATCCTCGGTCTGTCTCGGGGTGTCTCGACGAATGTGTACAGCCGCAGTTATACATACTGAATATACATATAAAATTTCATCAAAATCGGTCAAGCCATTTCGGAGGAGTATAAACACTAAAACTGAGACACAAGAAGACATGTGCTTAAAATATACTGAAGTCCACATTAACAGAGTCGCGGGTTCAATCTAGTTAGCAATAATAAAATAATACTGAGTCTCCATAGATTCCTTGTTCTACAACGAACTCCATTAGATCGTTTCAATATGATTAGATATGTTACAAGTCAAATATCATTCCGTTTATTTTGTAGGTGCTAGCTTTGGGTCGCGACTTTGTTTATACTTAAGTATTAGGTTCAGCCAAGCTAGAGACTAAATCATTGAATATTTTGATCGAAATTTAGTGCGAGCGGGAATCGAACCTGCGTCCTTTCCATTATTTTATTTTAATCCGGGGAAGTGCTCTAATCCACTGAGCTACCGCACTGACCTTTCGGCCATACCCAATCTCCTCATCATATTTCTAGTCTTAACGACCAACCCCACCTATCACATACATTAACACGCAGCTAGGTAGTTCAGTGGCTGTAGAGGGTACCCGAAAGTGTAAGCTGCCGGCGGACCACTGAAGGAATGTAACATGGTTTCAGTGGCCCGCCAATATAGGCGCAGAGACGGCACATGGCGGGTTTATATAGTGGGTGAGGGCCCCACACTACCCTGTTCGTTGCCCCAAACGAAGGGGTGTGCGGTTAGGTACTTTTTTTCCCGCCTGTATTGCTGGGCCACTGGAACCGTGTTACATTACTTCAGTGGTATATAAAGTCCTCATAAGACTTCATATTTTCGCTATCCTTATCCCGTACGTGGTCCGCTTCCGATCTGTTGCGTACACACAAAGTATTAACACGGAGCGACAGCCTCTCTGACCTTCACGACACAACTAAGGGTATAACTGGCGAAATTAGAACAAGACCGGAGTTACGAGTTTTTATTCAGGAAACCACAAACACTTCCGAACGTGCCTCCCGAATCCGCTTAAACAATAAAAAACAATAATTCTAATTCCGTAATATATTTTACCAACAATGAAAATACATAACTCCCAATATAATATGTAAATACAATTCTCATAACAGAAACGGTCGGAGTAATATTCAAAGTAATCAAACGTACCACCCCTAATCCCTAGGGTTGTCAATAATACTCGTACATCATTATAAAACGTACAATTTGTTTTTATTAGGTGGCAACCATCGAGCTCAACTATTAGGGCTGGCACGTCCTCTCGGTAAATTTCGAGTTTAAGTTTTCATTCGTGTAACAAATTTTGCGTCCATTAATTAATTCTAATTTTAACCTTGCGAAGGTATTTTGTTAAATTAATTAGTATCCGCGTGTTGTCAGCTTTTTGTTAACTTTGAAGTTAATTATTGTGTAAATTATGTTGTTAGGAAATTTACATCAACCCTTATGTTTTAGTTAAAATAATTTATTGTTTTCTAGCTAATGTACGTCCAGCTAGTGAAGCAGTTAGTAGCAATATAAAACTGTAAGGCCAATGGTATAGAGTTCGTAACCCGGTCCGAGGTGCTTTACACCTCTGACATTTCGTGATTTTTGATGAATTTCACTCTGAAACAAAACCCGTGCCCAATAGTGGAGAGAAATACTCTCACATTGAAACAAATTGTCCTGCTACAAGCATATTATCTGCTATTAAAAATTAAAAAAAACGAACATCCAACCTTACTATACATCTATACTATTATAAAACTGTAACAGAGCTATGTCTGTACATTTAAGATATTTGAGAAAAAATGACTGATTTAGGCTATATAGGCGTGTCTGAACACCAAACTATATTTTTAGGTTTTTTTTCTGTTTGTCCGTTTATCTGTTTGTTTGTTCGCGCATCACGCAAAAACTACTGAATGGATTTTGATGTAACTTTTTTGATTAATAGCTCTCGGTTAGACTTAACAACTGGTATACATTTTATCCCGCTACTATATCGGGAATCTGAGATATAGCCTAAAATCTAGCTTTTGGCTGCGGCGAAGCCGCGGGCAGAGGCTAGTCTTTACTAATATAAAAATGAATTTAATTGTTTGCTACGCTATCACACCGTAATTACTTAACCGGGCATGATTAAATTATGCAAAAACAATACAGTCTGATTTTACCCCGTAAAATGCACTTTTAGCAGATAGTTGTTTATATATTAAGATAAAAATTACGCGGATTGGAGTTACGCGGGAGTGATACCTCTGCTGTTGTGTCTATAGGCTACGGTAACCGCTTACCATCAGGTGGGCCGTATGCTTGTTTGCCCCGCGTGGAATTATAATAAAATACTTTGGAAAATCCAAAAGTGCACGCCTCATAATCAAATTGATTATTTGATAAGTAACTAATAACGTATTGGTCTTACTAAGTAGTTTTCAATAAATCACATAGATAGCGCTAACTTCAAAAAATACTAATGTGGCTCTCATGTCTTATACGCCACCTAGCGCTAATTTTAAGAAGTACTTATATATTGGTATATAGAAGTAGTTCAAATAGTTCTCACAACAATTAAATTAATAACAATTAAACCACATCGAATCAGACCGTGAAAAGTAATAGGGCTCTATTCGTAATAATACTGAAATTAAAAAGAAGAAAAATGACTCGATTAGTAAAGTATTTCGGTCGTTATCGTGTTAACATACATTACCTACAACACACGGACGTCCAAGACTACTAAGAAAACTTTTTTAAACAGTTTCTTTAACTACATAGTTTAAATAACAAAAATGGCACAAAAAATATCATGAGTGTTAAAAATAGTGTTTTTTCTTGATATGTGTGTGTATATATTATTTTACAAGTGCATGCAATATGCATATATGATAAATAAATACATTTTAAGTTTGAAAAATCAGTTGTACTGCGTAAAACGAGAGCAGTACCCACCTCAACGCTTTGCTTATGAAGCGTGCAATATTCGGAAATATTATGTCGAATGAACGCCGCGAAATTTATTTGTCCTCTGTGGGAACAAAACCAGCAGCACTGTATATTAGTACCGATTTTTATCGTTACACCGAGTATATTGAAACGATATTACGCACAACCCTAGTCCTGTATATTCGATAACACTTACAATAATTGACAGCGGACCCACAAACGATTTATATCTATTCACTACACACGAAGAGACATCCCTAACGATGGGTTTTGAATCACCATCGATATAATTCAATAGCTTAACATAGATATTAAGAAAAATATTGCAAACTAGCAGTTGCCCGCGACTTCGTCGACGTGGACGTTTTATCTTGATCAATATTTGTGATTGTACTTCTACTACTAAATCGAAAATAACACGAGCAGGATTACAACCTGCATCTCCCGAAAAACCGCCCAGATGCTTTGCCAATTCAGCCATCGTGACAATTGCTCGGAACTGCGAATTCCTTCTTAATGTCTTGGGTGACTTAAAAATATATAAATACATAATATATCAAAAGAAATGTTATTTTTGATCTATATTTTTTAGCATTTGACATGCTCAGCTACTTTTAAGGTACAAATTATTTGTGAATGAGGAAAAGGACAACTTTAGTACGAGCGGGAATCGAACCCGCGTCCCTTCCAATCCAGGGAAGTGTTCTAGACAGCTAAGCCATCGCACTGACCAACAGCCATACCCGGAGATTGGGTATCCACACATCACACCCGTTTCTACGACTCACGCACGCACGCGAATCCCGCTCGCAGTGAAGTTCTCTTTTTCCATATTCTCAAATATACAATTTGTTCTTTAAAGTATCTGAGCATGTCAAGTGCTAAAAAACAGATCAAACTATTCCACAAATCCTAAAAAAAAAACTATATAACTAATAGAAAAAAACTACCCCTGACACGAAATTCCGTACACCCCCTTATGCCAGAACGAGCATCCCCTTTGACTAAACTAATTGCAAATCACCCTTATACCACTGTTACTTAATAAAATTACTTTGTAAACAGCCTGTGTCATATTGCGAATATGTACTCACCTCGCAATTTTACTCAACTGCAAGTAAATTTAAGACATTTATGATCTGTATTTTAGCACTTGACATGCTCATGGAAATGTGGACAAAGAGTAGTAGTGAGAGCGGGAATCGAACTTGCGTCTCTTCCAAACCTTAGCGGTTAGAGCACTTCTCCGGATTGGCAGTGATGCAGGTTCTATACCCGCTCGCACTAACTTTTCCACATTTTCACAAATAATTTGTTCTTTATAGTAGATTAAGAATTGTATTTTGATTTTATATCGCACGAGTGGCAAACAAGCATTCGGCCCACCTCATGGTAAGCAGTTACCGTGAACTATATACAGCAATATTAAAGGCATCACTCGCAAACTCCAAGGAAAGGGACAGGAGAAGGATAGGAGATGTAGAGGCGGGAGAGGTTAAGCGGAAAGGGGTTGTTTGAATCTCCAACGTTCTCACTCAGCATAAGAAACACAACTGTAGATGTACTTCTGTTGTTACACGCTGATCTTCTGTGAGAGGGTGGTACTTACCCGATCGAGCCGGCAGTTAAGGCGGGAAAAATGTTCCTAACCGCACACCCAACGAACAGGGTAGTGTGGGGCCCTCACCCACTAAAGAAACCCGCCGTGTGCCGTCTCTCCGCCTTTGTTGGCGAGCCACTGGAACTATGTTACATTCCTTCGGTGGTCCGCCGGCGGCTTACCCTTTCGGGTACCCTCTACTGAGCGACGCATCCGCACATGGAGCGTCGTACCTTCGCGGGAGGCCTTGCGGGTGGCGGACGTTCCCCGGTCCATCTACTCGCAGCCTCAGCTAGGGCGGCATGAGGCGCAAGTATCTGCGCCTGCGCCGCCCCAGTCACTGGCGGCGGTTTGGGTCAGCGGAAGAATCCTCCTCCCTGGCCTTCTCCGCCGCTTCCTTCCGCGAGATAACCTCCTCGCAGAAGTCAGCGACCGCGGCCCAATTCCTGTCACTGCCAAGCATCGCTCTGACGACGCTCGGCAGCGAGAGGTCCCCCCCTATTTCCGCGACGAGTTCACGGCACTGCTCGGCCCAAGCCGGGCACGACTCGAGCGTGTGCCACGCCGTGTCCTCGTCACAGCCGCAGTGGTGACAGCCCGGAGTCGCTTCCCTCCTTGCGACTATATGCAGATATCTGCCGAAGCAACCAAGCCCCGACAGCATTTGCACGAGTCGGAAGGTAAGGACTCCATGCCGTCGCCACGCCCACTCCTCCAGCACTGGCTGGAGCGCCCCTACGGTCCAAAGACCGGACCGGGGCGCCTTCAACCGTGCCCTCCGTCTGGCCATGGCAGCTCGGCCGGCGTCGCCCTGCCACCTGGCCACCTCCCTGGGTAGGGGGCAAGGCTCTACCCCTACAAGTTTTTTTTTTATTGCATGTAGTGGCAGACGAGCCACGGCCCATCTGATGGTAAATGATAACCGTCGCTAATGGACTCAACTATACCGAGAGTATTGTCAAGCCGCTGCTCACCATTTCATTTCACAGATAAGAAATGAAAGAATAAACGGCTATCTCCTGCTACAGCCAAAACGCAACGATGTGCTTCATGGCCGGTCACACCATGGTGTTACCAACCCGCTCGGGCCCGATACTAAGTGAGTACTCCCACTCGGTACCCAGCCCTACCACCAGTCATGGTATGGATGATAATTGCTTACTTCTCTTAGTCGCCTCATACGACACCCGTGGGAAAGAATGGGGTGGTGACACTTGTATTCTTAGTCCGTCACCACACGGACAATGGTACCCGTGTGTGTAATTTTAAAGGTGTTTTAAGGTCAAACACTGCAGAATACTATTATAGATACATGTTGGGTTGCTTACCCATCTATTTTGTACCTTAGCTATCGTGATGTGACCCAAGAATTCATCAAAGTACCTGAAACAATACATAAATATTAAATATATTGGAATCTGATTATAATTTTATGAGACATATTTTATGCATTTCATATTTTATGCGAAAGTGGAAGGATGTAGGTACAGGGGGAGACCGAGACTCACCTACCTAGACCGAATTGGTCATGTATTGAAGGAAGGTGGAGTCTCCGAAACCGGCGAGCGTGTATGAAGAGAGTTATGAATGTTGAGGAAGCGAGATATGTATATAAGAATAGAGCCTCTTGGCACTCTGTTCTCTCTGCCTACCCCGCAAGGGAAATGGCGTGATGCTAAGTTAGTTAGAGACAGCACAGAGATCGCATAGTGGTTTGACTTCCTTCAGTACTGAGTGCTGTAGGTTTGATGCCCACAACAGGCACTTGGCTCACGTAAATTTCTTATAATAAAGTTATTCGGTAACTTAGCAAAGGTATATTTTGATCTTTATTTTAGAACTTGACATGCTCAGCTACTTTAAAGTACAAATTATTTGTGAACATGGAACAAGGGAACTTTACTGCAAGCAGGACTCGAACCTGCGTACCATCTAATCCGGGGAAGTCCTCTAGATCGCTAAGCTAATGCAGTCGCTCAACGACGATTCCAAATCACAACTTCAAACCAAATTAAACTTACTATATTGGAATGATGTATGTAAATGCATCCGATAGACGGCGTGGGTCGTAAGAACAAAGTTGAAGTGGAGATTTAGAATCGGACTGCAATAGCTTAGCAGTCTAGGAGCATTTCCCAGAATTGGATGGGACGTAGGTTCGAATCCTGCTTGCAGTAAAGTTCCCTTTTTCCACTTTCACAAATAATTTGTTCTAATAAAGTTACGATGAAAACGAAGTCTACGATTTTCTAATTATAATAATCACGCAGGAGATATATATTGAAGGGCCTCGTGGCATAGTCGGTAGTGTAACCGACTTCCGTGCACGAGGTCGTGGGTTCGATTCCCACTCAGGACAATAATTTGTGTGATGAACACAGATATTTGTACTGCGTCTGGGTGTTTTCTATCTATTATATGTAAATTATGTATTATATCCGTAATGGTACCCATAGCACAAGCGTTAAGCTTAGTTTGGGACCAGAGGACGTTGTGTGAAATGTTCCCGAATATTTATATTATATTATAAATATATATTTATTTAAAATATATACATTATAGTAGACGAGTGTGTAACACATAAGTGCACTTATCTGTTCCATAACTACCATAGTCCAGTGGGACGGAGACGACACGAGCGGAGAACAGGCGCAGACGAATGCTTTCTTCCGAGGCACTAGGATGAAACGTTAACACCGAGTTCCTCTAGTTTCATGACGGAAAAAAGTGTTTGGTTAGAAACCACTTTTTTCCGTACCGTCCGTCCGTAAATTCAATATACTCCACCACCTCGCCCCTGAATTTAGTACAGCGCAATTGCCGAAGGGCGCATTATTATTGACCACAAGGGTACACGTATAATGCCCTCATTGCAAATATCATGTCGTAAGTAAGCGTTATCATTGACTGTCCCTTGGGGGATGGCTTCAAGTTATATGACTGGAAATTGGAGAATTATTTATGAATAAAGGAATATGTAAAACTCGTGGTAAGGTCTGTCAAGATATGTATGGAGTTTGATACCCAGTCCGTGGTCGAGGACATGCAAGGCTTCTTTAACTTCCTGCTAAGAAAATTTAAAATTTTCAAAAGTTGGGAAGTTATTGCTTTTACCCCAATTTTCGAAAATCGAGTTTTCTACGGATGTTGACCTTTTGAAGTCCTAGGAAGCATCCCCGAATGTTTCCGCGATGATGTCTGTGTGTGTGTGATTCAAACCGTCTGCCGGTTTGAATCACACGTTTGTTCATGAGAAATCTCAAAAAACATATTTTTTTAATGTGTTTATTTGGAATAACTGTTAAACAGTTTTACCGATCGATTCCAAAAACAGCTCTTAACATTAAAAAACCACGTCGATCGCCGCCAGTCCTGTCATTTGACAACCGAATTTTCGGTTGATTCGTTCGTGAGAGATCGTTGTCGAAAAAAAATGTTTTTTTTTTCAGAATTTCTATGACATTTTCAGTCCGACCAGTTCGAGCTTTAAGATTCTTTCAAGAGCTCAAAAAGCTGCGTTGAATGCCGTAAACTACGAGAAAATCGGTTCATTCATTCAAAAGTTATTGCGATTTGAAAATTCAACGAATAGTGCTTTATGAAATCTCTATCAGACTTTTGAGCTCGAAGAGCTCAAAAGCATAGAACAGTTATCCCTTTGAGCTCGAAGAGCGCTAATAAGTGCAATTTTGAGCACTTAAGTATCAAATTAGCGGGAAGTTGCAGGGTTGGCCTTTAGGGTCAACCGTCTTCCAGATTTTTTTATAGTACGTTGATAGCAAACAAGCATACGTCCCACTTGATGGTAAGCGGTTTCCGAAGCTTATAGTTAGCGTCTATAACACCAGAGGCATCACTCGCGTATCGTCATATCCAAGGAAAGGGATAGGAGGTGGATAGGAAAGATAATAAGGAGGTGGAGATAGGGAGGGGGTTAGGGTATATGTGTGTACTTATCACAAAATATTACTGCCTGGTCCGAGATCGGAGCCTAGTTGTGATTTAGCCGCTCGAACGCTTAACAAGGTTAATCAACTTTCACTCGGCCGGCAACAGATGGGTGACTAAAAAGTAACACCTATTTGTGAACTGACTTGAAAGTGCTGTGAAATCGAAAATACGAGAGCAGGATTTGAACCTGCATCCCTTGAAAACCGTTCCAAATGCTTTGCCAATTCAGCCACGGTGACAATAAAAATCTATTTATTAAATGTAAAATTAACAAACTTTTTACAAAATTTAAGTGTTCATTGTTAGCAATTACAAACGCATATGAATAATTAAAAATATATCTAAAAGACATGCCCGCTTTCTTTCCGGATCCGTGTGATCCGGGGGTATAAATTATTATTAAAAATGTTATCTATACAAATAAAACTGTTTGTAATGTCTAAATAACCTATTTTACTAAATGTATAAGAAAATAAATGTGGTATTTACAACAAAATGTTTTTTTTTTGTCTGTCACAATCTAAAGCATTCGGTTTAAAAGGCCTATATCCTAAAACCCCATCAGATTATATGAATAAAACTAAAAAGGGATCACGCAATTATTTGAACGTATAAATCAAAATGGCCACACAGTCGGTACTCCACAGTAATCCGCGTTAGACCGGGAAATATTCATTCGTCACGCGTACATATAAGCAATAGGGTTGCCGGAAGTTGTTTTTATATTTTTTTCAACCTATTATTGAGCATTGGTCTGCTCATTGTGAGAGGTGCTTAGCCCGTCCACTTCGCTAGCCAAGTGCGGGTAGGCAGACTTCACAAGCAAGTAGAGAAAATTTCTCAGGCATGCATGTTTCCTCACTGAGCAGTGATAATTTGTAAACAAATCCACACATATATAATTCCAGTGTCACGATGTTTGTCCGGGATGAACTCCGAAACTAATGAACCGATTTTAACTTTTATTTTTTTTAAATGTTTTTTTTGTTCCAACTTAAGATATAGGATACTTTATATCTCAATTTATAATTGCAATATTTATTCATGAAAAAATATATGGCGGAACGAAGTTCGCCGGGTCAGCTAGTACTCTATAATATTATTCTCTACATTTTGTCCGTGTGGTGACGGACTAAGAATACAAATGTCACCACCCCATTCTTTCCCCCGGGTGTCGTATGAGGCGACTAAGGGAAGTAAGCAATTATCACCCATTGCATTACTGGTGGTAGGGCTGGGTACCAGGTGAGAGTACTCACTTGATATCAGGAACCGAACTCGTCGGTACCACCGTCTCCTGTGTGACCGGTCATGAAGCACGTCAGTGTGTTTTGGCTGTAAGAATATAGCCGTTTATTTTTATATTTCATATCTGAGAAATGAAATGGTGAGCAGCGGCGTGACGATACGAGAGTATAGTTGAGTCCATGAGCGACGGTTACCACTTACCATCAGGTGGGACTGCCATCATAAGCAATAAAAAAAATTAGAAAATAATAACAGTTTTAATAATTCTAGTAATTAAATTGTGCAACAGATATAATGGAGTTTCACTTGACTTGACATAAGAGGTTCAGACCGCCATGTCAGGATCTTTTGGGTTCTATAATTCAACATCTGGTATTGCCAATAGACTACAGCAACTCTCTCTAACAAGAGCAGACCCATGCTCATATTTGTTACCCTTGTTACATCAAAAAGGACAAATCTCTTTAGCATACACACACATGCGTATACTATACACTTTAATGACATCCCCTCATTGTGTATATTTGCACATAGATTATCGTCTCCGTGCCCAATTACTGGTTGCGTTGTTCAAATACATCAGAATGTGTGGTCACCCAGTTTCATATACAGCGTGTCCATAGATTGATTTTTAATTCTGACGGTTGATGGTACTTAATACTAGTGGCACTGTCAAGATGTACGCTTTCACAAAAGCAGCCTCGTGGCATGGTCGGTAGTGTAACCGACTTCCATGCACGAGGTCGTGGGTTCGATTCCCACTCAGGACAATTATTTGTGTGATGACTTATTTGTGTTATTGTTTGAATTATTTGTGCACAGATAATTGTACTGCGTCTGGGTGTTTTCTATCTATCATATGTAAAGAACAAAAAAAAACATAGCATCACGCCTGTATTCCCCGAAGGGGTAGGCAGAGGTGTATTACACACCCACGACTCGCCAGCTATGTTTAAGTCCCACGTAATAGGGGGCGAGCCTATTGCCGTCTACCGGGCACATTTCCAAACTCCGGGCTGCTACTGATAATTTTTCTTTTTAGGAAAAAGCTCAATAACGTTGCCCGACCCGGGGATCGAATCAGAGACCTCATGATTAGAAGTCGCATACACTACCGCTACACCACCGAGGCAGTTTTATGATATGTATGTATTCACAAAAACAAAAAAGTAATATATGTATTATATCCGTAATCTGGTACCCATAGCACAAGCGTTAAGTTTAGTTTGGGTTGTGTTTCGTAGGGTGAGTGAGAGTGCCGGTGGCCCAAACCCACTCCCTATCCTCTCATTATTATGCTATCTATCCTCTCCTTAGTATCCATCCTATCAACCTCCTATCCCTTTCCTTGTAGATGGTGACGCCACCCACGTAGTTTAAAAAAAGCTCTAAAAACTTCCACAAGGTTGGGTTGCTAGTACTACACATATAAATAACGAAAAACAAATATTTTGTGGAAGTGGAAAAGAAAGCTTTACTGCGAGGAAGATTCGAACCTGCGTCCCATGGATGAGCTGAGCGTGACACACGTGCATACAAATCAAAATATTATAGTCGGAATTTTAATTCGATTCCAGATTTGACAATTTCAGTGTTGCAACGTTATGACAAGTACTAAATAGTGACGTTGCGAAATTATTCGATACGGAAATGGAATATTTCCGGGTCGATTCCTCTCGTTTATAGTAGTATATCTAAACAACTACTACTTTAATAGAAACTAAGTATATCAGGAAATTAAATATTTCTGAACGGATAATTTAGTTGACGATTAATTTTATTAAGGATCTGAGAGTTTTATTTAATAATTTTGTGTGAAATAAATAAAAAAATGTGATCATGAAGGAACATGAGAAATAAAACAAATAGATGTATTATGGTAATATTTTATTTTATAAATCGTCACCATCATCGCTATCGCTATCTCTGTCACTTTCTGTAACATTTATTATAAATGTGTCTGTGATATTGTCAATTAACATACCTAGCCTACTAATTTTTTCCTCTTCTTTGACAACATGGGATACGCATTTAGACCATTCGGTAGCCGTAATTTTTTGAATGCCTTCCTCAAATAAATTTCTCACGTCTGTCAATTTGAAGGTTTTATTATTTTGAGCTATATGCCCCTTTACCTGCGCCCATATCAATTCGATAGGGTTCACAAAAAACTATAAACGTAACAACAAACACAACGTAACAAAACTTTAACAAAAACCCAACAAAATAACAAAATATCGATTCGCAATGAAACAAAATATTCGTGCAGTTAGACTGGGAGAATGAAGCCGAATGACAAGATAGACAAAATGGCGATAGCTGCACGAGCGCGCACGGGTTGCCAATACAGAAAACTATCTAGGCTCTTTAAAGTACAAAATATTTGTTAATAAAGAAAAAGAGATTTTTAGTAGGGGCAGGAATCGAACCACGCATCTTTTCCAATCCGGGGAAGTGCTCTAAACCACTGAGCTACCCTACTGATCCTTCGATCATCCCAAATTCTTAATCACATTTGTCTTATCTAGGCTCTTTTATTATAAGTTTTGTTTTTAATATAAAATACAAAAATATTAACTTTTTATAAAATAAAGCAGCGGTTACTAATTAATAAATAATTATTATGAATAATTATGTATTATTTAAATAAAAATCGATAATTTAGTCTTTAATTGGCACACCAATATTATGATTACATAAACATAAATCGCGATTGTTTATCGATTTTTGATCATCACTACACTATTAATATGTGGTGTCATTATTTTACAAAATGACAGTAGCTAATGTCAAATGTGGAATTGAATTATAATTCCGACTATAGAAGAATATATTAATTATTAATTAACAAACATGCTGTATATAGGGTTGTCTCCAGCACCCCATCATTACAATTGTCATACAAATGTAGGGTGTATTCAAATACTATTGTGTGGCAGCCCTAGTCTATGGCCACCGTGCGGTTTGTTCCAGTTTGTAAGGGTTTTGTGGTTTATTTTATTATTTTATTGTTATTATAAGTAGCCTAGTGGAGACACATGGCACGTACGTGATCTCAGGTTCAAATCCGCAGCTTTTTAAAGCATCATAGAATATTGGCATCGCATTAATGCCGTTGTCTCGTGCGATGAGTGAAAGCGCCGAGCTCTAAAGCAAGATTGTCCCCTCTCAAAAGGCTTAGTGACGGACTAATAATACAAGTGTCACCACCCCATTATTTCCAAGCAATTATCAACCATTGCATTACTGGTGGTAGGGCTGGGTACTAAGTGGGAGACGTGGGAATACTCCCTTGCTATCGGGAGCGAGTGGGTTGGTACCACCATTTCCCATGACCGGCCACGAAGCACATCGGTGTGTTTTGGTTGTAGCAGGAGACACCCGTTAATTCTTTTATTTCACATATGCCGTGTGGGGCCGGCACCAAGAATAGCTCCACCCCGTCTCTTCCTATGGGAGTCGTAAAAGCCGACTAAGGGATTACCGGGGGACCGGGCAGCAGCGTTTCCCTGTGTACTATAAACATCCACTGCGATCGCCAACCCGCCTGCCAAGCGTGGCGATTATGGTAAAACCCCCATTTTGGGGAGGCCTATGTCCAGCAGTGGACGATGAAAGGCTGATGGATGGATGGATAGATGGATGGATATATATGTGAAATGAAATGGTGTGTAGCGGCTTGCATAATACTCTCGGTATATCTGAGAGATTAGCAGTTACCATTTACCATGGTGAGGTGGAGGTGGGCCGTGGTTCGTCTGCCACCAAATGTAATAACTTTTTTACGCCATTCGATTCTACATTTGGAAGCTCTATCGAATGCTGAAACTCTCATGTGTATAAGACGTTTCAATCGTAATTTGTTTACCAATTTCAAGATCTCCAATGTGCTTGTTCATTAAAAGTTGTTGCTTTAAAATATCTGTCAATTTACATATAAGAGTTTTAGTTGGATGTCATACTCGTGGTCTTTAGGCAATTATTGGAATAAAACATCTTAAGTGCACCATGACGAGAACAGCGGCTATTTAAACAAAATTACTACATGTTATGGTGATAGTTGTCGCTTATAGGTAATGCTTTATTTTGTCAGTTCCTTACTTGGTCGTTAGGTAATTGATTCGCGTTCTGCAAAACGCAGTTTATTAATTTGTAAGAGTAAAATATATACCGTAATATACCGTGTGTGGCCGGAATTAGAATTGTCCCACCCCTCTCCACCCATGGGAGTCGTAAGAGCCGACTGAGGGACTACCGGAAGGGTGGGCAGCAGCACTCCTTCGAGTATTAACAACATCCTCTGCGATCGCCAACCCGCCTGCCAAGCGTGGCGATTACGGCACTATCCCCCATTCTTGGGAAGGCCTATGTCCAGCAGTGGACGTTAAAAGGCTGATGGATGGAAGAGTAAAAGCATAAAAATAAATAAACCAAATTTAATAAAAATAAAATCTTTATCCACCTCCTATCCCTTTAGTTGGAGTTATATGCAACGGTAGCCGCGCATCACCGGGCAAGCGATATGTAGGTAGATCTGCCGCATTTCGCGCGTCAAAAAAACATGTACGATTTAACTACTGAACCTTCTGTGCTACCGTATAATCTCAATCACATAGCGGTAACCCACCCCCTTACAATAACACAAAAATCACCCTCTTATTGACACGTTGAACAGAACAAGATAAAATCATAAAAAAATTGCGCATCTGTCCTGTTAAGTAGGTATTGTGACAAATTTGAACGGCCCATAGAGAACGCGATATAGAGTAGAACGGGCATTAGGGTTGTCACGCAATTTTATAGCACTATAATTAAAAAATAAATTTATTATATCAATTCATTTATTTAAATCTAAAAGCGTTAAATGCAAACGATGGCAAGCGCATGTAAATAATTAAAATATATAAATTGTAGATAATAGGCAAGCCCACTAAGTTTCTTGCTGGATTTATACGATCCGGTGGTACATATTATTATTAGAAAAACTAAACAAATAAATAAAATTGAATTGTCTCTTTGCTCCGACTAATCTCCGAAACGGCTGAGCCAGTTTGGCAGATAGCTGATGTTATGAGGAGTAACTCGGCTACTTTTATTTTAGATAAATTATTAGGTTTTAATTAAGTCATATTCTATATCAAGGATATGTAGGAAAGGAAAGGGAGAGGGTTTTGGCTCCGGCGCTCTCACTCAACATACGAAACACAAGGGTAGGAGTTTCACGCTGATCTGTTGTGAAAGGGTATAATATGTAGGTACTTAGTTGAATATGACAACCCTAGATAGTACAAAGGGCCTTTGTATAGTATTGCCAGTGTTTGAAACAGGGGTGGCACTTAGATTATTGTTTTTTTTTATATATGTTTGTAATTAATATTCGTAATAAAAGTGAATGAATATTACAAATATTATTTATTACGTACTAGATTCTGGTCGCGTGTATAATTGTCGATTTCAGAATATTAATACAACACTTTACGGTACTTTTAATAAATTAATCATCACGCCATCTTCCTGCAGGGTAGGCAGAGAGAACAGAGAGCCAAAAGACTCTATTCTTGCATACATCTCTCGCTTCCTCAACATTCAGAATTCTCTTCATACACGCTCGCCGGAGATTCCTTAAAGTAGGTAGGTGAGTCTCGGTCTCCCCCTGTACCTACATCCTTCCACTTTTGCATTGTATATCTTCTTAACAAGTCGCTCGTCCGGCATTCTTTCCACATGTCCGAACCATCGGAGCATTCCCTTTCGCATATTTACACATATACTCTTTTTATATATAAATAGCTATGCGGCTGTTGGGTATGTTCTCTTAGAATAAGACAGATTTAGGCCATAATCTACTACACTAATATGCACAGATGGCGGAGATAGATACCAACCTCCCGCCCGAGTGTTGTGGGTTCGATTCCCACACAGACAACTCTTTGTGTGATCTAAAAATGGTTGTTCTGAGTCTGGATGTACTTAGCGTCCGCGAAATTTTATGTTTGTAAAGTCTAAGCGATACAAGGATTATTCCTTAGAGAAATGTGTTGTCTTTAAAAAAATATATTATTATTAAAAATTGTATGTATACAAATAAAGAAATATAAAGTGTCTGTATAATAGCTTTTTACTGAATGCATACTCACCGTGTGGGGCCGGCTTTAGAATTGTCCCACCCCTCTCCACCCATGGGAGTCGTAAGAGCCGACTGAGGAAATACCGGGGGAGTGGGCAGCAGCACTCCCTCGAGTATTAACAACATCCACTGCGATCGCCAACCCGCCTGCCGAGCGTGGCGATTACGGCACTATCCCCTCTTGGGGAGGCCTATGTCCAACAGTGGATTTCGAAAGGCTGATTGGATTGGATTGGAATGCATATAAAAAGTTACCATTATACCGATTTTTAAGGTTTTTATCTGGCTGTTTGTTCCAGTTAATCTCCGAAACGGCTTTATGAATTTGTCCGGTACTTTCACTGGCACATAGCTGATGTTATAAGGAGTAACTATCGCTTGTTTTATTTCGGAAAAATAATTAGAATTCTGCACAAAAAAGAATACAACTAAATTCCACTCGGACGCTTACGCAAGAGCGCCCATTTTTTATTAGCTGGAAAAAATATACCTAATTGCCATTCCCACCGTTCGGGGCGATGAGGAGAGTAATGTGGGGCCCTCACTCACCGAATAAACTCTCCGTCCATATTGGACACATTGACATTACTCGTGTAGAAGAGCAAATCTTCCCCTGAAATGACAATTTCAACTTCAATAACTCAAAATACAGTCCCTTTGCATTCATTACATGCCCTCAATCATCACGCTCCACGGCTAGGGGTAAGCAGCAATAGACGCGGACGAGTGTAAAATTAGCAGTACGCTGTCACTAAGGTTGAAGTGATTGAATGTGGTATTTGTGTGTCGTGAATTATTAGCATTTTAAATGGACTTTTAAAATATTCATGCGTCATGCTAATGTAATATTCAGTTTGTTTGCGATTCAATACCTTTGGTGGTATTATCAAATACTAGTCTTTACGCGAATAGAATAATAATATATACTAGACTTTGCCCGCGGCTCCGCCGCGGCCAAAAACTAGTTTTTTGGTTATATCTCAGGTTCCCGATATAGTAGCGGGATAAAATGTATACCAGTTGTTAAGTCTAATCAAAAGCTATAAACCAAAAAAAAATGCATCAAATTCAAAAATATCTTTATTTCATAGGCCTCGTAAGTAGCACTTAAAATCGTCAATAATACACTTATTATTAAAATAATTAACACGAGCGCCTGAGGCGAGTGCAACCGCAATAACAAAGTGGCGATTGCAATCGCCACAAGCGGCCGGATTCCGTAGTAAAGCCTTTCATGAGAAGAACCCGGCAAGAAACTCATGGGCCACTTTTTTAAATTGCCAATTTATTACAATTTAATATAATCTTTATAACTAAAATTACATTATATCTTATAAAACAATTTTGAAAATTAATGAATGAGGAGCAGCTCAAGCCCATTTAGTTTTATCCTCAAGATAATCCGAAACAGTGTAATAACCTTGATTACAAAGTCTAATTTTTACGGCTTTCTTAAACTTATTTAGTGGCATGTTTCGGACATTTTCAGGAATTTTATTGTAGAAGCATATACATTGCCCCATGAAAGATCTACTAATTCTGAGGAGACGAGTACTGTGAGCAACAAGATTGCCTTTGTACCTTGTATTAATGTGATGATCAAATGATGTGTGTGATCAAAATCCATTCTGTAGTTTTTGCGTGATGCGAGAACAAACAAACAGACAAAAAATCTAAAAAATATCGTTTTGTGTTTAGACACGCCTATATAGCCTAATTCAGTTTTTTTTTTTTTCAAATAATATATGTTCAGACACAGCTCTGTTATAGCTTTATAATAGTATAGATAATAAATAATAATAAAGCCTTTTGGCAGTCAGTTTTCTCTGCCTGCCCCTCAAGGGAGATAATAAGTAAGTGAGTACCTTTACCCGTGGCTCCGCCGCAATTAAATAATAATTAATTAATTGCTCGCGCAGTCAAAAGCGTTTTGGATAAAATAGCACACAAAAAAGTTTCCTCGAAAACTTTATTCTACATAAATTATCCGGCGAGCAGGATTTTAGTAGAGTCGCTCTTGGGTGACTGCGATAGCTTAGCGGTCCAGAGCACTTCCCCGAATTCTTCTCTTTTTCCACATTTACAAATAAATTTTATTAAACACAAAGTGAAAAATGTGAAATCGAAAATAACAGTCACGAGCAGGATTCGAACCTGCATCTCCTGGATACCGTCCAGATGCTTTGCCAATTCAGCCATCGTGACCCTTGCTCCTGACTGCTAATCTCGATAACACTTTCATACTTAACGTCTTTGGGTGAACGCCTGCGCCATCTGTCGGGAGTATTTTCATACATTATACCGACCAGGTAAACTTAATTTTACAATTAAGATTTTACCTAATAATGACGCAAACCCTATAAATATTTAGATATTTTTATATATATTTTTAGCATTTGACATGCTTAGCAACATACATTAAACACAAAGGGAAAAATGTGAAATCGAAAATAACAGTCACGAGCATGATTCGAACCTGCATCTCCTGGATTTTCGACTTCACATTTTTCACTTTGTGTTTAATGTATGTTGCTAAGCATGTCAAATGCTAAAAATATATATAAAAATATCTAAATAAATAATTTTTATTTAAAAATTATATGAAATCGTACCCACTACATAGAGTATGGTAGCCGCTGTTCAAACCGCTACGCCATCTACAGCTAGCAACAGTACATTACTGTACCGGAAATAAAGTCTCCAAAACTCACATACCGTGAACAAGGAGGGAGCTTATGGACCGAGATCAATGACTTCCGGATGACGTACAGGAAGATATTAACTAGAAGATACGGGGTTCGATTCTTTTGTCATGTAAAAATTACTCTAAGAGTAAATATTTAGTTGACATCTAAGGGGTAGATAATATATAGCAATTTACGAAAAGCTATCTATATATATACATATAATAAAAGAGAATGTATATGTGTAATGTATGTTCACCTAAAACTCTAGAACCGTTAGCCCAATTGATATAAAACTTTGAACATATATAAAGAGCGAACATAGTTACGTTAGTGCCGGATAGGTGGCGCTGGTGGCAGTGATTTTTATCTTAAGAACCGTAGGTGGAATTGATATAAAATTTTCTGCGTATTAAAAATGGTGGAACTACTCTTACAAATAACTTCAGATCACGATCTAAACTTGAAAAGTTTATTTCGAACCTGATAAAATAAGCGGTCAGTAACCCGCATTAACATTTGCTTAAGTTTATTCAGTCAAATTTTGCGCACTGGTTAAAAAATTACCCCGTATAAAAGACAATGTTTGTGTGTTCGTATTTAATGCCATCCAAAACGTACCTAACCGCACACCCGTCGTTCGGGGGCAACGAACAGGATAGTGTGCTCACCCACTAAATAACCGTCTCTCCCCCGTAAAAAGAAAAAATCATGAAGCCCGGAGTTTGGGGATGTGCCCGGTAGACGGCAATAGGCTCGCCCCCTATTACGTGGGACTCAAACATAGCTGGCGAATTGTGGGTGTGTAATTCACCTCTGCCTACCCCTTCGGCGAATACAGGCGTCATGCTATGTATGTATAATGTTATAACCGAATATTTATTGGACCCTAATCCATTTTTTATTAAATACACTTCGTTTGTGGTCCGCCCTGAGGTTTAATATTAAAAGCTTTGCGTCCATATTTTTCATAACTTGATATTAGCAATTAAGTAATATTAGGGCGAGCGAAGGGAGCCCTGCTACTATCCCACAATCTATGCATATTGTGGTACACTTTACTGAGAAACTATCACACTTTCAGATTTGGGCTTTGACATAGTAATTTCAATTTATTTCTAGATGTGCTATACCATAAAACATAGTATTTTATCCATCCATCAGCCTTTCGAAGTCCACTGCTGGACATAGGCCTCCCCAAGAGAACACCACAACATGTGTTTCGCTCATATGGGGGATAGTGCCGTAATCGCCACGCTTGGCAGGCGGGTTGGCGATCGCAGTGGATGTTGTTAATACTCGAAGGAGTGCTGCTGCCCACTCCCCCGGTATTCCCTCAGTCGGCTCTTACGACTCCCATGGGTGGAGAGGGGTGGGACAATTCTAAAGCCGGCCCCACACGGCAAAGTATTTTATACACATACAAAATATAACAATTTTTATTAATTAGAATTTTATTGTATTCCTAGCGCCATCTGTCGAAAATTATAAATTAAGTAGAAGACTTAGCGAGCCCTCACAAAGCTCAGCTTTTTGCTAGTATATATATATTTAGATATTTTTATAACAATTATTTGACATGCTTCGCTAATTTTCTATCTATTATGTATGTATTTAAAAAAAAGTAGTATATGTACATATTATATTTATATCCGTAAGCGTTAAGCTTAGTTTGGGACCAGAGGACGTTGTGTGAAAATGTCCGTGAATATTTATTATTATAAATTAACACAAAATGTGAAAATGTGAAACCAAAAATAACAGTCACGAGTAGGATTTGAACCTTGGCGTCACCCAAGACACGAAGAATGAACGTGTTATCGAAATTCAAAGACCCGAGCAATGGTTACGATGGCTGAATTGACAAAGCATCTGGGACGATATGCAGGAGATGCAGGTTCAAATCTTGCTCATGACTGTTATATTCGATTTCACGTTTTCACACTTTGTGTTATTATTTTGACTAACCTCGACGTTTCGGTTGTTTTTTTTTTAAAGAGAAAACTCCCTACACTAATGAATAATCCTTGTATTGCGCAATTTCACGGACACAAAGTACACCCAGACTCAGAACAACCATTTGTCACACAAAGAGTTGTCCTGTATGGGAATGACACCCACAACACTGGGGCGGGGAGGCCGGTATCTAAACCATTCCACCATCTGTGCAGTCACCAACCTTGGTCACGAATACGATACCATTGTTTGTAGTCTTCGGTTTTACCACTGAGGTATGTCAGCATCGCTGATATACTATATCAATATATATTAAAAGTCTGTAACATTTTCTTGGAAGAGTTCGTGTCTACTCAAGTATTGTATATCGGGTCTGTTTCCATTGTCATACGGAATCTGAAGAAACACAATTCTTAGATTTTAATTTATCACGAGAAACAACAAATCTGTGAATGTGGAAAAAGAGACTTTACTGCGAGCTAGACTCGAACCTGCGTCCCTTCAAATCCGGGGAAGTGCTGACTGCTAAACCATCGCAGTGACCGACGGCCATGCCCAGTCCACATCACATTTGTCTTTACGAGCCACGTGACCACGGGAGGGGACAGGGGGACACCAAGACTCACCTACATAGACCAATTCGGTCATGTATTGAAGAAAGGTGGAGTCAGGAGTCTCCGAAACCGGCGAGCGTGTATGAAGGCAATTATGAATATTGAGGAAGCGAGAGATGTATGCAAGAATAGAGCATTTTGGCACTCTGTTCTCTCTGCCTACCCCGCAAGGAAGATGGCGTGATGATAAGTTAGTAAGTTTTAGTGCAACATATCTGTAATGTGACCATAAAGTATTAGGATTTAAATTAACATAATCCATCCATCAAAGAGCCTTTTAACACTAAACTTCGTGTTCGTTAATTGTAAAAAAGTATTTTCCAGGATACAAGGACTTATTACTTAGTAAAACTTACTGCGTGGACCTTGGACGTGGATATCAAAGCCGTCTCTAGTGACAATGGAAACGCACTATAACGGAATGCTCGGCCGAGTTACCGTCGATGTTAAGTGTCACATGTAACTGCATATCGGCTTGAATGGTCCGAGTCCTGCATGCGATGTGAGTACTCGGAATGGATACATTTTTTAGGGTTCCGTACACCCGAATATAAAAACCGAACCCTTATAGGATTACTCGTGTGTCTGCCGCAGTCTTTCTTCGAATATACTGGATTTAGTTGAAATTTGCGACATGAAATTGGTTAAAAAATATGATTTAAATTTTTAAATCTATTCTACTGATTTTGCTTGACAAACAGCTTTTACACTAATAATGATATTAATAGGTTAAGAAGTATTATAGTCAATTAGAGTACGTTCAACATCATAAACACTCTAAATTCCGCTTTTGGACATATGTATCGTCACAATTTTGCGACCTTCTTATAAATATTACGTCACAAAATCTAGTCCATTATGTACAAGGTAATAAATGAGTTCTTACCTTGCACATGCTTCATTGCAATTTAAAAAAATAAATAAAGTAAACTGCGAAGTCACCGGGTCCCTCCCTTGTTGCATTTGTCACACCATGCGATTACTCCCTCCCCCCATTGGTGGCAAACAGCCCCTTTTACTCGTTAAGGCATTCTCATATGTTACTTTACGATTTCAAAAGCTTTCTCTCATATTGCTTGTCCTGAAAATCAAGAATACCTAATCAGGAAGGGATTTATCAGCCGTTGTATACGTGGTACTTACTGTTTTTTCCCTCATTATCGTAATATTTCGATTATAATACACAAAGCCGTAATGTGAAAAAATAAATGAACTATACTATAATAAAACTTCTCTTAAATCACTCTATTGATTAGTAAATACCTCATGAAAAGTCGTAGGTAGTTTCTGAAATTATCCAGATCAGACAATCTGTGGAGTGAGGCTGACCTGACTGACCGCATTCGTAACGACGACGTAAGAGAGCGAGTAGATATCCATCCATCCATCCATCAGCCTTTCGACACATCCACTGCTGGACATCTCTGCTGTTTCGCTCATATGGGGGATAGTGCCGTAATCGCCACGCTTGGCAGGCGGGTTGGCGATCGCAGTGGATGTTGATAATACTCGAGGGAGTGCTGCTGCGCACTCCCCCGGTATTCCCTCAGTCGGTTACGACTCCCATGGGTGGAGAAGGGGTGGGACAATTCTAAAGCTGGCCCCACACAGCCGAGTAGATATGAAAGAGAGAATTGGTGTAAAGATGCGAAAAGGAATGCTCCGATGGTTCGGACATGTGGAAAGAATGCCGGACGTGCGACTGGTTAAGAAGATATACAATGCGAAAGTGGAAGGATGTAGGCACAGGGGGAGATCGAGACTTACCTACCTAAACCAAATAGGTCATGTATTGAAGGAAGGTGGAGTCAGGAGTCTCCAAAACCGGCGGGCGTTTATAAAGATAATTATGAATGTTGAGCAAGCGAGAGATGTATGTAAGAATAGAGTCTCTTGGCACTCTGTTCTCTCTGCCTACCTCGCAAGAGAATACGTAGTAAGTAGTTGCAGTAGACGGACACGCAGCGGGGGAAGTCTATTTTATAACATGAATAGATAGATATATGAAGATATTCGTTTGTATGCAGAGTTTCGCTTCTTCAAAGCTTCTGAACGCTCGACCTAAATTTCAAAGGAAATTGAATGCATTAGTTCTGCCAACTTGACGTGCAGAATATTGTCTGGTGTACATACTTGTATATTATGACATGCTTTTGCCGCGCGCCGCAGCCTAAGACTATTTTTTCAGTTATATCTCAGGTTCCCGATATAGTAGCGGGATAAAATGTATACCAGTTTTTAAGTCTAATCAAGAGCTATCAAATTTAAATCATCAAAATACTTTCAGTAGTTTTTGCGTCATGCGCGAACGAAGAAACAGACAAAATATCAATTAATAATTGTTTTGTGTTAAGACACGCCTATATACAGCAATTTTTTCTCAAATATCTTAAATGTACAGACACAGCTCTGTTACAGCTTTATAATAGTATAGATAGATTTGTAAGGGTTTATTATTTAACGGCGCAAATATCTGAAAGTACTTATAACAGTGGTTGAGCCTTGGTCATCCTTGCATGAATGGGCTGGCTCGATCTGGGAAGTACCACACTTTCAGAGAAGATCATCTTGGAACAACGGTCAGTACTTCTACTGTTGCGTTTCATACGGTGATTGAGAGTGCCCGAGACCCAATCCCCTTCCCTATTATCCTTCCTCTCCCAACTCCTATCCCTTTCCATGGAAATGGCGACGCGCTAATGAGTCTAAGCGGTTACCTAAAGACGCTAGCAACACCAGAGACATCACTCGCGCATCGCTTACTCCAAGGAAAAGAATATGAAGTTGATAGGAAGTATAATAAGGAAAGAATAAAAGGATAAGGAGCCTACGGCGCTCTCAGTTACCATACAAAATGCGACACTAGGCTAATGATAATATAATTGTCTCACGCCGATCTTCTGTCAGAGGGTGGTACTGCCCCGATAGAGCCGGCCCATTCATGCTGGGATGAGCAAGGTTCTACAACTAATAAACAAAGATTGGAATCAAACTTTCACGTTTATAATATAATTTGAATACGTCATAGCATCACGCCTGTATCCCACGAAGGGATAGGCAGAGGTAATATTACACAGCCACAGTTCGGCAACTATGTTTGAGTCCCACGTAATAGACACAATTCCAAATTAAGGGCTGCTACTAAAAAAATATTTACAAAAAAGCTCAATAACATTGCCCGACTCGGGGATCGAACCCGAGACCTCATGATCAGCAGTTGCTCATACTACAGCTGCACCACAGAGACAGTTAAATAACGTTTACAACGTATAATAACGTTTATATTACACCCACATAAGCGAAGCGTTGAGGTGTGTTCTACTCCCGTTTTACACGGATCAACTGAATTTTCAAACTTAATAAATGTCTCTATTTATCATATATTGCACTAGTAAAATAATATCTACACACACATATAAAGAACAAACACTATTTTTAACACTCATGGTATTTTTGATGCCATTTTTGTTATTTAATCTAGTTAAAAAACTGTTTGAAAAAAATCTGTCTTGGACGTCCGTGAGTTGTAGGTAATGTATGTTAACACGATAACGACCGAAATACTTTACTAATCGATTTTTTTTTGTTGACGAATTATTATGACTAGGAATAGAGCCCTATTACTTTTCACGGTCTGATTCGATGTGGTTTAGTTGTTATTAAATAAACAAAAAAATACTGAATATTTACGGCATTTACGCTCGACGCGACACTAAAACCAGCGCCTTTCATGAGAACTACCTTTTTACGTACGCATAGCCACCAGTGGTTTTACTATCGTCAACAGAACAGAACGCCGTTAACCCGGCCGGTACATTGTTTTTTGTTAAAAGAAAGTTTTTACCTTTGCTTGACGAACTGATGATATTTGTCAAGTATAATAACTATTTTATCCATAACAATAATTAAAAACACTAAACACACGTAAATAATAACACACCAATGTTATAAAACACGAAAAAAACATATTTACATTCCACAATTTTTTTTGCGTGGCCTTGGCGTGTGCGCGGCCCGGAACTGTGAGGTAGACCAGTATAGAAGTACTTCTTAAAATTAGCGCTAGATGGCGTATAAGACATGAAACCCACATTAGTACTTTTTGAAATTAGCGCTATCTATGTGATTTATTGAAAACTACTTAGTAAGACCAATACATTATTAGTTACTTATCAAATAATCAATTTTATTGTGAAAAATGAAATTTATGAGGCGTGCAGTTTTGGATTTTCCAAAGTATTTATAATATTAATTGAGTACGTGTTTGAAACCGCGTAGCACGATAATACAAGTGGTATTATAAAAGGTACAAAAGTAGTTTTTGTGATAGAAGTTTTTATGTTGAAATGTGACCTTACGTGACTAATCTAGGTCAGGGTATCACCTGTGAATTGTGACTCATAATATTTGTCGTAGATACGTATATAGGTATTGTAATTTATTGATTGCAAACATTACATTAGTTATTTTAACAACATTCCACATAGGCAACGCTTGAGTGAAACCCTTAGTGTTATTAGCGGTGACCACTTACCATCAGACGAGGCGTGTGCTCGTTTGCCACCCATACAGAGGTCGTACTCTAGTTGTGCATTTGCCGCTCTAATGATCGACAAGGTTAAGCCACTTTCACCCGGCCGACAATTAGAAGGCTGATCAAATGAGACACGTATTTAGTACAACAGACTACCTCCTACATTAGGCAGTGGGTCTTGGCTGTTGAATAAATAAATAAATATTCACGGACATTTTCACACAACGTCCTCTGGGCCCAAACTAAGCTTAAAGCTTGTGCTATGGGTACCAGATTACGGATATAATACATAACTAACTAACTAACTTATCATCACGCCATTTCCCTTGCGGGGTAGGCAGAGAGAACAGAGTGCCAAGAGGCTCTATTCTTGCATACATCTCTCGCTTCCTCAACATTCATAACTCTCTTCATACACGCTCGTCGGTTCCGGAGACTCCTGACTCCACCTTCCTTCAATACATGATATAATATATCCACACAAATAATTATCCTGAGTGGGAATAGGTACTGAATTATTGAAAAAAAATATTAATTATAACGTAATAGTTAATAAAAACATGGAGATTATTTAGAATTATATATTTAGCAATAATTTATATCTGAAGTCGCGGGCACCCTTTTTTTTTTTGTTAATGCGGGACAAAATTTTCCTCACCGCACACCCCGTCGTTCGGGGCAACGAACAGGGTAGTGTGGGGCCCTCACGCACTAAAGAAACCCGCCGTGTGCCGTCTCTACGCCTTTATTGGCGGGCCACTGGAACTATGTTACATTCCTTCGGTGGTCCGCCGGCGAAGTCGCGGACACACTACGATAAGTATAGAGGTTTATACAAGTTTATAGCTGACTATCTCTCATTCCAAGGTGAAACCCTTAATGTTCCTGGACTAATTATAATTAGGCTATATAGGTGTGTCTAAACACAAAACATTTTTTTTTTAATTTTTGTCTGTTTGTTCGCGCGTCATACAAATACTACTGAACTAATTTTGACGCAACTTTTTTAATTGATAGCTCTCGATTAGACTTAAAAACTTGTATACATTTTATCCCGCTACTATATCGGGAACCCTCAGCGGGAACCTGAGATATAACCTAAAAACTAGCTTTTGGATGCGGCGGAGCAAAGACTAGTAATAGATATTTTTAATAATTATTACTGTCCCACTAAGGGGAACAGGTCTCCTATCAGAGAAAGATTTAGGTTCTAGAGCACCACGCTGAAAACAGGTTCCTTCAATAGGTATTGTGTTTTTGGCGGGACGTTATGACGGGCGCATAAAATCCTGTTGCATACTTCCAAAAAGATTTACTGAAAGTTGCAGAAATGTATAAGGTTAATGAATTCCAATGACGTCATTGCTCTATAAATAATTAAGGATACACAATTGTGTTTAGAAATCGAGGCGTAAGTTTTATATTATTCACTTTAAATAGCATTAATTTCGCATTTACTTTTATAAAGTAGTGACAACTTTTAACTGCGTGCGTAAGTGAAAGAGACAGTGAATGAGTTTTTCAAAAGAGATTAATTAGTATTAATAGGCATGTTAATATGATGCAGCGGATCGCGCGTCGATAAAAAAAAAAGGAGTGCAGGAAAGAGTTACCTGCACTCATTTATAGTGGATACATTTAGTGCCTCACTGTGGATCTTCTCTTTTTTATACATCAATGATTGACGTACAAAGTTTACATGGTAATTAAGAATCTGCTCCAGCTACAACAACAAAATGTATGACGTAGGTGTAAGCCTGATATATAGACTATTACAAAAGTTATTGAACTAAAGATAAACAGACAGGTTTTTGAACAGCGAGGTTGTAATGGCGTCTATCAACTGAACATACGATAAAGTTATATTATTTAAAGTGAAAGTTGAGCTAATTAAACTTAATATATTGGAATAAAATATATGTAAATGTATCCGATAGGTGACGTGGGTCTTAAAGACATTTAAAACAAACGTACTTACTTACTTATCATCACGCCATCTCCCTTGCGGGGTAGGTAGAGATGAGAGTGCCAACAGGTTCTATTCTTGCATACATCTCTCGCTCCCTCAACATTCATAATTCTCTTCATACACGCTCGCCGGTTTCAGAGACCCCTGACTCCAACATCCTTTAATACATGACCGATTTGGTCTAGGTAGGTAAGTCTCGGTCTCCCCCTGTACCTACATCCTTCCACTTTCGCATTGTATATCTTCTTAACCAGTCGCTCATCCGGCATTCTTTCCACATGTCCGAACCATCGGAGCATTCCCTTTCGCATCTTTACACCAATACTCTCCTTTCTTTTGCTGTACCTACTCGCTCTCTTACTTCGCCGTAAATCAAACATAGAGCGGAGATTAGATGTTACAATTAGGTGACTGCGATAGCTTAGCGGTCCAGAACACTTTCACAGATTGGATGGGACGCTCGAATCCTGCTTACAGTAAAATTCTCTTATTCCACTTTCACAAATAATTTGTTCTTTAATGTAGCTGAGCATTTCAAGTGCTTGAAATACAGATTAAATCATACAGGGTGCAAATTACATCGTACCGATATATAATTGATACCATGAGTTCAGTACTCAATACTGAAACCCCCAGGCGGTGGAAATTGGCACCGGTCTTTTCATGGAAATAGCAATTTCCTTCTCATTTTTTTAAATTGATTACGAGATAAAATTGTAATATTGTTGTATTAAAATTCGATTTTATGTAATAATCATCGATTTACTCCCAAAACTACAGAGGATTGAAACCTTCGTTATGTTTTTTAGTCAGACTGTTAATGATTCGATGGCGGCTTAAAAACTGCTAACTTTGTAACCCCGGCTGTACAGACTTGTCTATTTGTCTCGTAAACCTCTCGTCTTGTCTCGTGAACCTCTCGTCTACTCTCGTCTCGTAGAGGCGTGCAACGAGAGCACACCATGTACACACTCGTTGTATCAATTGAACTTCGGATGCCCGTCGCGATGGACGTGGAAAAAACAATTGCAGCGTTTATTTTCTTTATTAGTAATTGTAATTTTTTAATCATTTAACATAAAAAAATATATTAAACCATGGTGAAAAAAAACTTTTTAACTATTCAACGGTATTTTTTTTTTAATCTTTAACGGGGATATCAAATTTGTTGCTTATCCGCAACCAAGCGTCGTGTAATAGTTGCTTATCCTTGTGCCTGACATTCTTAGGATTCCATAATAGTGCTTGCCTCTGGTAGGATTCTAAAAAGCGTTAGACCACATCGTTGTCGCACGCAGAAAGCACGTCTTTACGCGAACGCAGTTGGCGGGCAACTAAGCAAACGAGTGTGTACAGGCGCGCTCTCGTCTTCATCGCGAGACTCACTGAGACCCTTTGACTCGTGCACAAAAAACCGACACGCTTCCGGACATAGCGAGAGCCGCGAGAAGAGACGAGGCTACCATGTATACACTCGCCCTCGGCCTGTCTCGTGGTGTCTCGACGAGTGTGTACAGCCGGTGTAAGCCGTCGTTGTCGATGAAACCGGTATGGGGCATATTATTACAGTTAGTTGCTGACATCTAAGCTCGGAGTTATCGGTATGATTTAATTTACACCCGGTAGATAGCTGTCAGGATAAATACTACTACTTATCATCACGCCATTTCCTTTGCAGGGTAGGCTTAGGCTGAGAGAACAAGAGTGCCAAGAGGCTCTATTTTTGTATACATTTCTCGCTTCTTCAACATTCATAATTCTCTTAAGACACGCTCGCCGGTTTAGGAGGCTCCTGACTCCACCTTCCTTTAATAAATGACCGATTTAGTCTAGGTAGCTGACTCTCGGTCTCCCCCTGTACCAACATCCTTCCACTTTCGCATTTCGAAAGCTAGGTTATATAGGTAGGAAATAGTCGAGTTTTAGTTATCAAACTTACCTCGAATTTAATTTGTAATGGAAGGTCTTTCTGTTATCAAACTATGTTAATGAGTTCTTTTCGTTTACTTGTTAATATTTAATTTGCAATTTAATTCACTAGAACCGGTTACTAACTGCTCTGATAACAAACCTAGTTGCAAAAGTTGTTGTTTTAAGTCTAATTTACGCCGCTAGAGGCGCCACTAACATCATTATCACTATTATTAAGCCGTAACAGAGCTATGTCTGTACATTTAAGTTAATTGAAAAAACAAAAAAAATACTGAATTAGGCTATATAGACGTGTCTCTTAAACACAAAACGTTTTTTTTGGTCTGTTTATCTGTTTGTTTGTTCGCGCATCACACAATAACCTATTGATTTGGTTTTGATGCAACTTTTTTGTTTGATAGCTCTTGATTAGACTTTTACATTTTATCCCGCTACTATATCGAGAACCTGAAATATAACCCAAAAACTAGCTTTTGGCTGCGGCGGAGCCGCGGGCAAAGGCTAGCTTAATATTATAAATGCGAAACTGCGTTTATTTTGTTAGCTATGCTTCCATGCTGTAAATACTGAGTCAATTATCATGAATATTGCAAAGGTATAGTTTGGAACTCGGAAAAGGACGTATGCCACTTTTAATACCTAACGTAGAGGGATGTATCAATATTCTGAAGTCTGGAGCCAACTTTCTGTGAGAGGGTGGTACTTCCTCGATCGAGGCGGCCAATAGCCATGAATACATGACAAGCAAGGCTCTATTTCTGTTTCTCTTCGGCTCATGACTGTTATTTTCGATTTCACATTTTTCACTTTGTGTTTAATGTTATCAAATGTTTAGAGCTAAGCATGTCGAATGCTAAAAATATATATAAAAATATCTAAATGTTTCAAAAATTCTACAAAAAAATGTTTTGTGTTTAAACACGCCGATATAGCCTCCACCCACCATTTTCCTCAAATATCTTAAATGTACAGACACAGCTCTGTTACTTAAATGTACAGACACAGCTCTGTTACAGCTTTATAATAATTAGGATTATAGATTGTTGTCAGCACATTTTTGACCTAATTACTTCAGCAGTGTGAGAACGACTAGGGCCAGGCCAGGCCACAATTAAGGCCAATCTTAGATATCAATTACAGAGGGCGACGTTAATAGAACTAATCTACGGGTCTACTATGTGTAGTGTTTAAATGGGTCGACCCGCGGCGGACCTCCAAAAAGCTTAATATTTTTCCATCAAGAAATGCGACTGGTTAAAAAGATATATAATGCGAAAGTGGAAGGATGTGGGTACAGGGGGAGACCGAGACTCACCTACTTAGACCAAATCGGTCATGTATTGAAGGAAGATGGTCAGGTGTCTCCGAAACCGGCGAACGTGTATGAAGAGAATTATGAATGCTGAGGAAGCGAGCGATGTATGCAAGAAGCCTTTTGGCACTCTGTTCTCTCTGCCTACCCCTCAAGAGAGATGGCGTAATGGTAAGTAAGTGTTATAGTTCTTAGGACAAAATGCTTCCTTACCTTACCTTTGTGAACCAGTGTTTAAACAGTATGTCTAATTACCTGAAACAAACAATTACACAAAATTTAATTAAACATAGTTAATTTTCTGATATTTAGTGCGAACACATAGATACGTGTACAAACTAGCGGCCCGGGTTGAAATTTATTTTTTAAACAATTTGGGATAAACATAGTGTAAATGTATCTTTATGCAGGACATAAGTAGTTTAATTTTCAAATTACAATTTACAGTAATAAAGAGTTTACGTTACTCAAAGGTACAGTCAAAGAATTTTTGTAATCGGTACAGTAGTTTTAGAGTTTATTCGTTACAAACAAATAAAAATATATCTTTATAATATGACGGGACTCGTGGTATAGTCAGTAGTATAACAGACTTCCGTGCACGAGGTCGTGGGTTCGATTCCCACTCAGGACAATTATTTGTGTGATGAACACAGATATTTGTACTGCGTCTGGGTGTTTTCTATCTAATAAATTTATGTATTTACAAAAAAAAAGTAATATATATGTAATCTGGTACCCATAGCACAAGCGTTAAGCTTAGTTTGGTACCAGAGGACGTTGTGTGAAAAATGTCCGTGAATATTTATTTATTTATAATAATATTAGTGAAATACATAAAATTGAAATATCTGTTTGTATTGTCTTAATAACAGCTGGTTACTAAATGCATATGAAAGTACACATATGTCGTGACATTCTGTTTATTCTGGCTAATATCCGAAACGGCTGAACCGATTAGACTTTCACTGGCAGATAGTTATGATATATTTTCACAGAACGTCTGCTGGCGACCTTAGAACAATATCCCAATCAGATTTTTATTCAGGATTCTGATAACCTCTACCGACTGCCAAGATGTTGACCCAGTGCTCTGAATGCCATCAAAAGCACGAAGGATAGATATTCACCCATATAGGCCGGGCGAAAGTTGCTTAACCTTGCCGATCGTTTAAGCGGCAACTGCAACTAGGTTACGACCTCCTTATGGTTTCCATCAGTAAATTTCAATATGGATTAGCAGAACCAATCTTTTAAAATACAAACACCTTTCTACTGACCCTGTTAAAAGAGAAGCGTGAAGATAAATCTTTGACAGCACAGACCGTTTTAAAGATTAAGTACAGAACAATGACCATACCATTAATTTAGATGTTCAAGAGATACCATCGGGCTTTCTATTTTGATTTATCGTTAGACCCGAACGAAAGCTACCACTCCGCTCCTTAAGCCTATTATTAAATACAAGCCTTTGCCGACGCCGCCGCAGCCAAAAGCTTGTTTTTACGTTATATCTCAGGTTTCCGATATAGTAGCGGGATAAAATGTATACCAGTTTTTAAGTCTAATCAAGAGCTATCAAATAAAAATGTTGCATCAAAATCAGTTCAGTAGTTTTTGCGTGATGCACGAACGAACAAACATACAAACAAACAAAAATTCTAAAAAAATAGTTTTGTGTTTAGTTAGACACGCCTATATAGCCTAATACAGTATTTTTTTCTCAAATATAGGGTTTTTCAACAAGAACTTTGTTTTTTAAATCAAAAGAAAACAATAAATTTAGATAATAATAATTCGAATTTTTATTACAATACAATAAGTAAGGTTTGGCAAACCATCTTAAATGTACAGACACAGATATGTTACAGTTTTATAATAGGATTACCACGACCTGGTCAAAGCCGCCATGGGGCCGTTGGATGCAGTTTGCACAGGACCACTTCTTGTGGCGCTCTTGGAGACGCCAAAGTCCAACAATGGACTCTTAACACTTATGGATGCATGCTTATTTTTTTAGAACATAATTTAAAAAAACCGCCTCTCTGCAACTACAGCGAATGTTTATATTCCCGCTCAAAAGTATCATGACGCGACCCATTCCCGCCAAAACTTGTAAAACACGGAAAAGCTTTTATACGAATGTGTGAACCTACTTGGATGTTCAGAGACAATTTGAGGTTGTAGAGTAGAACTTCGCTTTACGGTAAAACTTATAATGAACTAACTCTACTTTCAGTGAAAAACTTTTGTCTCAAAGTCTGTCTTTGTCTGTGAAAATAGTGTCCTTCATTTAAGAAAGGTCTTTATTGGTTATGGTAGCATATGAGCCACGAGCCACCTGATGGTAAGTGTAACCACCGCTTATGAACGCAGCAATCCTACTTTCTACTATAATATACATAAAGTGCGAAAATGAGAAATCAAAAAATAACAACCAAGAGCAGAATTTGAACCCGTTGACTGTTATTTTCGAATTCACATTGCCGCACTTTGTGTTCGTTTATATGGCTAAGCATGTAAAATGCTTAAATTATATAAAAATACAAATTATAATTTGTTAATAAGGAAAAAGAGTATTTTAGTACGAGCGGGAATCGAACCTGCGTTCCTTCCTATCCGGGGAAGTGCTCTAATCCACTGAGCTACCGTACTATTTGTTAGAAATACCCAATCTCCTTACCACATTTGTCTTAACGACCAAAGCCACCTATCGGAAGCATTTACATGCATTAATCCAATATAGTTTGATTTTGCAATTAAAATTCATACTATTGATGGCGTGATTTTTCAAACATTTTGATCTATATTTTAGCATCTCGATAACACATTCATACTTAACGTCTTTGGGGTATTATTTTAATTGATTAGCAGTCAGGAGCAATTGTAACGATGGTTGAATGGGCAAAGCATCTGGACGGTATCCAGGAGATGCAGGTTCAAATCCTGCTCGTGACTGTTATTTTCGATTTCAAATTTTTCACTTTGTGTTTAATGTATAGTGCTAAGCATGTCAAATGCTAAAAATATATATAAAAAAGACACGCATATAATTATAGCCTAATATAATAATAATAATACTATCATCGATGTACAGACAGCTCTTTTACAGATTTAGTTATTAGGATAATCGTAAACATTGTTTCACACGAATCACAACAACATGTGGTCGGGTGCTAATTTGTATGAACTTACTGGGACAACCCTAACGCTCTAACGAAGCGTAGGTAATTATTTCAACGCATAGGCCAAGTTTCACTACTGCTTTATCTTATATATTTACTGTGGTGTTGTTTAAAAAGTAGCAGCATAGCAGGTATGGTGACCCAACTCGAATGTTGACAAGTGTCCCCGCCGGCCTCACCTCGCCCTAAACGAAAATAGTATGTTTGTTATTTCATTAGCAAAATGCGTTGGGTTCGGTAAAAATGTGACCTAAATAAAGCTTTGGTAAACTTAGGTTGCGACAACACAAACCCAGTTTAGGTGTACGTAAAAAAAATGTCCAAAGAGTTAACTATGTAGGTACACACCTTAGTTTTTGTTACTTAATTACTCATACTCTACTTATCATCACGCCATCTCCCTTGAGAGATAAGCAGAGAGAACAGAGTGGCAAAAGACTCTATTCTTGCATACATCTCTCGCTTCCTCAACATTCATAATTTTCTTCATAAACTTTATTTGAAATTGTGGCCCACAAGCAAAGGCTAGTTAGAATATAATTTCAATAATATCAATTAATTATAGTTATGCTCCTTGATTTATTTCCTTATTTATAAATATGACTAATTTTAATTTAATTAAATTTTATATTCAATTCAACAACTTAATTTAAGCCAGCAGGCAATTTAATTGTTTATGTGGTTGAGATTATAGTAGGTAATTTTATTGTATTATTTTATTGAAAATGCAAACACAAAGTTCAAATACTGTGATCTGTATTTTAGCACTTGACATGCTCAGTTACTTTGTGGGAAAAAAGAGCTATACTGAGAGGATTCGAACCTGCGTCCCATCTAATCTGGGGAAGTGCTCTGGACCGCTAAGCATCGCAGTCACCTAATGGTGACACCCAATCTCCACTTCACATTTGTGTAGATGTCTTTAAGACCCACGCCACCTATCGGTCTAAAGCGAAGTGTTCACCTCGGAGTGGTCGCTGATGGAACTCGATACCTTTGGTCCACCTAACGATAAGCTAGGTTAAGGCATCACTCACGACATTGCAGCTCCAAAGAAAAAGCTTTTAAAAAACCAGGTGAGCCACCCATCTTAAGCAAGATAAGAAAATCTTTTGAACTGCGGTTACCACTTACCATCAGGTGAACCGCACGCTCATCTGCCACCGCTGGTAATAAATAAAAGCATTTTTTTTTTTTATAAAAGTAACACCCTCCACTAAGTAAAAATCGTATCACGGGGGACTATACAAACATACAATTTCACGGACACAAAGTACACCGACACTCAGAATAACCATTTGTGGATCACACAAAGAGTTGCCCTGTGTAGGAATCAAACCCACAACACTCAATCGGGAGGCCGGTATCTAAACTACTCCGCCATCTTTGCAGTCATGTACCTGCTAAACTACCGCGCCCAACTAAATTAGGTTACTGTCTCATTTAAAAATTAATTAATTAAACATGATATGACCTGCTTGGTAAAAAAAGTAGGCTGGCATAATGATATTAGCCTACGCTCCTGGGAGTGGAGTAATAAAAAAAATAACACTATTGGGTAATTTTTCTAGACGTTCATATGACTATTTTTAAAAATGGAACAATACGTCACATTTGTTTCGAAAAACAATATATTCACGAAACGGTAGGTATTGATACTTATTGCGTTCTGTTATACGTATTACTCTTTGCTTATTGCCATTGTTTCCTTCAGTGAGCGTGAGAGGCCCAATATCTCTCCTTATCTATTCTCACTCCATCTCTTCAGCCCTTCACTTCCACCCTTCTCTCCCTTTTCCTGTGATAGGCAATGCGTTAGCGGGAATCACCATCTGGCGGACCATACGCTTGTATTCTACCCCAGTAGTAAAAAAATGAAAAAGTCAATGGTTTAAATACATAAATTTCCGTGAATATTTATTTATTTTAATAAAATTAATTCAAAACAATATGCCATTATTTACTGTGTACCAAAATCTCTTTTTAAGGAGTGACTTGTGCCCAACAGTATTAGGTTATTAAGAAACTCTATTCAAATTCAAATTCAAAAATATCTGTTTCATAGGCTTATTAAAGCACTTAAAATCGTCAAAGTTACTAATAACTAACACGAGCGCTTGAGGCAAGTTCATCCGCAATGTCGCGATTGCAATCGCCACGAGCGGCCGGATTCCGTAGTTAGACTTCTCATGAGAAGAACCCGGCAATAAACTCACGAGCCACTTTTAGATGTCCAATTTCTTACAATGTATAAATTGATATACTTAACTAAAGTAAGTGCTAACCATAATCATACAATATTGTGGAAATAACATAATATAATAAAATATACTAGCCGGGTATTCCCCGTCATTTAAAAAGCACAGCTTGTACAAACATAATTAATTGAAAAATGTAGCTAAGCCTCTTGGGTGCTCCAAGCCTCAATTTGACTCCATTCTGTATATTATTCACGCTATTATGAGTATGTATGAACACGTCGGGGAAGCCCCCACTTTGTGGTGAATGTACTAATTGAGTTGTGGACAGCCTCCACCGCTGATTTTGCATGGAATTAACAAGTTTTTGGGAACTAGTATGAGAGTAACTCATCATTTATTTATAGGCACTCGAAATGCTGGGTTATTTACTAGTCTATACTATTATAAAGCTGTAACAGAGCTGTGTCTTTACATTTAAGATATTTAAAAAAATATATGTATTAGGCTATATAGGCGTGTCTAAATACAAAACATTTTTTTTTAGAATTTTTATCTGTTTGTACGGTAGCGCATCACGCAAAAATTACAAAACGGATTTTGGTGCAACTTTTTTTGTTTGATAGCTCTTGATTATAGTTAGCAATTTATCCCGTTCCTTCCTATATCGGAAACCTCAGATATAACCTAAAAACTAGCTTTTGGCTGCGGCGGACCCGCGGGCAAAGGATATTAAGTATCTATTTTAACAATGCATGCTCTGATGGTTCGGATATGTGGAAAGAATGCCGGCATGCCCGGATGGACTGGTTAAGAAGATATACAATGCGAAAATGAAAGGATGCAGGTACAGGACGAGACCGAGACTCACCTACCTAGACCAAATCGGTCATGTACTGAAGGAAGGTGGAGTCAGGAGTCTCCGAAACCCGGCGAGCGTGTATGAAGAGAGTTATGAATGTTAAGGAAGCGGGAGATATTGCAAGATTAGAGCCTTTTGGCACTCTGTTCTCTCTGCCTACCCCGCCAGGGAGATGGCGTGATGATAAGTAAGTAAGCATAATTACTTACAATCTTACTCTACTCTCTAAAATTACTTACCAAGCAACCGCGCTCCGCTTAGGCTTTTTTTGCGTTTTTTCTAAGGTACCTACTAATTTATATGAACTTAAAAAGCTAAACGTTTAATAAAATAATAATATGAATGAAATATACATGTTTTCACATCTGCTCAGACTTTCATTTTTCGGGATAATAGTAGCCTGTCTTGTCTGGGCCCTAGGCTTTATGTGTGCACCACTGAAGTAAATTAACACAGTTCCAATGGTCCCTGCCAATACAGGCGGAGAGACGGCACACGGCGGGTTTATTTAGTGGGTGAGGGCCCCACACTACCCCGTTAGTTAAACCCCGAACGACTGGGTGTGCGGTTAGGTACATTTTTTCCCACTTTAAAAAAAAAAAGGTTTGGTTTAAAGGATTGGTTTATTAGTTACGACGTGAAAACATAACAATTTATAACTAGTTTTGGCTTACAACTTCGCCTCGCTTTTTAGTTCCGTTTTTGGTAAGGGGGTAGATATGACGCCTATATTTCTAACACAGTATTTTTTATATCTCTATATACCTACGGACATAAAGTACACCAAGAATCAGAACAACCATTTCTGGGTTATACAAAGAAAAGTCCTGCACGGGAATCGACCTGCAACACATCTGGTCTATAGAAATTATATACAGATGTACTGCCTCGGTGGTGCAGCGGTAGTGTAAGCGACTGCTGATCATGAGGTCTAGAGTTAAAGAAAAATTCTCAGTAGCAGCCCGGAGTTTGGAAATGTGCCCGGTAGACGGCAATAGGCTCGCCCCCTATTACGTGGGGCTTAAACATAGCTGGCGAACCGTGGCTGTGTGATACACCTCTGCCTACCCCTTCGGGGAATACAGGCGTGATGCTATGTTTTAAATGTATAATGAAATAAAAAATGAAAAATATTTTATTGACATTAGACAAAGTATTTAAATTATACTGAATTCCCTGGCGTCTGAACTAGCTGCAGCTGTGTTTCAGACGACAGTGACTTCTCCCTAGAGCATCTTCACATATGTTCAAATAAAAACATGTAAAATTTAAGTAAAATTAAAAAGAAGAAAAGATAATTATAATAACTAAAAAATAAAACAATTGTGGGTGTATATGTGTGTGTGATTGTGTATGTGTGTGCGCGCGCGCGCGCGTGTGTGTGTGTGTATGTATGTGTGTGTGTGTGTGTGTGTGTGTTTGTGTATGTGCGTGTGTGTGTGTGTGTGTGCGCGTGTGTGTGTGTGTGCTTGCGCGCACGTGTGTGTGTGAGTGTATGTGTCTCTGTTTGTATGTGCGCCTATATCATTCACCTACAGACACCATGTTTTCAGTCATATCATAGCTGAAACTACGTAACCATTCAAATATTAATATTCTAGGCGTGCCTGAAAAAATGTCTTTTTTACATTTATAGAAATTTAATAATGGAAAACTGACGGATACTGCAAAGGGGTGGCTGGCCACACCCTGTCACACCCTGACCATAAGCACGTAAACAAATTGGCACGCGAACTTTAATGGAGTACTTTTAAACAAACCTTCGGTCACGTTCGGGAAAATTAGTCTCGATTTGGAAAGACGAAACGATAGTTTTACTTCGCAAGCACTTGCAAATGGAGGGATGGAGGAGGGAGGAATGGTAGTATTTTATTTATAAAATTTATTTTAAAATAATATAGATCCGTGCTTTAGGAGCCACGTTAAGTAGTGGGTAATGAATAGCAGTGGGTACCAAATGTCAAAAACAGTCTGACAATCGTTAAAGGTGGGTATTCCACTAGTAGGGTCTTGGAGGTCAGATACAGTCTGCTGTATACCAATACTGGTGACCAGCTAAACCCAAACAGATCGCAAGCCGATTACGGCAAGGTTTGGAAAGAATGAGAGAGTTTAGATACCGGCTTTCCACTTAAGTGTTGTGGTTCGATTCCCACACAGGACAACTCTTTGTGTGATCCACAAATAGTTGTTCTGAGTCTGGGTGTACTTTGTGTCAGTGAAATTGTATGTTTGTAAACTCCCCCTCGATACAAGTATTATTCCATAGCGCAGGCAGCTGTCTTAGTTTAAAAAAAAATTGAAAGTAATTTTCATTAAAATAAGTTTCAATAAAAATGCCAACTAGTTACATAAAATTATAGTGAAGTTATCAAAAGCCATATTAGTTTTATCGGCAAGGTATTCGACTACGTTTAATTCTATCATGTAAGCACATTTTACAAAGCATTCAAAACAAACGGCAGATAACACACATTTAAATAACAATTGAAAAAAGTATAATTCCAAATTGTCTCTGGTTCAAACCACGCCCATAGATACAGTTACTCGTTCCATTTCACAGACTAATAATAAGTTCTGTCATCGCGTGCGTCATGCAACATGGCCGCCACGCGAGCCGAAATTTAAAATGTTTTAACAGAATCTAAGACACCAGTCATAAGTCTACGCTTGAAATATTTAGGTTGGGGTTATAATTGTAGATTAATGCCCAAATGATATGGTGAGCAGCCGATTGACAATATTTTTAGTATTAATATGTTGATAACTCGCTAGTTATGCCTCTGGTGTTGCTTAAGAAACCTGCACGCTTGATACTCGGGGCCACACTAATGAAAAACGCCGTTGATAATCGCGATGATGCTGTTGCCCGTTAGTGTGGCCCGAGAATGAGGACGTTCTTCTCGACGGCTTGTAAAGTCTGCGAACGCGCACTGTGCCAGCCCGATAGATAACATTTTAAATTCCTCTCACTACAAGAGACGAGAACGAGCCCAACAGTGAGATTTGTAATTGGCTCCAAAAAAATTAATAAAAATGGAGTCATTATATCCAAAACTTTGAATAGAATGCTTGTCGTGGCGCCCCAGTTCCAAGGGATAACTCTCCCGGTCACCGAGAAGAATTGGGATCCTCAGCATCGACATATCTAGCAAAGTCCCAATTCGGGAGTAATTTGGAGTACAAAGCTGAAAAAAAGAAACTGGGCGTCCTGAACAGAGCCAAGCGGTACTTAACCCAAGGCAGCGACTTGTGCTGTATAAAGCACAAGTCCGGCCTCATGTAGAGTACTATTCACATCTCTGGGCAGTCGCACCAAAATACCAGCTCGACCCACTTGAACCCCTGCAAAGGCGTGCTGTTCGAATTGTCGATGATCCCAATCTCACTGATGAACTGGAGTCGTTGGGGCGGCGGAGAGACTGGGGCTCCCTGTGAGCTCTATCGACTCTTCAATGGGGAGTGCTCTGAGGAATTGTTTGAGGTGGTACCAACATCTCAATTTTACCACCGGACCACGAGACGCCGTAATAGGGTTCATCCATACCACGTGGAGACGATCTTATCCAAGACGGTTCGTTTTCAGCGTTCCTTTCTACCATGTCCGTGTAAGATCTGGAATGACCTTCCTGCTGCGGTGTTTCCCCAGCGTTACGTCTTGTCCCTATTTAAACGAGGTTCGAGAAGAGCACTCTGCTTACAGTAGGCGGCAGCTTGGCTGTGCGCCGGGAATTGCCAAACTCTATGAGCCACGGTTACCACCTACTAGCTAGAGTAGGTTACCACCTGCGAGCTAATGCTCGTCTGCCACCGTTGGCATTAAAAAAAAACAGTTGTATATTTTAATTAATCAATTTCTAAGACAATATAGCGGCCTCGTGAACTTAATATTGACACAGAGCGAGAGAGAGAGGGAGAGGGAGAGAGAGAGAGAGAGAGAGAGAGAGAGAGAGAGAGAGAGAGAAGAGAGAGCGATAGAAATAAGAGCAGCCCCCTGAGGCAGAATGTCATATTTCACGTGTCGACCGTATCGAGATCACTGTAATTGGTTGAGAGATCACCGTGATTGGCCAACGGATTATTGTGACATCACGCGTCGGTTTCTAAACCAATCACAGTGATCTCGATACGGTCGACACGTGAAATATGACATTCTGCCTAACCCCCTGGAACGGCCATCTTCTTCAGTCAAAATGCGTCGAAATATTTGACGGCTTTTGTAAAACGAAGATAGGTTTTGCGAGTTTTTTCAACTGCACTAATCGTCACCACTTACCACTTTATAATTTCCTACGACACATTACATTAACAACGACATTGCAAAAACTAACAATTTAACACAAAAACACGTTAATTAAATTAAATTGTATATCATACTTAACCTAATTCAAAATGACAATATTATACAAAATGTTCTCGAGCGCGGGACATTACAGTTGACATTATTTGTTTTTTTATTACCTTGCACACACTTTGTTTTGGCTACAGGGCTTTAGAGCCGTAATATGGCCACCGGGACAGACTCGGCGAACACAATTTGTGCCCCTGTATCCATACTAATCCTTACTTATCCTTAAAATTATAAATGGAAAAGTGAGTTTGTTTGTTTGTAACGCTTTCACGCCGTAACTACTAAACCGATAATCATGAAATTTTGCATACATATAGTCTGGAGTCCAGAAAAATACATAGGGTACTTTTATCCCAGAAATGCTGTGCTGCTTCCTATGGAATACCCTATTTTTGCATAGTAATAACGTACTTTAAAAAATATTTTTTCGCCTGCTGGTAAATCCACACACGATGGTATTGACTCTTCGGGTCCGGACGAGACCACCTCTAATTGAGTGTATTGCTTACAAAAACCGATTAAAACTAAATGGTTTAAATTGGTGTGTTCAAGATGGCGACAGACAATTTAATAGAATATTTCCTAATTGTCTGTAGACACGCAACGTAGATAGTAGCGCATCTATCTATTTGTACTATTATAGCCTGTAACAGAGCTGTCTCTACGTTTAAAAATATTTGTTATAAAAATTTGCGTGTTAGGCTATGTAGGCAATTCTAAAAAACTCTCTTTTTAAAATTTTTATGTCTGTTCAAATAACAGTCACGAGCGGGATTTGAACCTGTATCTCCTGGATAGCGTCCAGATGCGATGAGGTATCTTGGAGATGCAGGTTCATAGGTGAAAAAATATACTAAAAATATTATTGTCTGTTTGTTTGTCCGCACATCACGCAAAAACTACTAAACGGATTTCGATGCAACTTTTTTGTTTGATAAATTTTGATTAGACTATTTGGGGAGTTTGCGTTTTAGATTTTAAAAAACTAAAAAAATAAGTGTACTTGTGCACTGCGAAATACTTTCTTCTTTTTTTTCAGCCTATTACATAAATGCACGGGTCTCCTCTCAAGAGTGAGAGGGATTCAGGCCGTAGTCTACCACGCTGGCTGTGGGTTGGCAGACTTAACAGGTTATCAAAAAAATCACTCAGGTATGCCATATCTTCACGATATATTCCAGTGCTAATTTCTAAACAAATACACAAATATTCTCGTAAAATCTCGAAAAGCCAGAGGTGTGTGCCGTGACCTTGGACAGGGCATCGAACTCGATACCATTGTCTTTGCAATCCTTGATGTCACCACTAAGCTAAATACTTATTCCGTTACTGTAGTCGCCCTGAATTCTCACACAGAACTGTAAAAGTGGAACTTCGAAGATAACCTCAAATTAAACTTCTCAACCAAGAAATAAAGCGAAATACAAAAGTAAAACTCCATTTTGTTGCAAATTTAATTTATCAAACTTAATGCTATTAAAGGGACACTCAACTACTACAATAACCCGCCATGTGCCTTTTCTGTGTATTGGCGAATCAGAGGGACGGCTTAAGGCACTAAATATTTTCCGTTTAAAAATGTTTCTTGATTTTTTTGGTGGCAGACAAGTCACAGCACCTTATGGTAAGTGGTCAGTGGCTCATAGACTTAGCTATACTAAGAGTATTAGCAATCTGCTACTCAAATGTGAAATGGAGGGCTGGGATCCCGCTACAACCAAGACACTTCGGGTTTCAGGGTCAGATGAGAGCCGATCGATACCACCACCTCAACCGGCTCGGCCCGATGTCAAGTGAGTACTCCCACTTAGTACACTGCCCAACCACCAGTAATGCAGTGATAATAAATAAGCAGTAATAGTCTAGAGATAAAAGACAGACAGACCCCGTACGGGACACACCACTGACTTATCGAGATTTTTCGTAATTATGTGTGTATTTGTTCCTTTGTCCTCGGTGAAGGAAAACATCGTGAGGAACCCTGCATGCCTGAGAGATTTTCTCCGTCCTGTCTTTCCAGCGTTGTGGACTATAGCCTAATCCCTCTCACCCTGAGAAAAGACCCGTGCCCAATAGTGGGTCAGAAAAAGGGTTGAAAAAAATGCATACTAGCCTTAGACCCCGCCGGTAATGAATGGGATAGTGAAACTCGTATCATTAGTCCGTCACCACACAGAGCTGTTCGAAAATTATGTAATAAAACTACTTTTACGGAATCACCCTTGATCATAAAAGTTATAAAGTATTCTAAACGTCGGCAAAAAATCAAGGTAATGCGATGGGTTCCGCAAACGTAGTTTTCTTTTAAAGTCAATGTTTTTGTGATTTCTAATCTCAAGTCAAACGATACTATTAGTGAAACAAACGATTTTGAAATTAAAAAAATAAATAAATAAAACATTTTTGATTGAGATGCCATTGTCTATGCCTAATGGATATTTTGAACGAAACTGAGTCATTTTTAAAATTAAACCATTAGTAATTATGACCTCATAATATTATTATGTTTAACACAAAGGTCCACGAACCACGAATTATAATTAAAATAAAACTTTCACCAATCCAACAATTTTTAAATATAACCTTTTAGAAAATGTTACGTAGAAAGTTTCAAAAGGCGCGTTGCTTGGACAATAATTGTGCAATTAAGTTTAGAGTCCAGTGACGGCCATTTTGAATAACTTTTATTATAAAGTTTTCGTGTTCGCTGCGCGCCTAGTACTTTCCATTGTGATGTTTATTATAGCTTTTTTGTTGAAACTGGTAAACATTTTCCTAACCGCACACCTGTCGTTCGGAGCAATGAGTTGGATAACCCGCTGTGTGTCGCCTCTCCGCTTATATGTCCGTGTGGTGACGGGCTAAGAATACAAGTGTCACCATCCCATTCTTTTCCACGGGTGTCGTATGAGGCGACTAAGGGAAGTATGCAATTATCATCCATTGCATGACTGGTGGTAGGGCTGGTACCAAGTGAGTACACACTTGCTATCAGGCCCGAACGGGTCGGTACTACCGCCTGTGTGACCGGTCATGAAGCACGTCAGTGTTTTGGCTGTAGCAGAAGATAGCCGTATATTCTTTAATTTCATAGCTGACAAATGAAATCGTGCGCAGCGGCTTGACAATACTCTCGGTATAGTTGAGTCCATGAGCGACGGTTACCTCTTACCATCAGGTGTGTCGTGGTTCATCTGCCATCATTAGCAATTGAAAAAAAAGTATCCCGGAAAAAATGTTCCTAGGGATATCTATCTATATGTGTGTAGAGATTGTTTGTGTATTGTGTTAGAGGTGTGATGTATTCAGATTGGAGCTGTAGATTGACAAATTATTCTTTACATTTTTAAGGAATTGATATGCTCGACCATATGGAAAGAATGCCGGACAAGTTAAGAAGATATACAATGAGAAAGTGGAAGGATGTAAGGTTCAGGGGGAGATCGAGACTCACCTACCTTCGCCAGATCGGTCATGTATTGAAGGAAGGTGGAGTCAGGAGTCTCCGAATTCGGCGAGCGTGTATGAAGAGAATTATGAATGTTAAGGAAGCGAAAGATGTATAGAAGATAAGAGCCTTTTAGCACTCTGTTTCCTCTGCCTACCCCGCAAGGGAAATGGCGTGATAATAAGTAAGTGACATGCTATTTTGTTTAATATCTTTTTAATTAATATAAGAATATTTTAGCCACAATTATTGATGATAATTAATTAAAACAAACGATTCCCACCCTCCTCAATTACATAATTAATGTCCGTCACCCCCCGTAGGGGAATCCAGAAAGGTGTTAAACATTTGATTACTGTCATTCAAAAAAACTGCCGCTTGATTAAAATATAAATATGTACAGTCACTGTTATGAATGGTCTGTTACTTTTACTACAATAAATTTATGTTATTATTGTCGAAGACTGTGATATGGATATTTATCATTGCTTGTACTACGAGTATATGCAATAACTTAGCGATGTAAGTATTTTTATCAACGTGAGTGGCGAACATGCGTACGGCCCACCTGATGGTAAGCGGTTACCGTAGCCTATAGACGCTAGTAACACCAGAGGCATCACTCGCGCGTCCATCTACAAGGAAAGGGATAGAAGATGAATAGTAAGGATATTAAGGAGAGGATAGAAAAATATTTAGATATTTTTATATATGTATATTTTTAGCATTTGACATGCTTAGTCATATAAATTAACACAGTGTGAAAATGTGAAATCGAAAATAACTGTCACAAGCAGGATTTGAACCGGCATCTCCTGGATACCGTCCAGATGCTTTGCCAATTCAGCCATCGTGACAACCGCTCAGTACTGCTAATTTCTATAACACATTCATACTTAACGTCTTGGGTGACGCCTGCGCCATCTGGTTGAAGTATTTACATACATTATACAAGACGTTTTACGTTTTGTGTTAAGAGGATAGGAAGGATAATAAGGGGAGGATAAGTAAGTAAGTAAAGAGGAGGTGTTTTGGGCTTCCGGCACTCCCACTCACCATACGGAAAACAACAGTAAACTACTGTTGTTGCTCTTATGTGAGAGGGTGGTACTTCCCCGATAGTGCCGGCCCATTCGTGCTGGGATAAGCAAGGTTCTACCACTAGAAAGTAAGAAGAAATTATGAACTAGTACAACAATCATTGTGCTATTTGCTGACGCAATACGGGTATCGCAGAGCTCGAGATCAGCAGGCGAGGACATTGCTACTGAACCAGCAGTCGCAACACATCTGAACCCAGTGTGTCTGTACATATACAGTGTGAATCAAAAATGTAAAGGCGTTTCGTTTGAATAATAACAAATGTAAAACTAAGCTTAATCTGGGAAGTGCTCTTGACCGCCATGCTATCGAAGTCACCTAATGGTGACAGCCAATTTCCACTTAACATTTGTTTTAGATGACTTTACGACCCACGCCACCTATCGGATTCATTTACATACATTATTCCAATATAGTAAGTTAAATTTTGCTATTAAAATTCTTACTGGGTATTTGAAGGCGCGATTTTTTAAACATTTTTGATCTATATTTCAGCACTTGACATGCTCAGCTACTTTAAAACCAAATTATTTGTGAAAGCTGAAAAAAAAAGAGCTTTATTGCGAGCAGGATTTGAACCTGCGTTCCATACAATCCGGGGAAGTGCTCTAGACTGCTAAGCTATCGCAGTCACTAATGACACCCAATCTTCACTATATATTTTAGATGTCTTTAACACCCACGCCACCTATCAGATGAATTTCTATACATTTTATTCCTTTATATGTATAGTATAAGTGCTATAATTATTTAGGTAACGAAAACCCCTCACTGTTTCCGTTTTCCCCATGGACAGTGGGATGCGCGGTTAGGTAATTTTTCGAGGCTTACATAATACAAACTTAACAAAACCGTGTTTTATATTCAGATATATACATTACAATATAACCCTTAGACCTTTATGTTTTATCTCGTTTAATTATTGTATTCATTATTCCAATGTAACCAGTAACGGAGACCGGAATGTTCGTATTACGCTCAAAGGGCCATCTACAGAGAAAATCCTCTTTATAAACATGAAATTAACACGGCCATCCTCTGTCCCACAAAGCGAGTCCCACAGGCATAATAGAATTAATCCTTTGCCACACTAATGACAGCGGCCATTTTGCCTCGTTGACAGCTGTCAGCGCTCCCGCCCTTCGAACCCGTTTGACGTTTATGCTGCAATTTTTTTTTTAAATACATGTTTGATGTTATGGCATTTGTTAATATTTCTGTATTTAAATAATTTCGATAATAACTAAAACTAATCACTCATATTTTTGTTATAGGCATGTTTAGAGCTTTGGTAGAAAAGGAGGGGGGCGGGGAATACGGCCCCCACCTAGTAAGCAGTTACCGTAGCCTTTAGACGCTAACAACACCAGAGGCATCACTCGCACGACGCCACCTCCATGGAAAGGGATAGGAGGCGGGCTCTCACTCATCATACGAAACACAACGGTACACACCACCAGCTCATTTCTTCTACCCGTATGCTTCTTCAACAAATAGTGGATGTCTCGCGTCCACGGTATACACTTCTGGCATATCCCTTCAATCATCACAACAACGCTTCCCACAGTTCTTGTTAGACGAACCGTGACCGGAAGTGTCCGTTATAATGGCACCAACTTCCTGTGTAATAATGGCGTTATAATCACTTTTGTTTTTTTTTTGTATGGTAACTACTGTTACATGGTCCAATATATGTATCACATAGCCTCGTTTGCGTTAGACATGTATTTTTTCATGACCCACTGTTAGGAACCTCCTCTCAAAAGGGATTTTAGGCTATAAAGCACCACGCTGGCTCAGTGCGGGTTGGTAGACTTCACAAGCTGTCGAGGAAATGTAGGCGTGTAGGTTTCCTCACGCTGTTTTATTTAATAATTCCAAAAAATCAACTGTGTGTGCGTACGAGGTCTGAACCTCGGATGAGGATCGAACTCGATACCACTGTATTTACAGTCCTTGGGTTTTTGCTATAAATGCTAAGGCACCTTTCAGGATACCATTGGAGGAATGTAATATGGTTCCGGTGGCCCGCCAATAAAGGCGGATTAGTATGTGAAGGCCCCACCACACTACCCTGGACGACGGGGTGTGCGGCTAGGTATATTTTTTCCCGCATAAAAAAAAAGAGGTACCTTTCAGGATAACCCGATGGCGGACCACAGGAGTAATGTCTTTCAGTTCCAGTGGTCCGCCGGTACAGGCGGAGAGACGGCACACGGCGGGTTTATATACTAGGTGAGGGCCCCACAAAACACTGTTCGTAGCCCTGAACGACGGGGTGTGCGGTTAGGGACATTTTTTCCCGCCTTTACAAAAAAAATAAAAGGGTACGAATACCGATGTATCGAGATGGAAAAAGCAAGCATAGACTTGGCTACCGAAGTGTATGAACTCACTGGAACAACCAACTTTCAAGAAGGAAGGAGGACCTTAGGCGGTAGAGAAGATGAACGGTAAATAACGGGTAAGTAGGGTGCTTGGTCCTGCGGCACTCTCACTAACAGAATCAAATGCAACGTCTACTTTCTGTGAGGGGTGCTACTTTATGGTTTCTACCACCAAATGAAACAGTACTCTTGGTATTTTCCCCTGCGTACATAGTCTCACGCGTGTATCCCAGAAGGGGTAGGCAGAGTTGTATGTTGTATTACACACCCACGGTTCACCAACTACGTTTAAATCCCACTTAATATGGGGCGAGCCTATTACCGTCTACCGTGCACTATTCCAAATTCTGGGCTGCTATTAAGACTTCTTCTTTTTACGAAAAAGCTCGATAACATTGCCCGACCCGGGGATCTAACCCTCATGATCAGCAGTCGCTCACACTACCGCTGCACTACCGAGGCAGTTATATCAGTTAGCAAGACTTACGTATTTTGTACTGCATAAACTGCTATGACCACTTACCATCATCTGGCTAGTCTACCACCGAGGATGTTGGAGATCAGTCTTTTTAAAGCAATAATGAAATTCAAAACTTTTTATTACAAAAACGGACCGTTGTAGGTAAAGTATTACAATCAGAACTAACTTTATTGTAAATAACACTCTATTACTATAAAAATAATATTCGTTTTCCAGTGGCAAGCAACTAACCCACATGCTGCGACAGGTGGTCAAATCGACCCTTTGTATTTTTTTTTAAATTTAATATGCTTGCTGGAATATAAGAATGTTGGCAGGTGTTTTTAGTGGTCCGGAGTGAAATAAAAATAACATATTGACTCCCAACGAGATAACTCGTAGCTTGTGCACTGGCGAATAGCGATTAATGAGTTCTATCGTTTATGTTTTCACACGAATTTTATCTCGTAGATTGCTTTCTATTAAACTAGTACTAACTAGATTGCTTTATTTTAGGTTATAGGTATCTCAGGTTCCCGATATAGTAGGGGGATAAAATGTATACCAGTTTTTAAATCTAACCAAGAGCTACAAAATTAAAAAAACGTTGCATCAAAATTCTTTCAGTAGTTTTAGCGTAATACGTGAACGAACAAACTTAAGAAAAAATTGTTTTGTATTCAGACATGCCTATATAGCCTAATACAGTATTTTTTTCTCAAATATCTTAAATGTATAGACACAGCTCTGTTACAGTTTTATAATAGTAATAGATAAGCCGTCTATCAGTAGCCACGATGTTTAACATAGCGTTTAAATGCTAGTCCACTGAAGAATGTCACATAGTTCCAGTGGATGAATATGTATATCTTGGATGTGGATTCAGTCCGGATGGAGGGTTTTTTTTACGCTACATGGGTGTCGACCAAGCATACCTGATAGTAAGCGGTTACCGTAGCGGTTGGGACAACTTCTCGCCTGTCAGAAGGCACGTAAAGCACTGGGTACCGACTGTCAAATACCATCCTTTTTTTTTTGTTTAGGCGGGAAAAAATGTATCTAACCGCACACCCCGTCGTTCGGGGCAACAACAGGGTAGTGTGGGGCCCTCGCCCACTAAAGAAACCCGCCGTGTGCCGTCTCTCCTCCTGTGTTGACGGACCACTGGCACTGTGTTGGATTACTTCAGTAGTGTCAAATACCATCCTCTATTTTTATTTTTTGTTTAGGCGGGAAAAATGTAAATACCTAACCGCAGACCCAGTCGTTCGGGGCAACGAACAGGGTACGTGGGGCCCTCACCCGCTAAAGAAAACCGCCGTGTGCCGTCTCTGCCTGTGTTGGACTATGCTGGATTGCTTCAATGGTGTCAAATATCATCCTGGCAGTCATTACAGGTTGTGACTCCAGTCTTGTTCTAAGGTCACCCGTAGTCCTTTTAGTTGCGTCGTAGAGGTCAGAGGTTCCGTGTAAATCGAAACCGACCCAAAAAAATAGCTTGGGATAAAGCTATCAATACGATGTTATAATCAAGTTAAATTATTATCCATTAGGGAATCTGACCTACATTTTAATTGTACGTCCTTGTATATAAATTGTGTTAATTAAAATTTTATGTAAATATTTCATTATGAATTTACGAAGTCGATGTTTTTCTTGTAAGTATGAAATACTTCGACTGTGATAACCACGTAGACAGAGGATGTAATAGACTCGCTACTATTTTAATACTAAGGATGAATAAAAGATACACATTTTAGGTCATAGCAAGAGTGAGCGAGACACATGCATGTATAAGTTTTTTATCCTTTTCGCGTATGCGTTATTTTTGTTTGGACCCAGTTGAATTGGTTACAAACAAAAATAAATTTAAGATGGCCAGCCATCCATCCAATCCATCAGCCTTTCATCGTCCACTGCTAGACATAGGCTCCTAAAACAAAAGTAAGCTTACGTACCGATGATGGGGACGGTTGACCACCTTATTTTTGTGACCCAGTTTGATTGAGTCCCAACAAAACTCTTGCTAAGAACTAAATTAAATGTACATCCTTTTCTTCTTCCTTAGTATTAAAATAATAGCGAGTCTATAGTATACTTAGTCTATGCCTGTCTACGGATAAACCTTAGATAAAGTATAGGGATAAACCTAAGACTAGATTAGTCTGAGGGATAAACCTTGGATAAACCCTTATTAGAGCTCAATGTAAACACTATAACAATATTTTAATACAGAGTAAACGAGCAAGTCTTTCCGTCGTTAGGACGAGCAAAAAGGTTGTTGTTTTCCTAAGATTAAAAGTAATTGACGCGCTTGATATGACGCGTCAAAAGTAAATGAGAGCTCGCTCCAGCGTTCCAACCAGTTCCAACCGTTCGTAGAACTAAACGAACCGCGTGCCTCAATTAGCACCAGAGATATAGAAAAAAAAAGCTTTCCAAATATAAGAAATGTACCTAGGAGAGAAAAAGGGTGAAATTTAGCTGATTTTAAATGATTGATAACAAATCTATAAATAAATATGTACTAAAATACTTTGGAAAATTCAAAAGTGCACGCCTCATAATTTTCATTTGTCACAATAAAATTGATTATTTGATAAGTAACTAATAATGTATTGGTCTTACTAATTAGTTTTCAATAAATCACATAGATAGCGCTATTTTCAAAAAGTACCTTCTCATGTCTTATACGCCATCTAGCGCTAATTTTAAGAAGTACTTCTACATTGGTCTATAGAAATAGTTCTCACGAAATAAGGATAGCACTGATTTAGTGTCGCGTCGAGCGTAAATATTCACTATTTTTTTTGTTTATTTAATAACAATTAAACCACATCGAATCAGACCGTGAAAAGTGATAGGGCTCTATTCGTAATCATAATAATTCGTAACCACAAAAAAGACTCGATTAGTAAAGTATTTTGGTCGTTATCGTGTTAACATACATCACCTACAAGAAACTGACGTCCAATACATAACTTTTTTAAACAGTTTTTTTTAACTAGTTTAAATAACAAAAATGGCACAAATAATATCATGAGTGTTAAAAATAGTGTTTTTTCTTGATATGTGTGTGTATATTTTATTTTACAAGTGCAATATATGATAAATAGACATTTTAAGTTTGATAAAATCAGTTGTTTTTTGGTGAAGTTACAGTAGTACCCACCTCAACGCTTCGCTTATGAGGCGTGCAATGAATAACGGTCAAAATTTGATCAAATTATTGTATTACCATCGGTACTCGATAGTAAGGAAATTAGTTGAATAGAACGGCCGAATGAACCTATCATACATAACTTAAATTCTTTTAATAATAACCTCTGTCCCTGGTCGCAGTTAAGCTCTCATTTTACATTTTCACAAATAGCTTGTTCATTAAATATTACTTTTACATTAACTATTTAGCGGTATAATACAGTATTGATAATAGGCTTCTAACACCACATAAGCCACCGCGAAGCTTTTAAGGTAAAACATTGAAACCAATTATATATCCATCTGTACTTCCCGCCCTATTTCACGGTTCGGCGGTGACCGCTCACGCTTCACCGTCCACCCTTTTGCAGGTAAAATTGTAAAGGTTTAAGTGAACAATGTGTTATTTATTTAAAACTAGCAGACGCCCGCGACTTCGTTTGTAAGGAGAACACTTAACAGGATGACTTTGTTTATGACATACAATCAAAATAAAAGAGCGTGTTTGGCCCAAGCAACGCGCTATCTATGCGGGAAAATCTCATTAAAATATCAGAGATGTGTTCTAACAAACAGACAGATGTTATTTTGTGTACCGCTCTCAGATTAGTCCTCGTGGACTTTTTATACCACCTAAGTGGCAAACAACCATACGGCGGCCAGCGGTTACCGTAGCCTATAGACGCTAGCGACACCAACACAGAGGTGGAGGAGAAAGGTTATAAACAGAGGATAAGGAGGAGGCTTGGGCCTCTTTAATTCCTTTATTAATATATTTCCAAAATAATAGCCTAATTTACCATTACAACATCAGCTATCTAGTCCAGCCGTTTCGGAGATTAGCTGGATTACAGGCAGACAGATTATCTATCTGTCTGTAAACTAAGATTCAAACTTCACTTGTGGCTATCATTTTTTACTCACACTTTCTCACTTTGTGTTCATGAATAAATCACTACGCCATTGCTAATTATATAAGACTAAATTATTATTATTCAGAGACGTGGTCTCTGAATGTTGGCCTCATATCAAGGCTCAAAGTCACTCAGCGGGCCATGGAGCGGGCTATGCTTGGTATTTCCCTACGTGATCGAATCCGTAATACGGAGATCCGTAGGAGAACGAGAGTGACCGACATAGCCCGCCGGGTTGCCATGCTGAAGTGGCAATGGGCAGGCCACATCGCTCGACGAACCGATAACCGTCGGGGACGAAAGGTTCTCGAGTGGCGACCACGTATCGGACGGCGCAGCGTAGGACGGCCCCCCACCAGATGGACCGATGATCTGGTCAAAGCTGCGGGGAGCCGTTGGATGCGGTCAGCACAGGACCGCTCGTTGTGGCGTTCTCTTGGGGAGGCCTATGTCCAGCAGTGGACGTTAAAAGGCTGATGGATGGATGATGGATGAAATTATGCCTGCGACTACGTCCGCACGCACTTCATAATATAAATATGTCACTTAATGGCACTCAAATAATCTCATGTGGAAATAAGTATCTCACACGAAACATCCATTTTTTCGGGATAAAATTTAAAAGGCTCCAATAACATAGCATCACGCCTGTATTCCCCGAAGGGGTAGTCAGAGGTGTATTACACACCCACGGTTCGCCAACTATGTTTGAGTCCCACGTAATAGGGGACTGCTACTGAGAGTAAATATTCACTAGATGCCACTGTTTTATGTTGCAGCCATTTTGACAATTAACACAATTTTTCCATTATAATCCTACTAATATTATAAATGTGAATTTAAGTTTGTTTGTTACGCTTTCACGCAAAAACTACTTAACCGATCATCATGAAACTTTGTACACATTCTCTTGGAGGTATTAGAAGTAACATAGGATACATTTATTAAAAAAAAATATTTTTACCTTTTAAATTCAAGACTTCAATTTCAAGGGTTGCTTTATTTATGTTTATGAAATTACTCGCGGATGAAGTCGCGGGTAACAGCTAGTATTACATATTAGTAAGTATAACATGTTTCAACTAAATACACGTGTTTAAATTTTCATTTTATAAGACGTCTGGAAGTCCATAAAAAAGACGTTGAAAGATTCCATTGATACATACATTATTTTTTATTGCATGTGGTGGCTGACGAGCCACGGCCCATCTGATGGTGAATGGTAACCGTCGCTCATGGACTCAACTATACCAAGAGTATTGTCAAGCCGCTGCTCACTATTTCATTTCACAGATACGAAATGAAAAAATAAACGGCTATCTCCTACTACAGCCAAAACGCAACGATGTGCTTCATGGCCGGTCACACGGGAGATAGTCGTACCAACCAGCTCGGGCCCGATAGCCCGATACCAAGTGAGTAACTCCCACTTGATACCCAGCCCTACCACCAGTAATGCAATGGGTGATCATTGCTTACTTCCCTTAGTCGCCTCATACGACACCCGTGGGAAAGAATAGGGTGGTTGGTGACACTTGTATTCTAAGTCCGTCACCACACGGATTAATTATAAATCAAAATCAAAATGTCGTTTTAAAATCTTACCAAATGGACGCCATCTTCAAACTGGCGAAATGTAATAATTGAGAATTGTTTACCTGAAAACAATAATATATCAAATATTATAATAGATTTCATAAAATACTTCGCAGTCTATTCTGATTTTGACAAAGATTTTTTTTTTTTTTTTGGGAGGAGCAGGGGGTCCTCCTCGCAGTAAAACTCTTTTTCTATTTTCACAAATAATTAGTAGCTGAGCATGTCAAGTGCTACAATCACAGAGTAAAGTAATACTAAGGGCTACAATACAGATCAAAATATTTAAAAAATAGTATGAATTTTAATTGCAAAAATCTTACTATATTGGAATAATGTATACGTAAATACATCCGATAGGTGGCGTCGATCGTAAAGACATCTAAAACAAATGTGATGTAGAGATTGGGTGACACCGTTAGGTGAGCAGTGATAATTTGTAAACAAATACATATTGTCAAAAATCTCGAAATGTCAGAGGTGTAGATCACAACCATTTGTACATCACACAAATAATGGTTCCACAACACTAGCATAGCCGGTATTCACACGTAGCTATAATATATATTAATTCACCATAGATACTGTAATTTTTTTTTATTTTTATATTATTTTTATAAAATACGGTACAAGTTAGTGACGTTATAGAAAATATATTATACTCGTAGCTGCATGTGCCGTCACTCGAAAATTTGTATAGAAAATATACCGTAATATTCCTAGCTATAATTTATATTAATATATATTATAACCTCGTTAACGTTTAAACCACTCCGCCGACTGTCTTTTGTGTCCTTTTTGTTTGTTAAGGCGGGGAAAAATATTCCTAACCGCACACCCCGTCGTTCGGGGCAACGAACAGGTTAGTGTAGGGCCTTCACCCAATAAAGAAACCCGCCGTGTGCCCTCTCTCCGCCTTTATTGGCGGGCCACTGGAACTATGTTACATTCCATCGGTGGTCCGCCGGCGGGTCTTCGTCTGTCCTTGGTTTGATTCCATTAGTCCTGATAAAAGCAATAGGTCATAATATACTATTACTAGTAACAGTTATGATGCTAAAACCTTCACCGATCAGTTGTTAGGGTTGCTACACAAACATTTTCGCTTTTATTAACTTCATATGTATCCATCTATCTAACGGAATATTTGAAATTTTTCTCAACTCTAAGGAACTCAACTCAAAGGAAAGGCATAGGAAGTGGAGGAGGAACAATAAAAAGAGGATAATAACGAAAGGATTCTGATTTCAATTCTACAACGACTGCCCTGCGTGTGCCGTCTCTCCGCCTTTATTGGCGGGCCACTGGAACTATGTCACATTCCTTCAGTGGTTTCGTGACAACCCTACGCTTAAGTAAGCGTACATTGTACGTCATTCAGCGGTGGATGACGCAAAGGGTGGCTTTTAATGGTTTTCTGATGTGCATATAGTGTTTGCCCCCAGACGTTATATGCTTTTAAGTAGAACTCCAGACTTCTTTGGTTCAAAAACAATCCCTGTGAGTTTGTAAGACATTTTTTTTTAAATACTATATATTTAATCATACTTTTTTATATTATAAATGTGAATGTAGGTTTGTATGATGTTACGCTTTTACGCGAAACCTACTAAACCGATCATCATGAAACTTTGTACACATACTCTTAACTTTTTATTTAAATAAATGGTTTCTACGAATGATAAAAAATTGTTTGTGATTTCAAGGGTTGCTTTATTTCTTTTTATGAAATTCCTCGCGGGTAACAGCTAGCAGTATATAATACAGTTCCAGTGGTCTACTAATACGGGCGGAGAGACGGCACACGGCGGGTTTATTTATTGGGTGAAGGCCTCACACTGCACTGAACGTTGCCGCGAACCACGGGGTGTGCATACAGGCACATTTTCCGCCTTAACAAAAAAGAGGGGGGGCTTTACTAGTTTTTTTTTTAAGACAACACCCTGCACTAAGAAATAATTCTTTAAACACAAAGTACCGCGGGGGTTTTCAAACATACAATTTCACGGACACAAAAAGTACACCCAGACTCAGAACAACCATTTGTGGATCACACAATGAGTTGTCCTGTGTGGGAATCGAACCCACAACACTAGTGCGGGAGGCTGGTATCTAAACCACTCCGCCATCTGTGCAGTCTACCCGCAACATAGTATGTATGGATTAATAATTTATAACTGCCTTGGTGATGTAGCGGTAGTGTATGCGACTAATCATGAGGTCTCGGGTTCGATCCCCGGGTCGGGCAATGTTATTGAGCTTTTTTCCTAAAAAAGAAAAATTCTCAGTAGCAACCCGGAGCTCGGAAATGTGCCCGGTAGACGTCAATAGGCTCACCCCCTAATACGTGGGACTTAAACATAGCTGGCGAGTCGTGGGTGTGTAATAACACCTCTGCCTACCCCTTCGGGGAATACAGGCGTGATGCTATGTTAATAATTTATAGTGGTAGATCCTTGCTTATCCCAGCACGAATGGGCCGGCTCGATCGGGGAAGTATCACTCTCTCACAAAAGATTAGCGTTACGGGATGTACTCTAACCGTTGTGTTTCTTATGATAAATGTGTGTCTGGGGCTCAAACTCTCTCTTTCTCTCTTTTTGTCTTATTTCTTGTTCTCCTTACTGTCTTCCTAATCATCACCTCTGTATCATACTTCTTCAACGCCTCCTATCTCTTGAGTTACCGAAGCGCATATGATGCCTCTGGTGTTGCTAGCGTCTATAAGCTACGGTAACATACTTTCAGGTAGTGCCGTACGATTGTATTTCACTCTCGTAGTATTAAAAAAATGGACTTCAGAATAGGGCCTAGAAGGGTGTAATTTAAAAAACTATATGGTTGTCTGTAAAATCGGTTTACGGACGATTATTTTACGTGATAACGTCATATATGTTTTCTGAGAGTTTCACAAAATGTAATACTGATAGAAATCGAATGGTACATATAAAAAAGGTACGATCGCGCGTGCTGCTATACAATTATTGAGATGTGCGTGTGCCCGGGACGCGTTCTGGCAGAGAATGTGATGTCGGTCGGTGAGCGCAGCCGGCCGCATTCCTCCCGCAGACGCTCTTCAGCCCGCCGCCCTCTTGTGAGCGCGAACATTAATCAATGCATCGTTCGCCATACATTTTTAGGAACATGAGACGTTTTCTTGCGTGCTGCCAGCGTTCATCGATTTATAAGATGTAAGTAGTAATAATTATTTGTGGTAATTAAAGTAGGAAACATATGTTTGAGATTGACTATAAAAAAATAAAGTACAAATTATTTGTGAATAAGGAAAAAGAGATTTTTTGTACTAGCGGGAAACGAACCCGCGTCTTTTCCAATCCGGGGAAGTGCTCTAAGCCACTGAGCTATAGTACAGATGTCTCGATCATTCCAATTTACTTATCATATTTGTCTTAACGACCGACGCCATCTATCGGAAACGCATTTACATGCAATTATCCACTATAGTAAGTTTAATTTTGCAATTAAAATTCATACTATTCGATGGCGCGTTTTTTTTTTAAACATTTTTGATCTATATTTTTTAGCATAAAAAAAAATCTCTTTTTCCTTATTCACAAATAATTTGTACTTTAAAAAAGTGGCGGAGCATGCCAAATGCTAAAAAATATAGATCAAAAATGTTTATAAAAAAATAAGTCGCAATATAAAAATTTTAGGTTAAAAATAAATTATTCACATATTTAACATACATTTAACTGTGACACTTACCTAGCGTCATTGTTATTATCTTCTAAGTAATTATCACAATGCATTATTGATGTATATTAACCAATAACAAGAGTTATTATCGACAAACAAAAGTATTTACAAACAATTCGCAGAGGTTACGCAGCACGTGGTTTGTTGAAAATAAACATAAATATAAGTACACAACTACACGAACCAATAAGCGCGCACCTATGACTGGGCACAGCCAAAATACCATACGCGCTATGGATAACCGTCCAGCGGTCGGTAACACGCGGCCCGCGGGCCACATGCGGTCCGCGAGCTACCCTCTTGCGGCCCGGGATTGTATTTTTTAGCATTTTAATTTATATACCTAAATAAATAATAATTATAACGTAAATAACTATGGTACTTAATTGTAATGGGAAACCGCTTAATATGCCAAAAAACCCTTGTTATACGAGAAGATTATATAACGTGAAACGCTATTATAATACCGAGCATAAAGTTAAATTTGCAATATTTTTTTTAATTTGTTTAAGTTTTTTGATATTTTTCTTCCATCCATCCATCAGCCCCTCGACGCCCACTGCTGGACATAGGCCTCCCCAAAAAAATAGGGGATAGTAGCGTAATCGCCACGCTTGGTAGGCGGGTTGGCGATCGCAGTGGATGTTGTTAATACTCGAGGGAGTGCTGCTGCCCACTCCCCCGTTATTCCCTCAGTCGGCTCTTACGACTCCCATGGGTGGAGAGAGGTGGGACAATTCTAAGCCGGCCCCACACCGCTCATATATCATATATTTTTCTTAATAAAATTAAAATAAAACGTTTTTAAATATAATATGACAAATGGGGCCCGCTTTCTTTTATATAGCCCCCATGAGGCCCCTGGCGGCCAAAAGGTTGCCGACCCATGGTCTACACTTTAGAAAGGGTTGTGACGTTAAATTCTTAACATTTTTTTTTCGCCTAGCCCCCATTCGCCATACACAAAATACGACAGAACAAACGAAATTCTCAGTAGCAGCCCGGAGTTTGGAAATGTGCCCGGTATACGTCAATAGGCTCGCCCTCTATTACGTGGGACTTAAAACATAGTTGGCGAATCGTGGGTGTGTAACGAACCACTGCCTACCCCTTCGGAGATACAGGCGTGATGCTATGTTTATTAAACACTGTCCGCAAGAATTAAATGCAAAACTAATTGTGGAAAGTCGCTACTGAAGCAACAGCACTATTACTGTATACATTTAATAACCGCGTGTTTAATAGCCTCGTTTGAACAATACACCCGAGTGACTAGTAGCGAAGCTATGCGGCATCGGCAGAATATTAAATAGTTGTACTAAAAATAAAATAATTTCTTTGTATTTTATATATTGCTTATAGAGAATGAGACAATGATTCAAGCTACTAGAAATATTTTATTTATATTCACGACTAGTAAACGGGTAAGCGAGCGAGGGAGTCAAGGTTCACCTTTTCTTTTGTTAAGGCGGGAAAAATGTAGCTAGCCGCACACCCCGTCGTCGGAGCAACGAACCGAGTAATGTGGGGGCCCTTACCCACTAAATAAACCCACCATGTATCTTCCAAAACTGGAAAACATTACTTCAGTGGTCACGAGGTTTCACTCTGGGGGGAACAGTCATATCGTTTTCGCATTGTTTAATTTTGATTGGTTGAGAGCTCACTGTGATTGGCTAAAGAATAATTATGACGTCACGAGTCCTTCACTCAACCAACTACAAAATCACGATACGATATCGACACCACTTTAAGATTTACATTCTAGGGGGCAGACTCGACGTTAAAGCAATGTCAAACAGGCTTTTTTTTTTATTTCATGTAGTGGCAGACGAGGCATGGCCCATCTGATGATAAATGGTAACCGTCGCTCATGGGCTCAACTATACCGAGAGTATTGTCAAGCCGCTGCTCACAATTTCATTTCACCGATATGAAATGAAAGAATAAACGGTTATCTGATGTGCTTCATGGCCGGTCACACGGGAGAAGGTGGTAACAACTCGCTCGGGCCCGATACCAAGTGAGTACTCCCACTTGGTACCCAGCCCTACTACCAGTCATGCAATGGATGATAATTGCTTACTTACCTTAGTCGCTTCATACGACACCCATGGGAAAGAATGGGGTGGTGACACTTGTATTCTTAGTCCGTCACCAGACGCCAGTACAGGCGGAGAGTTGCCCCAAACGACGGAGTGTGCGTTTAGGTACATTACTTCACGCCTTAAAAAAGGGAGGGGGCTGACGCGATCCTTTGCAATCATTAATTTTACCAGTAGACTATCAGAGCAAAATTAAACAGATGTATTATTTCATAGCAGTTAGGCAGTAAGGGTCTTCAGACCACAATAGCGGGTTATAAAGCGATTGTTATGCAAAACCGCAACTGTGTGTGGCCACAAAGTCAGAGAGAGCGACAAGCGATTAGCTGGATCTTGTACTGAGAGAAACAACGGCTATAAGCGCCAGTAAATAACTATTTTGATATTGTTATGTATATTTTAAGCACTTGACATGCTCGGCTAATTATGTTGCTTGATGCTGTAGTCTCGAGCAGATATCACGACGGCTGAATTGGCAAAGCGTCTTGAACGGTTTTCCAAGAGATGCAGACTCATATCCTACTAGTGACTGTTATTTTCGATTTCACATTACTGTTATAATTTAAACGAACTGCCTCGGTGGTGCAGCGGTAGTGTGTGCGACTGTTGATCATGAGGTCTCGGGTTCGGTCCCCAGGTCGGGCAGTATTATTGACCTTTTTGGTAAAAAGAAAAATTCTCAGTATCCGCCCAGAGTTTGGAAATGTGTCCGGTAGGCGGCAATAGGCTCGCCCCCTATTACGTGAGACTTAACATAGCTGGCGCATCGTGGGTGTGTAATACACCTCTGCCTACCCATTCGGGGAATACAGGCGTGATGCTATGAATGTATTCATTTAATTTTTATACATAAGATATTAGTAAGTATTAAGTTCTTTCGTGTTTACTCTTAAAGATTTTCTTTTAGATTCAAAATATTTTACATAAATAAAGCTGAAGAGCATCGCCTTTCGTATAGACGTTTCGTTAAATAACTACTCCAGGGTGCAATGGCATCCAGAGCGTTCACCTCGAAGACCAGACAGTTATATACATTATATATTATTATACACTGTCTGAACAATGTTGTTTAACTGAAATTGAAATTGCTATTACTAGATGTTTTGTTGAAAAGATATTGCAATTTTGAGTTGCTACTAGGGATGTGGCGAAATTCGTTTTACATTCGGTTTAACCGAAGAATGCCGAAGTTCGGTTTAAATACCGAACATTCGGTATAAGAAAAAAGGTAAGGTGTCTACTAACATTTAGAGAAATTAAGTCTGTCATAATTGTCAAATAAGTCACATATACCAATACTCTAGTCATTTAATTATGGTCAGTTGTAGGTATGTATTATAAATTATTATAGATAAACTAGTGCACCCAACAGACTTTGTCTTGTCCGAACATTGACGTTTCGTTTAGATAGAGCATGTATTTTAGCTACTAAGGATTATTTACATAAAGAAATAGGGTTGTTGGTGTGGGAAATTGTGTTGTTAGATAGGTCTTGAAAACCTATCGTGGCGTCACCTACCGGGTCCAAATGTAAATCTAAACCATCCCGGTACTTACTCAAACATACACAAAAATATTCATCAACATCGGTCTATTCGTTTAGGAGGAGTTCAATTACTAACACACGGACACAATAAATAATATAATATATTAAAATGTATAAATAAATTATTTTTTTCGCAATCCAGGAGTCTATGAATCAATAAACCGAATAATTTGAAATACTGTGACACCCTTACACTGACACGACTTGTTACTCCCGAGAAAGCACACACTGAAGTTCTGCCGAATTTTGTATATTTACTGAATGTTCGGCCAAAGTTCGTATTCGGTTAAATCACATTCGGCCCATCTCTAGTTGCCACTCTAAAATATTATTATAGGTTGCGTAAATGTGACATAGAAATTAATAGCCACGAGTGAATCTGTAGCTGAGTCTCCAGGGTAACCGTTCCAGACGATTTGCCAACTAAGATTTCGTGAGATTTGTCCAGGACTAACATTTTTTCATAGTGGTAGTCTTGCATATCCTATATATGAGCTGGCTCGATCGGGGAAGTACTACCCTCTCACAATAGATCAGCGTGTAATATACACGCTCTCACTCACCATCCGTATCCTGAGTGAGAGCGCCGGAGGACCAAAAATATCCTCTCCTAATTATCCTTCCTAACCCTTTAATTAGAGATGTGACGCGCGAGTGATACTTTTGGTTTTGCTAGCGCCTCTAGGCTACGGTAACCACTTACTGTCAGGTGGGCCGTATGTTTGTATAGTATATCATATCATATAGTATAAAAATATATATATATATATTATTTTTAAGCATCTCACATGCTTAGGCATATAAATGAACACGAATAAATGTCTAGTGAAAGAGCCTTGCTGATCTCAGCATGAACATGCTGGCTCGATCTTGAAGTTAGTTAAGACCACTAGTCAAAATACATCACAGGTCATAAACCCACTCCTCGTCACCAGATATCCTGTGAGAAGCGGCACTTCCACTGTCACGCCAGCCGAGCTCCTTCTAAAAAGCTGTAAGGCTGCACTTGACATGAAAACCATCCCAGCGTTACGTAAAATAATCGTTTGATTTGGAAATGAGAGCATTGTTTTTAAAGTGTGACGGATGTACAATGAACGACCGATTAGAGATGCGGCTTCGATTCCCGTGACGGGTAATGCTATACAATTGGGTAACTGTTTGGAGAAGGTACGGTCAAAGTCAAGTTTCAAGTACATGAGCTGGTTTACTAGAAAGTAACCGCGACTTCGTCCGATTAAAATGTAGTTATTTTCTTTTCTGTGCGGAACCCTAATTAACTTATCAAAATAAATAACTTACTCCCTATAACATCAGCTATCTGTCAGTGAAAGTCCCATACAAATGGGGATTACCAGAAACAAACAGATATTAAAAATGGAACAAATTATTTATGAAAGTGGAAACTTTACTGCAAGCAGGATTCGAACCACCGTCCCATCCAATGGCAACTGCTCAAGATTGCTAAGCTATTGCAATCGCCCAACGGCTATTACAAATCTCCACTTGACGTTTGTCTTTATGACCCACGACATGAACGAGAACAGCGTCGCGGAAAGCTATATTTTTAATTCATCGCTGTCCCGCTAGCAAGGGTCTCTTCTCAGAGTGAAAGAGATGGACATTGACAGACTTCACAAGCCGTCGAGTAAATCTCTCAGGCATGCAGGTGACCTCACGATGTTTTCTTAAACAGTAATAAATTGTAAACAAATACTCACATAATTTGATCTGTATTTTAGCACTTGACATGCTCAGCTACTTTAAAGAAGAGATTATTTGTGAATGAGGTAAAAGAGAAGTTTAGTGCGAGCTAGTATCGAACCTGCGTCCCTTCGATCGGTCGATCCGGGAAAGTGCTCTAGACCGCTGACCACACTGACCGTCGGCCATTCCCAATTTCCACATCACATTTGTCTTTACGACCCACGCCACCTATCGGATGCATTTACATGCATTAAGGTTTGCAGGTTCGAATCCCGCTCGTACAGCCTCTCTTTTTCCACATTCACAAATAATTTGTTCTTTACACGCATAATAAAAATATTAATAATAAATATTCACGACATTTCACACAACGTCTTCTGGTCCCAAACTAAGCTTAACGCTTGTGCTATAAGTACCAGATTACGAATATAAATATATTACTATTTTTTTGTAAATATGCATACATCATATAATAGATAGAAAACACCCAGACGCAGTACAAATATCTGTGTTTATCACACAAATAATTGCCCTGAGTGGGAATCGAACCCACGACCTCGTACACGGAAGTCGGTTACACTACCGACTGCGCCACGAGGCCTGTCATTTCTAGAAAAATCTCGAAAAGTCTAAATTGTGTGCCGTGATCTTTTACTGGGGATAGAACTCAATACCATTGTATTTGCAGTCCCTAGTTTAACCACTAAGCTATGACTCAAACAGTTATGTTAAACAAAAATCCTTTGTCTTAAAAGAAAATTGTCGGTTGCGGTTTCCACGTACACAATGCTTTCCTATCAAGGTAAATTCTTGCTTTTTAACAAAAGAATTTCACCCCTGTCTTGCCGAGAATGGGATACGTCGGAGAGAATTTGGTTTTAAATTTCAATATGTACAGAAAATGAAGGAAAACGCGTGGAAATCTTCACGCCTGAGAGATTTTTTCTAAAGTTTCCGAAGTGTCTCAACCCACCTTGGCCAGCGTGGTGGACTTCAGCTTAAATCTATCTATGAAAGGAGTTCTATGCCAGTAGGATCGTAATGTCTTTTTTAAATATGCTGTTCAATTTTGAAAGAGGTCATAGTCTAGCTGTTGTAAAGCAACTTTCGCCTGGTCAGCAATTAGATGGGTGACCAAATGTTTTATCTTTTTATAATCTAATATTATGTCCACCATACAATAATACGAGTAATAATATATGTACAAATGTGTGCATGTCTTTCTGCGAGAGATTTACAATAAAAAGGTTAATAAACAGAGGATAGAGGTTTGGGTCTCCGGCGCTCTCACTCACCACACAAAAGGCTACTAGCAAAATTAGAATATTTATATTACACAATAACAAAAATAATAAAAGGTAAATTCTCAGTAGCAGCCCGGAGTTTGGAATTGTTCCCGGTAGACGACAATAGGCACGCCCCCTATACGTGGGATTTAAACATAGCTGACAAACCGTCGTGGGTGTGTAATACAACTCTGCTTACCCCGTCAGGGAGAATACAGGCGCGATGCTATATTGTTTTTTTACAATAACAAAACGAACACATATCACACAATTACGTATTACACAATTGATCTGATGTAATGGTAGGATTCATCACGGCGCACGGCACGGCATTTTGCCGGTTTGTCACGGCCACCGACGAAACACCAGTAGATTGTCACGCTGTTTGATTACGCGGCAATCAAATGTGATAATGTATCAACCAGTTACTGTGATACTGCACGGTAGATTCACAGAAGATGTTGTGACGATAAAGTAATGTATTATTTTGAGAAATTTAGGTATGTATACGCCTTTTTTTTGCATGTAGTGGCAGACGAGCCACAGCCCATCTGATGGTAAATGGTAACCGTCGCTCATTGACTTAAATACCGAGAGTATTGTCAAGCCGTTGCTCACCATTTCTTTTCACAGATATGAAATGAAAGAATAAACGGCTATCTCCTGCTACAGACAAAACGCTACGATGTGCTTCATGGCCGGTCACACGGGAGACAGTGGCACCAACTCGCTCTAGCCCGATACCAAGTGAGTACTCCCACTTGGTACCCAGCCCTACCACCAGTCATACAGTGGATGATAATTGCTTACTTCCCTTAGTCGCCTCATACGACACCCGTGGGAAAAACTGAGGTGGTGACACTTTTATTCTTAGTCCGTCACCACACGGAAAAAACCTGCATTATAGACTTAAACTTCGGCGATTTGTACACATTATGGGCATCGGCATGAACCTTGGGCTGGGGATCGAACTTGATACCACTGTCTTTGCAGTATAGCAATAACCAGCACCACTCTTGTTCTACATTCAGACATTTGCGAGTACTAACTTGTTATCGGACCCGAGTGGGTCGGTACCATCGTCTACCATGTGAAGGCTTCTTTGTCTTCATTCCATCTACAGTTTTTATAGCTTTGTTATACTAAGTGGGTGGCAAACAAGCATACGGATTATCTGATGGTAAGCGGTTACCGATGCCTAAAAAAAACATAGCATCACGCCTGTATTCCCCGAAGGGGTAGTACACACCCACGATTCGCCAGCTATGTTTAAGTCCCACGTAATAGGGGGCGAGCCTATTGACGTGTACCGGGCACATTTCCAAACTACGGGCTGCTACTGAGAATTTTATCTTTATTTTTTTTTACGAAAAATCTCAATAGCTCTGCCAGACCCGAGATCTCATTATCAGCAGTTGCTTACACTACCGCTGCACCACATAGGCAGAAGGTAGCAACACCAGAGCCATCAATCGCGTGTTGGTATCTCGAAGGCACAGGAGGTGGAGAGGATAGGGAGGGGACTCGGGCCTCCGGCGCTTTCACTCGGGTTACGAAACATAACGACACAAGAATCTACCGTTGTTTCACGCCGATTTTCAATGAGAGGGTGGTACTTCCCTGATCGAGCCGGCCCATTCTAGCTGAGATAAGCAAGGGTTACTACTAAAACGCTTCCCCTAAGGTTGACACCGCTCGTGGTGGTGGTGTAAGTAGGCTACGGTGAGTTACCATCAGCGGGACGTGTGCTTCTTTGTCAAAAAAGGAAAATAAAAACCTGAACTATAGCTTCAAGTCGACATTTTGAATCGTGACACGATGTAAGCGTTCAAAATGTACAATTTTCTACTCTTTTACTTACTATGAACGTGTAATGGACAAGAAAATTCTAAAGTTATCGCTAAAGGTATACAGTGTAATGTATTTCGGAGAGTTCCCATTGTCGTACTGCACGATATTGTTCTATATACAGTCTAAGATTGATATTCGAAGTCTCTGACTTTTTAGAAACTGTGTCATTGATCCTTGAAAGAAAATATCGGGAGGAAATAGCTTTTTTTATTGCTAATGATGGCACTGTCACTGCTCACCATTTCATTTCACATTATAGGAAATGAAAGAATTAACGGCTATTTTCTGTTACAGTCAAAACACACCGACGTGCTTCAAGACCGATCACACAGGAGATTGTGGTACCGACCCGTTCGGGCCCGATAGTGACTAATCTCACATGGTACCCAGCCCTACCACCAGTCATGCTATGGGTGATAATTGCTTACTTCCCTTAGTCGCCTTGTACGGCACCCGCGGGGAAGATGGGGTGGTGACACTTGTATTCTTATTCCGTCACCACGCGGCTTGTGTCCCAACCTACATTGCGTTTGTCTCTGCAGTACTAGCGTAGTGTGGTTGACATTAGTGTCATTCTGAGAACCTTTATGAGCTGTTACGGGTTGTAAAAGATACTGAAAACTGAAGTATGATTGGCGATGGCAGAGAATTACCTGAAATATGATGAGGACAGTAAGAGACCAGACGCGACGTCTGATAGATATGAGTATAAGAAATAGATCGGCGCCTTATACGGAAAATAATTCGGAGGATAGTGATGAGAATTTGATTGACAATAATCAGAGTTCATCCATTTTTGTGGTTATTTAATCATTCGATATGTGTAGCATTTTTAGAAGAGTCTCTTTGGCGTGATGCTATGCTCTTTTCAAAATTATGTTTCTTGATAATTAAAAAAAAACAGGATCACACCTGTATTCCCCGGGGCAGTAGGCAGATTTGTATTACACACCCACGGTTCGCCAGCTATGTTTTAAGTCCCACGTAATAGGGGGCGAGCCTATTGACACAATTCCAAACTCCGGGCTGCTACTGAGGATTTTTCTTTTTACGAAAAAGTGCAATAACACTGCCCGACCCGGGGATCGAACCCGAGACCTCATGATCAGCAGTCGTTAACACTACCGCTGCACCACAGAGGCAGTTTCTTGGTAAATCATCCGTTAAATTTGACGTGCCGTACGACATTGAGAACGTATCTGAACGTGTTGACGCGCGGCCTCATTACACGGTATTCCGTCCCTTTCGAACGCTACTGAATAAATAACTGATGTACCTTTTAAAAGGCTTTTTCAAATTAAAGAAGACTGATAAGTTATCTTCCACGAAGTCGAAATTAGATTCTGTTTGGAGATACGTGTTTTAATTCTGAATGTTTCACAAAATTTCATTAAGTAGATACCATTATCGCGTTTATCCTTCTTTTTGGTTAGGACAGGAAAAATGTTCTTGACCGCACACCCCATCGTTCGGGGCAACGAACAGGGTAGTGTGGTGACGAGCCAATTCGTGTGGTGACGGACTAAGAATACAAGTGTCACCACCCCATTCTTTCCCACGGGTGTCCTACAAGGCGACTGAGGGAAGTAAGCAATTATTATCCATTGGATTACTGGTGGTAGGGCTGGATGTATACCAAGTAAGACATATTTGTAATCAATAGTCTAGCCTTTGCCCGCGGCTCCGCCACAGCCAAAAGCTAGTTTTTAGGTTATATCTCAAGCTCCCGATACAGTAGCGGGATAAAATGGATACCAGTTTTTAAGTCTCATCAAGAGCTATCAAAGAAAAAAAATTACATCAAGTTCATCAAAGAAAAATCTAAAAAAATAGTTTTGTGTTCAGACGCGCCTATAAGTACATTTGATATAATATAGCCTATTACAGTCATTTTTTCTCAAATATCTTAAATGTACAGACACAGCTTTATAATAGTTAGGATAGAAAGGACATGAAACAAAATTAAAAACGACCGCGTTTGATTATTAAACGCTTACTATCGCGTTCCATAAACGTACTTCTATTTACAGTAAGATATTACAATCAATAAACAAGTTTACCCTAAAATATGAAAAGCCTTTTTATTCAATTTCTCTGCAATAAATAATTCTTAGCGTTTTATTTCAATCGTGTCACATAAGATATGACGACATTTTGTGAGAAGTGACGTGTAATACGTTCGGAAATAACAGAATACGTGGAGTTATGTTGTTATTTATTTATTTGAGACATATAACAGTTACACGCTAAATCTTACATTGTATAAAGTATAAAATTAATAGTACTAAACGAGTAACCCACATAAATATCCACGAATTGATATTTAAAAATAGTAAAACGTGCGCGATTTATAAGAGCATAGTTACAATAGTCATCAAATTTGTCTTATTTATTAATTAATGCACTAATAGCCATTCTTTTAAATGTTGCTTGTGGCAATGCAAAAATATCAATATCCACAAAGTCCACAAAGTATTATTAGTTATTGGCGTTCCAGAAAAATTACTATTTTTAAGCTCTATATTTTAGCACTTGATATGCTGAGCTACTCTTAAAGTACAAATTATAATTTATGAATATGGAAAAAGAGTATTTTAGTACGAGCGGGAATCGAACCTGTGTCCCTTCCTATCCGGGGAAGTGCTCTAATCCACTGAGCTACCGTACTATTTTTTAGAAATACCCAATCTCCTCATCACATTTGTCTTAACGACCAAGAACCAAGGACCTTAAAATCACGCCATCAAATATTATGAATTTCAATTGCAAAGTTTAATGATTAATGCATGTAAATGCATTTCGATAGATGGCGTTGATCACTTGTGAGCACTTCCCCAGATAGGATGGGACGCAGGTTCGATTCCCGCGCGTACTAAAACACTATTTTTAAAGATGGATGGATTGATGCATGTAAATGCGTTCCGATAGAGGAAATTGGGATGACCAAATAGGTCTGTACGATAGTTCAGTGGCTTAGAGCATTTCCCCGGATTGTAAAAGACGCGGGTTCGATTCCCGCTGGTACAAAAAATCTCTTTTTCCTTATTCACAAATAATTTGTACTTTAAAAAGTAGCGGAGCATGTCAAATGCTAAAAAATATAGATCAGAAATGTTTAAAATACTCTTTTCCATTATTCACAAATTATAATTACTATTTTATTATGCACTAGATGTACTTCTCATATCATCCATCCATCAGCCTTTAAACGTCCACTGCTGGACATAGGCCTCCCCAAGAGGACGCCACATCGAGCGGTCCCGGCATGGGGGATAATGCCGTAATCGCCACGCTTGGCAGGCGAGTTGGCGATCGCAGTGGATGTTGTTAATACTCGAGGGAGTACTGCTGCCCACTCCCCCGGTATTCCCTCAGTCGGCTCTTACGACTCCCGTGGGTAGAGGGGGGTGGGACAATTCTAAAGCCAGCCCCACACGGCCACTTCACTTCTCATATAACCCTTACTAAACATAAGCAATGAAAATAGAGGTAGTGACACGAATACAATTATTATTTGGTCTCTTTACAAAAGCGGGCTATTTTTGTTCTTAATGGGACAATTAGACCGACACTCTAGGGTAGAGCCTCGCTTACCCCAGCACAAATGTGCCGGCTCGATCGGGGAAGTACCACCCTCTCAAAGAAGATCAGCGTGTAACAACAGTACGTACCCCTACCGTTGTTTCTTGTGGTGGGTGAGAGCGTCGGAGACCCAAACCACCCCTATCCTCTCCTTAGTATACCAACTATCCTCTCATAATATATCCTTTCTATTCACCTCGTATTCTTAGAAGCTGCCGACGCGCGAGTGATGCCTCTGGTGTTGCTAGCGTCTATAGGCTACGGTAACCGCTTACGATTAGGTAGGCCGTACGCTTGTTTGCCAAACAAGTAGTTTAAAAAACAGGTAGAAAGTGGCACTGTCTTACCCAAAACCGGACGTATGGTTCACTATACCTAAACGTATATAATAAATAAATATTAATAAATATTCATGGACATTTTCACACAACGTCCTCTGGTCCCAAACTAAACGCTTGTGCTATGGATACCAGATTACGGATATAATACATATACTACTTTTTTTTTTGTAAATACATACATATAATAGATAGAAAACACCCAGACGCAGTACAAATATCTGTGTTCATCACACAAATAATTGTTCTGAGTGGGAATCGAACCCACGACCTCATGCACGGAAATCGGTTACACTACCGACCACGCCACGAGGCCCGTCAAATGTACGTTTATTGGCTGTTTAATGACTATGTTAGCATATCGCTTATGTCTGACTCACTAATTATGCAACTATGTATTGAATCATCACAATGCAACTGTGAAATAAAAATTTAGTTTGTTTTTACATACGACATCGTATGAATTCACTTACGAGTCCAGAGATTGTTGTAAATATTACCAGGAGTGTTATGGAGCTGCGTAACCGAAACTATCGGATGTCCGAAATATTTAACCGTAACAGAAACGGATATAAAAACTTCGAATAATAGTCGGGCAGTGTTATTGAGCTTTTTCATAAAAAGAACAATTCTCAGTAGCAGTCCGGAGTTTGGAAATGTGCCCGGTAGACGTCAATAGGCTCGCCCCCTATTACATGGGACTCAAACATAGCTGGCGAGTCGTGGGTGTGTAATACACCTCTGCCTACCCCTTCGGGGAATACAGGCGTGATGCTATGTTTTGTTTGTTTGGATAATACGGATATGGGTGGAGTAAGTATACATAGCACAGTTTTAACAGCCGTAGCTAATCTGCCATCATGTATACAAATAAATAAAATTATAGTACATTACATACATATATGCCGTGTGGGGCCGGCTTTAGAATTGTCCCACCCCTCTCTACCCACGACAGTCGTAAGTGCCGACTGAGGGAATATCGGGGAAGTGGGCAGCAGCAATATCCACTGCGATCGCCAACCCACCTGCCAGGCGTGGCAGGCGACCACTTCACTCCACTTGTTACGATCCTGACACACATCTTTCGCTTGATCTACTTTCATCAGCTCTTTCATGTATGCTCGTTGGTTATGTAGTACATATTCTTATTCTGGCGTTCCTTAAGAACGTCTCCAAACCAGTCAAAATACGTTCGCCTAGGTCGACCTCTACCAACTTGCCCATTCACAGTCTCCTTGTATATCTGTTTCGTAAATCTTCTTTCATCCATCCTCTATACGTGTCCGAACCACCTAAGCATTCCTTTCTCTATTTTTGTCACTACACCTGTTTGTAATTATGTAACATGTATACGTTACGTATAACAAAATAGCAATTTTTAAAGAATTTATCGGTCTCTTTGTGTCGCCTAATCGGCTGAACGGCTGGACCAATTTGGACGGACCGTCACTGGCAGAAAGCTGATCTCATAAGGAGAAACTTATGCTTTTACTTTAGCGCATAAAAAATAAATTAACGAAATTCCACGTGTATAAAATCGCGAGCAGTAATAAAATAAGCGTATATATACTCTGAGAATCGAACTCGTTACCACCGCACACAATGCTTTATTAATTTAAGTACATATGTTGTCCCATAAACATCATCTATAAGAGTACCTACATCAATGACGATTGACCGTGAGTCACTGTGAGTCACAGCATCCTGCATTCCGCGGTTGTTACTGATTCATCTCCGACCCGCGTAATTGCAATGCATAAATAGCACTCAGCTGCCTCTTATCACAGATTTTTTTATACTACTTGGGTGACAAACAAGCATACGGTGCACCTGATGGTAAGCGGTTACCGTAGCCTATAGACGCTAGCAACACCAGAGGCATCACTCGCGCATATAGCATCTCTAAGGAAATAGATAGGTAGGGTACTAAGGAGAGGATAAAAAATAAAATGCGTGTACTTATGTACGCGCGTGAGAACTTATACTTCTTTGGCATAATTAATAAGTAAAGTAATTATTAAATTCGTAACTGCAAAACTTGTCACAGTTATGTTTTTAAATACCTTGTTCGATAAAGTAATTATGTCTAATGTCAATAGATGGCGTTAGTAAAATTTAGAAATGTCTTATAAGTCGATGTTAAGAGTTTAGGTGTCTGATTAAAACCACTCCATGGTAGCGTTAAACGTTTAATGCAACCCTGTCGGAAGTCCTATTAGAAGTATAACTTCAATAAGTAGAGTTTAGATATGGGACCTCGGCGTTCTCTCTCACGATAGGAATCACAACTTTAGTGGTGTTTGCCCTGATCGAGCCGGCCCATTCATGCTGGGATAAGCAAGGTTCTAGGTTCTAACTCTCTTTATTAAATTCTTCGCGCGACATAATGTAATAGCTATACAAAAACATTGAAAACATACATTTTCAAAAATAAAATCCTGAAATCCTTCTCTAGGCTCCAAGACTGCGTGCACTGCAAAATTTTATGATAATTTATAACGATAATGTTCAGTACTTACTTAGTAAGGGCGTAAAATCGTAACAAACAAACTCAAAAGCTCATTTACACATCCTTTCTAATATTATAAACGTGAAAGTGAGTTTGTTTGTTAACCTTTTACGCTTTAACTACTGAACAATCATCTTGTATTTTTACAGGATATTTTTTTTTTCTGCGGTGTGGGGCCTTCTTTAGAATTGTCCCACCCCTCTACCCACGGGAGTCGTAAGAGCCGACTGAGGGAATACCGGGGGAGTGGGCAGCAGCACTCCCTCGAGTATTAACAACATCCACTGCGATCGCCAACCCGCCTGCCAAGCGTGGCGATTACGGCATTATCCCCATGACGGGACCGCTCGTTGTGGCGTTCCACCACTTACCATCAGGTGGGCCGGGGCTTGTCTGCCATCATAAGCAATGGGTGATAATTGCTTACTTCCCATAGTCGCCTTGTATGACACCCTCGGGAAAGGATGGGGTGGTGACACTTGTATTCTTAGTCCGTCACGACACGGACTAACAATACAAGTGATGTGAAATAATGTATAATGTGTAGTTTCCCGTAGAGTGATGTATTTTTTAGCATATTTTTATTAACTCGGTTTCTTGTATGGCTCGGGTGTAATTTTGTAATTGATTTTAAACTAACTTCCCGATGAGCTAGATACTTGAAATTAATAGTTCTGAAGTGGGTCATATAAGCTAAGTACCAAACCAGAAGTAAGTTTTAAGAACAAATTCTTTGTGAATGTGGAACAAGAGAACTTTAGTGCGAGCGGGAATCGAACCTGCGTCCCTTCTAATTCAGGGCGGGTAGTGCTCTAATCGCTAAGCCATCGTACTGACAAAGGGTCTTTCACAATATCCACATCACATTTGTCTTAAATCATATCACAAATGCATCCGATAGGTGGCGTGGGTCGTAAAATAAGAATTATTTGTTCTTTAAATTAGCTGACTGAACATGTCAAGTGCTAAAATACAGATCAAAAAGAAGTCAGTTGTCCGCTGATCCCTCAACACGGTGTTGTTGGACGTGACCGATAGTAAAACATTCTGTTTACCATCAAGGTGAGTTTATGTTACGACCTGCCTCACTGTCAGGGTCTGATGTGGCACAGATGCCACCCATACCACAGTACACAGGGTGCGGCTATTTAGGAAGTTTAACTGCCAATGTAAACAAAGAGGTGTTATATGAGGAATCTTAGCTTCTAAACGGCTGAACGGATTTGGATTTAGTTTTTATATTTGAAAGGTAGTTTGATCGAGTGTTCTTGCTATGATTTGAAAAATTCTGTTCATATTTTTGAAGATAATAGGTTTTTTTTTTTCAAAATATATATAAGTTAATACAGTTAAGAAACTATCTGTGTGCGAAATTTCATTCAAATTTGTTCAGGCATTTTTGCGTGATGGCGTAACATTCATCCAAACATACAAACTGTCATTTATTATATTAGTCGTTACGTTTAATTAACAATTTATATATAATTTGCGAAATAAAGGTAAAAGTGCTTAATAAAAATAATATTTTCATAAACCTTTTTTAACCAAAGTGCATCTTATAACTACCATTTAAGAAGTACTAAGCAGCATTATAAATCACACGATTTCCTCTTACTTCCATTGTCTATTAATAATAAACAAGTGCACAGATTAATTCGACTAGTCATAGACAAAATAAACTAATATTGAACAACAAACATCGAACGACCTGTAGCTAGTCCCGTGAATGTTTACCTTATAAGCTAAAACTGACTTCGTAAACAAGCCGCTTGAGTTGTCTGTGGCGGTGTTTTGGAAAAAAATAGGGTTGTCCAAAATGTTTTGAGCATAATTATATTTTTCATATTTTGTTAAGAATTTGCCATGCTTAGATCCATATAACTTAACACCAAGTGCGAAAATGTGAAATCGAAAATAATATCAAAATTTTTATAGGCCTGCGTCATTATTTGGTATGAATCCTAAGTGTAATAATTAAGCTTCTCTGGTTGGAATAATGTATGCAAATACATTCGACAGATGGCGCAAGCGTTAGACATTAAGAGTTAAGAAGGGAAGGAAGCAATCATCAATTGCATTACAAATGGTAGAGCTGGTTACGAAGCAGGATTTATTTGTTATCCGAGCGGGCGACCACCTTCTTACGTGAACCACTTCAATGTGTTTTGGTTGTAGCTGGAGATAGCCGTTAATTTTTTTCATTCGATATCCGTGTAGCAAAATGATGAGCAGTGGTTTAACAGCACTTTTAGTATATAGTTAAGCCCATAAGTTCGAATATAGTAATAGAGCCTTGCTTACCCCATCATGAATGGGCCGGCTCTAACGGGGAAGTACCACCCTCTCACAGAAAATTAGCATGCAACAACGTACTCCCTACTGTTGTGATTCATATGGTGAGTGAAAGCGCCGGAGGCCTAGACCCCTTCCCTATCCTTTCCTTATTATCCTTCTTATATACCTCCTGTCCCTTGGAGATGCGACGCGCTAGTGATGCCTCTGGTGTTGCTAGCGTCTACAGGCTACGGTAAACGCTTACCATCAAGTGACCCGTATACATGTTTGCCATCCACGTAATATATAAAAGCGACGGTTTCCGCTTACTATCAGGTGGGCTGTGGCTCGTCTGCCTTCATTTAAACAATAAAAAATTGTGAGATTAATCATAACAACTTGCTTGGCCTCGTTTAGACGGTCTCAATTCAATGTTGTTAACACACAAGTACTTAAACCTACTGAATTAAATAATTTATTTGCGCTGACTACACTGTCGCGTAAATTGGAAGAGGCGTATATCGAGTTGTGGATTACGATTGGCTGACTGATTGATTAGATTACGCTTTACTATCAAACTTGTTAGCTATCTCACTCTCATCAATAATGCCCTTAAATCAATTTAAACTATAGCGTCATATATTACGGAAGTCAATTAAATTAGACGCACACGTCATTTAGAGGCAGTCAATTGTGATTGATTGCGTGTTCGAGATATAATAATGGCTTCCCCCTTAAAATGTGATACACTAGGTTCCCTGTTCATTTGCTTAAAGTTTTTAGACATAACATAACACAGCATACTTATTTTAAGATAAAATAATGTTTCGACATAATTATCTGTATGCCAAAATATACTATTTTGAGCTGTATGCACTTGAATTGCTCAGCTACTTTTAAGAACAAATTATTTGTGAGTGTGGAAAAATACCAGAACAAAATATTTATAAACTCACGCCATCAAATAGTATAAATTTTAATTGTAAAATTAAACTTACTACGAGTATATTGGACTGACTACTTCTGTGGTGCAACGGTAGTGTAAGCGACTGCTCGGACTGAGGTCTCGGGTTCGATCCCTGGGTCGGACAGTGGTTATTGAGCTTTTTCGTAAAAACAAAAATTGTCAGTAGCAGCCCGGAGTTTGGAACTGTGCTCTGTAGACAGCAATAGGCTCGCCCCCTATTACGTGGAACTCAAACATAGCTGGCGAACCATGGGTGTGTAATACACCTCTGCCTACCCCTTCGGGGAATACAGGCGTAATAATATGTTTTATTGGAATAATGCAAGTAAATGCATCCGATAGGTGGCGTGGGTCGTAAGGAGAAATGTGATGTGGAGATTGGGAATGGCCGTCGGTTACTGCGATGGTTTAGCCGTCTAGTGCACTTCCCCGGATTGGAAGGGACGCAGGTTCGAATCTCACTCGCAGTAAAGTTCTCTTTTTCCACATTCACAAACAATTTATTATCATCATACCAACAAAAATTATGCCAAAATATTTAGTTATGCCAAAGTATATTGGAAAAAAAAAATTATGTTATAATAAGGGATCTCGATACACAATTATATCGTCTCATTGCGATTGCTAGAGACATTCCGAAACAGTTGTGACAGAAACAGCAGAACTGGATTTTATGCGTTTCTGAAACAGATTCCTACTTAGTTGAACAATTGTTTTACCTATTTGGAAGTCACAACTATGTACTATGCAATAGAGCAATTTGATACATCGAGTATAGCCGTCTTCATTCAGTAAGATTTTTTTCATGTTTTGAATAATTAAACATTAGAACGATTCACATCACAGTGCACGGAAGCTCGCTCGCGCCTTTTTTCATGCTCTGTGATTTTATTATTTTTCTGTGTATGACAGCCCTATATTTAAAAAAAACTCGTTACGCGCTCTAACGGAAGACGATGTTTGTGTCTGTGTCGATGACAGATATTATATTCACAGGAACAACTCCATAGAGAAAATAAACATAGCCATTAGGTTATCATTACTAAAGTGACAATTCCTCCGGTTTTGAACGGGACCATCCCTTTTTCGGTTATCTGTCCCGTTGTCCCCAGACAAAGCTTCGGGACGCAAAATTGTACCATTTTCAATTCTCTTCAAATTATCGTTAATTAATAAGGACAATGCAAAAAAATATAGAATGGGATAATTTAAATGTTGCCACAGAAACTCATTCAGTGGAAGTATTCAAACACTTTTCCATTAACAATCTTGAGCATGAAAACTTTTCTATTTTAATGCAATAGGTACTTATATTATTGTATTTTATGTATGCCTGCTAAAAATGCTACAGTAGAGCATGTAATCTATACTATTATAATTATAGCTGTAACAAGCTGTCTCTGTACCTTTAAATATATTTGAGAAAAAAATAGCTGTAATAGGCTATATACATTAGGCGTGTCTAAACCCAAAACAATTTTTTTTAGAATTTTTGTCTGTTTGTTTGTTCGCGCATCACGCAAAAACTACTGGACGGATTTTGATGTAACTATCTTTATTTCAAAGGCCTTGATTAGACTTAAAAACTGGTATACATTTTATCCCGCTACTATATCGGGAACCTGAAATATAACCGAAAAACTAGAAAATTAATTAAACTAAATTTATTTAAAAAAAAAACACTGGACGGATTTTAATGCAACTTGTTTTATTTGAAAGGCCTTGATTAGAATTAAAAACTGGTATACATTTTATCCCGCTACTATATCGGGAACCTGAGATATAACCGAAAAACTAGCTTTTGGCTGCGGCGAAGCCGCGGGCAAAGGCTAGTAATGAATAAATTGTGGACGCCTGAAAAAACCCAGTTACAGATTTCAAAATGGTTATTTTTTAGTACGCGTCCCGTTTTGATCGGAAAAATAAATGGTCACGTTAGTTATTACACGCCGTGGTCTCAAACGACTAAAGGATAACCGACAGAGATTCACCAACAGACAATATGCTTCACAGAACCTTAACACGTATGCATACAATACGCACATTTGCCTACATCCAGACCAGAGATGGCATGGAGGTCCGTAACAGTCACTACCGAATCTCCATAATAAAAAAATAGCCGTAACCGATATAAAAGATTAAAATAATTTGAGATAGGGACGGAGTCTAAATAATAAACATAGCATTACGCCTGTATCCCCGAAGGGGTAGGTAGAGGTGTATTAAACAACCACGGTTCGACCGCTATGTTTAGGTCCCACGTAATAGGGTGCGAGCCTATTATAATTCTTTGAAAATCTAATAGGTAGGTATCCGTAACCAAAACTAGCGGATAATCCGAAATAGTTTCAAAAGAAATCACACGTGGACGTATCGCAGGTAGCTAGCATAATAAATAAGTATATCATAATGTGTGAGTTTTTATCACCCTCAGTATGGCACTTACACATCTTAAAAGCTCTTGTACTAAAAGTATGTACTTAATTTTGCCACAGAAAAAAAATGCCCACTAAACAAAAATTGGCGCCAAAGTTTTCCTCACGTACCGAGCGAGATATCAAAAAAACATAAAGCTTCAGCGTTCACGATAATTTACAATGGGCTGTGTCATTTTATGCCTTTGCCTCGTGAATGCTAATGTTGTGTAAACTAAATAAGTACCTATACTTCTCTTTATATAATTCAATCTCACGTTGTGATGAGTTTAGGTTAGCTTGCACTAACAGAGAATTTTCTAAAATGTTTTTTTGACGAAAGTTGAAGGTTTGGTTCGGTGGTATTAGAAAGAAAAATGGAGTATAAAAATATATCATAGGACATAGGTCACTCTAACGCGAGTATTGACTAATGAAAATATCTCTATGATTTTTGAAGAACTAGGTACTTACTTACATGTCTATTATACTTAGATAATTACTATCCTTTATGTTAGCTATTATAATATTTTTAAATCATGGAATTAGTATGTATATAATATAACTATTACGTCCATGTTTTAAAATACATCTAAAGGTGTTGCTAGCGCATGCCACAAATACCACCACTTAATTAAAAAAACATTAAATGATTCTACTCTAAAAAAAGTAAGTAGGTACCTAATTGGCACATATAAAACTTCCTTGGAAAATTATTGAAACGAGAGCGAAAAACGATAATTAACACTGATTTAGAATTTCCACTAACCCTTAAAAAATTGTAGGTTAATCTGAATATTTTATAATTCAGAGACTAATTACCTATTCTGTAGTCATGGCGTTGTTTATATTCTTAGAGGCACCTCGCTAGACAAAAGAGAGTGTATTGCATATTAAAAAAAACAAGACTCATAATAGTAAAAAAATATTTACCTGTGACAACAGCAGCCATGAGCAATCCAAAAAGAGCGGGAAACGCAGCCATATTGAATGGAACACTTTCAAAATACCAACCAATCACTATTAACACTTAGATTCGAAATTCAAACTCCAGCATACTAGGCGATGCGTTTTCAACGGACAACGTTTGAACCGGTTTTATCCAGAACGTTCGCCTCACTCGCACTCGTGTGGTCGCGTGCCGCTGTGTCTTTCACTCTGTAACAAAAAGGTTCTTCTTTTTATTGTGAAGGTGGAGGATTTATGTTACGTAATTTGACCTGACCACGTAAGGTTTAATAAGGGTGAATGAGGATTATAAAGATTTTGTTCGTTTATATTGTCTGGGGGATATTTTGGAACCTGTAGATGTAGAACATTTTCCTTGTGGTAATAGGCTAACCTAGCCTACATACCTTCAATAATATTGTACAATACTTAGATTGATATTGAATACACGCCTAAAACATCATGTTTGAGGAGCCTTTCATATCAATATTTTCGTATGAACAAAGCGACAATGTCTTTTAAATAGTGAATTAAAACATATTGCACAACATTAACAAAGTATTGCCCACTATTAACGAAATAAATTTAAGTAAACTCAAATATCTGTTCAATCATTGCGTCCTACAATACCACATGTTATTTTTTTCGTTAATATCTTTAGGGTATACTGACAGTAGATAGTAGTGTTAAGTAAAACGAAAAAATCTATTTGCACGTCTCATACTGACTAAAACTATCCCTCAAGAGAAAAAGAGAAAAAGTCAATATAATATTCATACTAGTTATCTTTATATTACGTAGGTGGCCCCGTGGCGTACCGTAGCCTATAGACGCTAGCAACACCAGTGGCATCACTCGCACGTCGACATCTCCAAGAAAAGGGATAGGAGGAGGATAGGAAGGGTAATAAGGATAGGAAGTGGTTTGGACCTCCGGCGTTTTCACTCACCATACGAAAAACAAAGGGTTTCAAAAATTCTAGAAATATTTTTTGTTAGTAGCAATCGAGCGAAGCCGGGGCGAGTCACTTGAATCTTATAAATTATGTAAGTAAAATAGCAGGTGTGTTTAAGAACAAAATAATATTCTCAATTTTATACGACCATATTTTTTCTCTAATGGACCTGAATGACCATAGAGGTATTATATAAATACTTTGGAAAATCCAAAACTGCACGCCTCATAATCTTCATTTTTCACAATAAAATTGATTATTGGTAAGTAACTAATAATGTATTGGTCTTAATAATTAGTTTTCAATAAATCACATAGATAGCGCTATTTTCAAAAAGTACCTTCTCATGTCTTATACGCCATCTAGCGCTAATTTTAAGAAGTACTTCTACATTGGTCTATAGAAATAGTTCTCACGAAATAAGGATAGCACTGATTTTAGTGTCGCGTCGAGCGTAAATATTCACTATTTTTTTTGTTTATTTAATAACAATTAAACCACATCGAATCAGAACGTGAAAAGTGACAGGGCTCTATTCGTAGTTATACTGTACCATAAAAGACAAAAAAATACTCTATTAGTAAAGTATTTCGGTCGTTATCGTGTTAACATACATTACCTACAATACACGGACGTCCAAGACAGAACTTTTTTAAGCAATTTTTTAAATAGTTTAAATAACAAAAATGCCATCAAGAATATCATGAGTGTTAAAAATAGTGTTTTTTCTTTATATATGTGTGTATATATTATTTTACAAGTGCAATATATGGTAAATAAGGCAGGCATATGGTAAATAAGGCAGGCATTTTAAGTTTGAAAAATCAGCAAGAGCAATACCCACCTCAACACTTCGCTTATGAGGCGTGCAAAAAAAGTTATTTGTTTAGACACGCCTAAAATAGCCTAATACAGTAATTTTTTCTCAATAATATCTTAAATGATGTACAGACATAGCTCTGTTACAACTTTATAATAGTATAGCTGCGTAGAGTGATGTATTTTTATTATATTGGTTCAACTGTAAAGTCCACGCGGACGAATTCGCGGGTAGACACTGTATATATATTATATAATACCTCTATGATGTCGACTCCTCGCTTTTAAAGTAGCTACTAAGCTTTTAGTCTTTTTACATAATAAAATACTTGTCTCAAGAGGCTTTTTTCTAGGTAATGCCATATTACCTCTGAAGTAATGTCACACAGTTCCAGTGGTCCGCTATTACAGGTGGAGAGACGGTACACAGCGGGTTTATTTATTGAGTGAGGCGAAAGGAATCCATAGGGAACACATCGATTTTTATAGCGGACCTTCTTCATCCATTCTTTAATTTCATATCTGTGGAATGAAATAGTGAGCAGCGGCTTGACAATACTCTCGGTATAGTTGAGTCCATGAGCGACGGTTAGCATTTACCATCAGATGGGCCGTGGCTCGTCTGCCACTACAAGCAATTTAAAAAAATAAAAAGAGCTAATCTGGTTTTTAGGTTATATCTTATATTCCCGATATAGCAGCTGGATAGAAAGTACCTATACCAGCTTTTAAGGATAATTAAGACCTATCAAAGAAAAAAGCAGAATTCGTCTAGTAGTTTTTGCGTGACGTGCGAACAGGGAAACAGACAAATAAACAAAACTTCTAAAAATTGTTTTTGTGTTCAGTCACGCTTATATGTATGACTAGCCTTTGCCAGCGGCTTCGCCGCAGCCATAAGCTAGTTTTTCAGTTTTATCTCAGGTTCCCGATATAGTAGCGGGATAAAATGTATACCAGTTTTTAAGTCTAATCAAGGTCTTTCAAATAAAAATAGTTGCATCAAAATCCGTTCAGTAGTTTTGTGTGATGCGCAAAAAAACAAACAGATAGCCAGAGACAAAAATTCTAAAAAAAACGTTCTGTGTTTAGACACGCCTATATAGCCTATTACAGTATTTTTTTCTCAAATATCTTAAATGTGCAGACACAGCTCTGTTACAACTTTATAATAGTATATAGATATACATATAGTAGATCTTTATATAGCCTAAAACAGTAATATTTATTTCAAATATCTTAAACTAGTACATTCTCCGCGGCTTCGCTCTCGTTATTGTCGATGAAAAATCAATTTCGGAAAGGATTCCTATTATTAGACATAAGCATCGCTACGCTAACAGCCGGTTTTACCCTCCCTCCGCATTAGATGTTTTACATCAAAAATATAGGTTCCGTATCTGTAATCACCAACATAAATATAAAACCTCCGAAACACGCTGCATCTTATGGTATAACTATTATTCCGATCGGTTCAGTAGTTTTCGCAGTATAACTGAACAAAAAACCGGCTCTCCATTTATATATAGATGTACAGAAACAGCTGTCTGTGACAGCTTTATAACAGTTAGGAGATAAGATGACGGAGCCTATCTGATGAGTGGTGACCGCCTCTCATCGCCATTGTCAGCTGGGTCGTGATATTTGGCGTGGTCCAGGGCGACACTATAGCTACAGCACACGGCGGGTTTATTAGTGACCGAACAACGGGTTGTGCGGTTATGTAATTTTTTTCCCGCATAAACAAAAAAGTAGATGTCTTGGGACGTCTGGCAGATGTGAAAACAAATCTTTTATAATTCTTGGTAAGCGCCCTCTTGTTATCCATAGATGAATTGGTTTATTGATTGACTTTATGCTTCCTAATTACATGCTTTTGTCAACAAATAGCGTTAAAAAACAATTAAATAAATTGGCGTGGCAGCGTCGCCACGCTTACAGCCGGTCTTACTCTCCATCCGCACTAGATGTTTTCACATCAAAAGGGCGACAATATAGGTAATCCCGACCCAGTAGGCCTAGCCAAGTTGCATTCTATGATCGCTAACGCTATAGAAAACTATTAAAATGTCTGGGAATTTGACAGCTACAACGACATCTATAACGCTGTCACGTGACTTAACGCAAGACATGTCAAATTTCCATATATTTTAATAGTCTTCTATAGCGTTAGCGATCATAGAATGTAACTTGGCTAGGCTCACAGATTATATCGCGGAAGGTATATTTATTAAATCGCATTAAATACACTGAGTGCGGTCCTGACATTATATTTCAGTCAATTACCACACGGAGCGATTCCGCTTATAAATAATAGTGTTGTTATTTTAATTTAGCGCTGTTTGAGACAACTTGGGCTATTTCGAGAATTGGCTCGATGACGTCATCTAAAAACGTTAAGAAATTTGCGAGACAGTTGACTTTTAGAAATTATGTGTGTACTTATTTGTTTATAAATTATCGCTGCTTAAAGAAAATATCGTGAGGAAATCTGCATGCCTTTTTTTGTTAAGGCGTACAAAATGTACCTAACCGAACACCCCGACTTGCGGGGCAACGACAATGCAGGGCCCTCACAAATTAAATAAACTTCAAAAAATAAAACAAGATCGGAGCCGATTTTTATTCCGGGCACGTAACGACCTGTAATGCCTGAACCACAGTCCTACCTAACGTACTTTCCAAAGCACGGAGTAAGAGAGGTGTTCTTAAATAGATGCCACATTTGGTCACCCATCTAATCACCAGCCAGGAGAAAGTTGCTTAACCTTGATAATCAATCGAACAGCAAGTGTACAGATACTCATTCGATTTATGAAATACAAAGTATTATTTTACGGCAGCTGACGAGAAACGACCGACCTGATGTTAAGTGTTAACCATCGCTTAAGGACTCACCAGTACCCGGGGCATAGTGATACTTACTTTGAATGTCAATTACTACGCCCCAGATGGTGTACATAATAGGTTTATATATTTTCATCCATCCATCCATCAATCAGCCTTTCAACGTCCACTGCTGGACATATGCCTCCCCAAGAGAACGCCACAACGAGCGGTCCTGTGCCGACCGCATCCAACGGCTCCCCGCAGCTTTGACCAGATCGTCGGTCCATCTGGTGGGGGGCCGTCCTACGCTGCGCCGTCCGATACGTGGTCGCCACTCGAGAACCTTTCTTCCCCAACGGTTTGCGGTTCGTCGAGCAACGTGGCCTGCCCATTGCCACTTCAGTATGGCAACCCGGCGGGCTATGTCGGTCACTCCCGTTCTCCTACGGATCTCCGTATTACGGATTCGATCACGTAGGGAAATACCAAGCATAAACCGCTCCATGGCCCGCTGAGTGACTTTGAGCCTTGATACGAGGCCAACATTTTACTACGGCCGAAACAGAAACAGATGTATTACGACTTGTGACTAAACTAACTAAAGGTGGTATGTACTAGTTCGGGTCTGATAACAACTACCATTCAATATAAATAAATAAATATTCATGGACATTTTCACACAACGTCCTCTGGTCCCAAACTAAGCTTAACGCTTGTGCTATGGGTACCAGACTACGGATATCATATATTACTTTTTTTTTTGTAAATACATACATAAATAATAGATAGAAAACACCCAGACGCAGTACAAATATCTGTGTTCATCACACAAATAATTGTCCTGAGTGGGAATCGAACCCACGACCTCGTGTACGGAAGTCGGTTACACTACTAACTACGCCACGAGTCCACGAGACCCGTCGAATATGAAGCTACCATGCGAAATATCAACATTTTCACGAGAGAACGGAAGCTGTATCCGAAATTACAAAAATAAAGGATCGAATCCAGACTCCTTCCGAATGCGGCGCGTCTTCATTAGGGCTATTTTAACCACTGGAACAAAAAGATTAATTTCGTTGCTGGCTCGAATATTTTCAATACGGTCAGCATGAATGATTTAATTGATTAAATAATCGTCTGATTTGCAGACGGTAAAATTGAACCAGGGAATTTAGGGTAAAAAGTGGACAAGTGGAAAAATGGACCAGTAGAAAAGTGGACAAGTGGAGAAAATTGAACAAGTAGAAAATTGGACAAATGGAAAAGTGGTAAAAAAATTCTGACTACTGCCCGCGACTTCGTCTACTTGGAATTTAGTTATTTACATTTTGGTGCGGAACCTTAATTATTTTGCCTCAATTTCTGTTTATAACACCCAGAAATCTGCCATGAAAGTCCGTTTTAAAGCAATCCAGCCGTTTCGGAGATCAGCCGGAACAAACATGCAAAAACTTTAAAAAATGCTATATTGTTATAGATAACGTATACTCTCACAAATATTATGTATTTAGTAAAAAGCTGTTATATAGACATAAGTAGAAACATCACACAACAACAGCATCACGCCTGTATTCCGAAGGAGCAGGCAGAGGTGTATTACACACCCACGATTCGCCAGCTAAGTTTAAGCCCTACGTAAGAGGGGGCGGGCCTATTGACGTCAACCAGGCAGATTTCCAAACTCCGGGCTGCTATTGAGAATTTTTCCTTTTTTTTTACGAAAAATCTCAATATCACTGCCCGACCCGGGGATAGAACCCGAGACCTCATGATCAGCAGTCGCTTACACTACCGCTGCACCACAGAGGCAGTTTTAGACATTAGTGACTGGTTAATTTTATTTATTTGTAAATTTACAACTAGTAGTTGTTTTTCTGTCGGTACCGCATCACACGTGTCCGTGTGAACGACGCAGCCACACAAACAGACACAAAACAAACAAACAGACGATGCACCGATGTGAATGTTGCCCATAACAGAAATGGAGAACAAGCTACGCACTTAATATTCACGAACAAATACCAACCGAGCGATTTTAAGGCCATTGTGAATGTATTTTTAACACTTGTTTTTACTATGTGCGTGACAAACAAGCATACGACCCATCACCCACCTGATGGTAAGCGGTTACCGTAGCCTATAGACGCTAGCAACACCAGAGGCATCACTCGCGCGTCGTCATCTCCAAAAAAAGGGATAGGAGGTGACAAGGGAGACAGGGTACCCGAAAGGGTAAGCCGCCGGCAAGCCACTGAAGTAATCCAACACAGTACCTGTGATCCTTCAATACAGGCGGAGAGATGGCACACGGCGGATTTCTTTAGTGGGTGCGGGCCCCACACTACCCTGTTTGTTGCCCCGAACGATGGGGTGTGCGGTTAGGTACATTTTTTTCTAGCGTTGTTTCACATTGATTTTCTTAAATGAAATGGATTTAATCCGCCCAATCACACCCTTAACCCGGTACGTCACTGTGACAACGGGTTCCTGGTTTGCTTTTTTTTTTATTGCATGTATTGGCAGACGAGCGACGGCCCATCTGATGGTTAATGGTCACCGTCGCTCATAGACTCAACTATAGAATATTGTCAAGCCGCTGCAAATGAAGTGAAAGAATAAACAGCTATCTTCTACTACAGCCAAAACGCAACGATGTGCTTCATGGCCGGTCACACGGGAGATGGTGGTACCAACCCGCTCGGGCCCTATACCAAGTGAGTACTCCCACTTGGTACCCAGCCTTACCACCAGTAATGCAATGAATGATAATTGCTTACTTCCCTTAGTCGCCTCATACGACACCCGTGGGAAAGAATGGGGTGGTGACACTTATATTCTTAGTCCGTCACCACACGGACGATTGATGATTGGTTTATTGCTTATGGTGGCAGATCCCCCTGATGGTAAGTGGTAATATCCGCTCTAGACTCAGCAATGCTAAGAAAACTGCCAGCAACTGCTTACCATTTCCTCAAATTAAAATGAAAGAACGGCAATCTCCTGCTTCACCTAAAATACGCCGCGGTGTTTCACGATCAGTTAAACAGGGCATGGTGGTAACTCTACCACCAGCAATGCATCGTATTATAATTACTTACTTCCCTTAGTGACCTCCTACGACACCTGCGGAAGGGAATGGGGTGGCGACACTTGTTTTTTCGTCACCACACGGACTGTATCCTTGACGGCGGTTGCCACTATTCCGTGATCCGTGGCTCGATAGCAATAGAAAAATATAAAAAAGTCACCCATCCGTACACAGGCTGCGGTATTCATTGCTTAACTTTACCAGATTTAATTTTTATAATAACGTTATTTCATTTATTTCCCGCTTTTGCATTATTATAAGTAAAAGTATAGTACAGTGTTGCAATTTATGTTCAGCGGAGCGAGGCGTCGAAATATTTTGGAAACATACGGAATCGAATTGTGAGCGGGCACGCACCGCTGTCAGTATATTTTTAGCCCATTATTCATAAAAATATTTAAACACTGAATTAACACTGTTTAAGCAGACAGCACTGCTGTGATTTGTAATTTTCTGTCAAATTTGCATTGTACTTTGTTGAAAAGGAGCAAAAGAGTATTTAGTTAAATCTGTGCTATAGATCTGGTCTAGATCTGGCTTAGTTTTTATGAATAAGATAATTATTAGTTACAATTATAGAAGTGCTTCATAAGGCAGACAGTTGCTCGGTTGGGTACTTTTATAGTTAGTTTTTTTATATTACTAGCAAACCACTGAAGTAATGTAACATAGTTCCAGTGGCCCGCCAATAAAGACGGAGAGACGGCACACGGCGGGTTTCTTTAGTAGGCCCACACTACCCTGTTCGTTGCCCCGAACGACGGGGTGTGCGGTTAGGAAAATTTCTTTCCACTTTAACAAAAAAAAAAGGTGGTCAGCAAATCTAGTGGCCCGCCAATACAGGCGGAAAGACGGCACACGGCGGGTTTATTTAGTGGGTGAGGGCCCCACACTACCCTGTTCGTTGCCCCGAATGACAAGGTGCGCGGTTAGGTCCACTTTTTCCCACCTTAAAAAAAACGGGTGGTAAACAAGTATTAGGCCGCGGTCGCTGCCTTCTGCGAGATCCCGAATTAGCGTGCCTAACTTATGAATGTCGTCGTGACCGTACCAAACACAGTTTCGTGTATTTCAAATACTTTAGATACGTAATAAATATCTGAGTAGCCATTTTGTTATAAATATTGCAAGTACGTGCCGTTACACCGAACTTATTATCATCATCTGGCACCAAGCATTTAAAGCCAAAAAGAGATGCTTTTTTCACGTCGCATAACTACCCAATTTTAGCGCACAGATATCCTTCAGAATGAGAGGAATTTAAGGTCTTAGTCCGCCACGCTGGGTCACTGCTGAATTGCAGGCTTTGTGCTTGCAAGTTTTCTCAGTATACTTCCCTTCACCGAGCAATAGGTAATTTGTAAAAAGCACACATCAATTGGTACAGAGGTGTGTCACGCGGGGTCCGACTGCGAATCGAAGTCGATGCTTAGACTCCTAATAGGATTTAGTCGTATGTCTGGCATTCGCCTATATATATGTGTTGCCATCATAAAAAGACGTATGTATTTTATCGAGCTCGATCCCGAGTCCAAGGTTCAGACCTCGCCTGGCACACACCACTGATATTTCTAAATTATGTGTGTATTTGTTTATAAATTATCACAGCTCGCTGAGCCTGCGTGGTGGACTATGGCCTAATCCATCTTACCATGAGAGGAGACACGTGCTCAATAGCGAAACAAAAAAAAGAATTAAAATTAAAATATTTTCTAGTAGTAATCCTTGCTTATCCCAGCAGGAATGGGCCGGCTGGATCAGGGAATCTTACCGTTGTGTTTCGTATGGTGAGTGAGAGCGCCGGAGGCCCAAACCTTCTGCCTATCTTCTCCTTAATATCCACTCTATTAACCTCTTATCCCTTGGAGATGGTGACGCGCGAGTGATGCCACTGGTGTTGCTAGCGTCTATAGGCTACGGTAACCACTTACCATCAGGTAGGCCGTCTGCTTGGTCGCCACAAGTAGTATAAAAAAAATACAGCACACTAATTATATCTATGTAACAATATCTATCCCACGGAAACCATTAATTTTTCGGGATGAAAAAGCTGTCCTTTCCTGGGCTCCACACTTCATTATGTAATGTTAGGCTCAAAACTAGTGATTACAATATCGAGATCTAATATTTTACATAATAATATGGGGGAATTACTGCAATCAATGATTGCCTAGCAACGAAGCCACAACAATGACGTCACAACATGGCTGCGAGGGGTTTCCAGACTTCCGTGTTTATACACCCTACGTAATGTTTTTGTATATAACGTATTGCAACGATAGCCTAACGGTACAACCAAGGTAGGTACTGAGTCTGATCTCTGAAAGAATATATAACATTTGTTAATGTGGAAAAAAAAAACATTAGTGCGAGCGGGATTCGAATCTGTTTCCCTTCCAATACGGGGAAGTGCGACGACAGCCATTCCCAATTTCCACATCACATTATTTTGTCTTTACGACCCACGCCGGATGCATTTACATGCATTAATCCGATATAGTAAGTTTAATTTTGCAATTAAAATTCATACTATTTGACGGCGTGATTTTTTAAACATTTAGATCTGTATTTTAGCACTTGACATGCTCAGCTACTTTAAAAAACTCAACCTGCCAACCCGGTCTGTCAGACTATGGGCCAGAGTCGAACCCTATGTCGGTTGACAGACTTCACAAGCCCCCGAGAATATCTCTCAGGCATGCAGGTTTCCTCGCGATGTGTTCCTTCACCGTGCAGCGATAATTTATAAACAAAATTAACTAAAATAATTCCACAATCATGTCGGCGCAACGGTCACTAACTGCTCTACAAAATGTAGGGCACTTACAGGCTTGCAATAAACTTTATCTTCACACCTGTTAAATGCAATTGCTGGGCAGAACTATTAAAGTTATCGAGACCTACTTTCTTTGATTGAGAGAACGCTGTTACCTGGTACTTATTTACAGTTGTACATTATAATTATTGTTTCTGTTTTCCTACTATTATAGAATTGCAGTGATGATGATTGTCAGAGTCGTGACGGACTAAGAATACAAGTGTCCCTACCCCATTCTTTCCCACGGGAATCGTACGAGGCGACTTAAGGAAGTAAGCAATTATTACCCATTGCATTACTGGTGGTAGGGCTGGGTACCAGGTGGGAGTACTCACTTGCTGCCGTGCCGTGTAACCAGCCAGTTTTGGTTGTAGCAGGAGATAGCCGTTTATTCACTTAATCAAGTAATCATATGCCATTACATCATTTTGGAAAAGAGCTGATACTCTTATACTGCTGGACCGATATTAACCAAACATAGAAAAACCACCGCAAGGAAACTGGCTTTCAAATGAAAAAAAAACCGCATCGAAATCGGTCCATCCGTTTGAGAGCTACGATGTCACAGCCAGACACACACACACACACACACACACACAAACAGACAGACATCGACGTCAAACTTATAACACCCCTCTTTTTGCGTCGGGGGTTAAAAAACACGAAGCAAAATATATAGGGCTGTCGGTCAGTGCGATGGCTTAGCGGTCTAAAACACTTCCCCAGATTGGAATTTCTTCAAATTTCTTTCTTTCTTTCTATATTATACCTCTATGGTCTAACTTCAAACTACCTATTTTTTTTTTGTTAGTCTGAGGATCTGACAGCTCTTAGCTAAGAAATAACGAGTTCACGGACCCGTAAAAATAATTTGGCTTGTGTTGTCTCGACAGACAGTACGGCTTTGTGCACGATATAAAATAATATAAGCTTTCAATAATTAATGAGCTAAGACGCTATAAAATTTATCTTAATGTAGATATTTTAACAATTTATGAACAGGAAATCATGTCTGAAATTCTCGGAAATTATTAATTGTTCAGTCAGATATCTCGTTTATGTCATACTTTGGCGGAGTTTGGTCCCTAAAGAAAGTTGTAGTCAATTTTGAGGAAAATGGCGTTAAATTAAATTTAGACGGACACCCGACAGACCGAAGTTACCGAGTTTTTTTTTATTATATAGAAAATACACACAAATAAAACATTGAAGTGTATTTTTACTAAATACTTATGAAGTCGTAACGACGACGTAAGAGAGCGAATTGGTATGAAAGGGAGTATTGGTGTAAAGATGCGAAAGGGAATGCTCCGATGGTTCGGACATGTGGAAAGAATGCCGGACGAGCGACTGGTTAAGAAGATATACAATGCGAAAGTGGAAGGATGTAGGTACAGGGGGAGACCGAGACTCACATACCTAGACCAAATTGGTCATGTATTGAAAGAAGGTCGAGTCAGGAGTCTCCGAAACCGTATGAAGAGAATTATGAATGTTGAGGAAGCGAGAGATGTATGCAAGAATAGTCTTTTGGCACTCTGTTCTCTCTGCCTACCCAGCAAGGGAGATGGCGTGATGACAAGTAAGTAAGTAAGTACATATGATGAACCTATTACTCTATAATAAAAACAACAAAAAAAAAACAAATTTCTAAAATTTTTTGTGTCTCTTTGTTCCTGCTAAACTCCAGTACGGCTAAACCGATTTCGACGTCTCATTGGGAAATAGCTGATGTCATAAGAAGTAACTTAGGCTACTTTTACCGATAATCAATCAGTTTTCTTTTCAAATTCTGTTTAATTACTATCTTGTACTTGTTGAGGAGAGAATAGAGAGGGGGTTACTCCTCTGGCGCTTTCCCTCACCATACACATACATTCATGCTGGGGTAAGCAAAGCTCTACCACCACCACGTGGGCCCAGTATGGGTACCTAAGTATACTTCACAAGCCGTCTCAGGTAATTTTTCCTTCAGTGGTAATTATTTACGACTAAATATACTCAAACCACAGTACCAGTAAAGTGTAAGTTTGTAACATGACCCAAAAACTAAGTAGCAATTTTACTAACAATACAAAATACAGGTCACGTGTAAGGCTTTAGTCTCACCGTTAGCGAAAAGCGGAAACAGGTCATCCACTGAACTAATGTCACACAGTTACAGTGATCCGCCAATAGAGGCAGAGAGATGGCACACTGTGGGTTTATTTAGTGGGTGAGGGCCCCATATTATCTTGTTTGTTGCCCCGAATGACGGGGTGTGCAGTTAGGTTACATGACGGGCCTCTTGGCGTAGTCGGTAGGGTAACCTACTTCCGTGCACGTGGTCGTGCGTTCAATTCCCACTCAGGACAATTATTTGCGTAATGAACACAGATATTTGTACTGCGTCTGGGTGTTTTCTATCAGAAAAAAAGTGAATAATACTTTCTGATATTTACACGAATGTTACACTACTACTACTACTAGTATTATAAATGGGGAAGCGTCGCTTTCCCATTTATAAACGCTTTCAAAGCGAGTTTTTTTGTATATTTGTAACACTCACGTCATAAGTGCTGACCCAAATATCAAGAAATTTTGCACAAATAATTCTGAGCTCAAAAACTGACATAGGCTTTTACTAAAAATACACTTGATTTTTTGTGGTTAGTCTTAAGTCTGAAAACGTATCACCAGGGGGGAGGGGGTGTTAAAAGAATGCTATAGAATCAACACGTGATTAATGGACTTTCCCAAAGGTTTACATCCCATTTCACAACTGCAAGTCATCGCAAACGCTGTCACAATTATGCTACCGTAATGTGAAGTTCTTAAAAATGAGCTGTTTGACGTAATTTCTTACAAACTCGCTAATCACTGTCTGTGAGACAAAGGCCCGAGTAGGTCGTGATGTTAATAGTAAATGTTTACAGTTTGACGCTCTTGGTTTTCGAATCACGTATCTTTAAACGTTAGCTAAGAATTAGCTTTGCAACTACTGAGCCATTAGTAAGTAGATTGTGTAATAAAGTGTTTCGTAATAAGCAGTTCATGGATCGAGACCGACGAAATATTTGGAACCCGAGTGATTGTTCCGATAGCTTAGTTGACAGAGCGTGTGAACAGTATTCAGAAGGCGCGGATTCAAACCCTTCTCGTGGCTATTATTTTCGATTGTGCACATAGTTCGGCTTCTTTTTAGAGAGTAAAAATTGTCTCATGAAACGACGCAACATTCGAAACGGCGAGTGTCGCGCCTTGCCTGATATTTTCGATCAAGCTATCGCCTCTTGATACTATCATCCATCCATCCATCCATCATCCATCAGCCTTTTAACGTCCACTGCTGGACATAGGCCTCCCCAAAGGGGGAATAATGCCGTAATCGCCACGCTTGGCAGGCGGGTTGGCAATCGCAGTGGATGTTGTTAATACTCGAGGGAGTGCTGCTGCTTATTCCCTCGGTATTCCCTCAGTCGGCTCTTACGACTCCCGTGGTTTGAGAGGGGTGGGACAATTCTATAGCCGGCCACACACGGCCGACACTATGCGACCGCGAAATTAATATATAATACGAGTAAAGTACTAAATTCAGCCGAAGAGTCTGTCCGCGTATACTTCAAAATATAATTATGTAAAATTTCATGATGATCGGTCCAATCGTGACACTGGGAAAGCGTACAAACAAACAGTCACTTTCTCATTCATAATATTATAAGGATATGACGGTAGGACCGATCTGTAATAAAAAATGAGCCGTCACGGGACGTCTCGCAGATGTGAAAACATCGGTTTTCTTTCTTTCTTTAAATATAATTGTTCGAGTCTTATATAATTCTTGGTAAGCGCCCTCTCGTTATGCATAGACGAATTAAAACTGTTATTGGTTCATTGATTGACATTGTACTTTCTAATTAGATGCTTTTGTCAACAGATGGAATTAAAAACAATTAAATAAATGGGCGAGGCGACGTCGCCACGCCAACGACCGGTTTTATCCTCCGGAGGGAGGGGAGATCAGATGTTTTCACATCAAAATAAAAAAATGCTCAGCCTTCAAATTATTGTATTGTCATCGGTCCTTGATAAAAGTGCAGTTTCAATTTAAACGGACATTTTGAAATGGGTCAAAAATTAAAAATCACGTTCAAAGATTCCGTTATAGGTACTATAGATATACTAGCTGACCCCGCGAACTTCGTACCGCCATATATTTTTTCATAATTAAATACTGCAATTATAAATTGAGATATAAAGTATCCTATCTCTTAAGTTGGAACAAAACACGCATTTAAAAAAAAGAAAAGTTAAAATCGGTTCAGTAGTTTCGGAGTTCATCCCGGACAAACATCGTGACACTGAAATTATATATAATAGATGTATAGATATATGTATAGATACAGGCAATAAAGCGTGTTTAATATAGTCTAATAAGCGATCCTGATAGTGGTTTTCTAATTCAGATGATGTCCATACTACGTTCAGGGTTTTACATCGACGATTTTATCGAACTACTCTGATGGTAGGACACGCCGCAATATTATACGCCCTTGGAAAGTGAGAGGAGGTCATCGCCACGTAGGTCAATCCCTGTACGTCAACTCACTGGCTTTTACAATAAATTGTAGGTCGTATAGAAACGTTCAGTAGAAATGGTGACTCTATGGCCGATATTTCGTTTTGATAGAGCACAAATTTTTATCCGGCTAAGGGGCCATTCAATAATTACGCCACTTAAATTTTTTGGACTCTCTCCTCTCATAGGATACGCTACAATTTTAGCCACTCCACTGTAAATACTTTGCGAATGACGCTTTAACTAACCTAACTGATAACCGTTATTTCGATTTGATTAAAAACATAGGTGTTTTTTACTCAAAAACATTAATTATCATAATGTATTCGTATTTATGAAGAAAAATATTAAAATTATAGAAAATACCGCATCAAAATCCATCGTGTGGTTTAGAATAAGTTAGCGTACAAACAAATAGCCTAGTTGTAACATTTACAGTTCGAACGATCAGCAAGGTTAAGGAACTTTCGCCGGTTGACCAAAAAGTGACACCTATTCGTGGACACCTGACCTCCTCCGTGCTTCGAAAGCACGTTAAGCAGTGGGTCCCCACAGTCAAATAGCATCCTGGCAGTCATTACAGGTTGTCAGTCCTGAATATAAATATCTGGCTGCAGTTTTATTCTAAGGTCACCAGTTGTTTCCTTAGTTGGGTTGTAGAGGTCAGATAGGCAGTTACTCCGTGTAAATAGTGGTGGACAAGCTAAAATCGAGCCGACCCCAACAAAAAAGAATAAAAAGATTAGGATAGGGCTATACAGATGATGAGCGTACAGACAGACGCGTAAAGCGACGTCAGAATGACTATCAATTAAAAAAACGATATGGTTGTCTGTAAATTCGGTTTACGGACGATAATTTTACATGATAACGTCATATATGTTTTCTAAGAGTTTCACAAATTGTAATACTGATAGAAATCGAATGGTACATATAAAAAGGTACGGTCGCGCGTGCTGCTATACATTAATTGAAATACGCGTGGCACCCGGGACGCGTTCGGGCGAAGATTGTGATCTCAGTCGGTCGGTCGGCAGCGTGGCCGGCTGCCTCTCTCCTGCAGACGCTCTTCAGCCCGCGGCTCTCTTGTAGGCGCAAACATCAAATAATGCATCGATCGCCATACATTTTTTGGGACCATGAGACTTTTTCGTGCGTGCTGCCGGCGTTCATCGATTTATAAGACGTTATCACGTCAAAAACAATAATAAAGCATAAAAAAACTTTTAAGTAAAAATGTATAGTAGGGCACGTCACGACTTAGAACATCGCGTCACACCATCCCCCTCTTTAGAATACGAACGTATTTTATGAACAACCCCTGAATCGCAGTCGTTGAGGATACCCATGCCCAACTGTGGGACAGTGGGTCACAAATATGATTGAAGTTTAAGACGCTATTGTTTAAAGCGAGCATGGGAACTGATACGTTGTTGACCTCATTATGAGTTTGTGAAAGTGGTCAGCTAATTGACTTGTCAGTAGGTTATGATTTCCTGGTACTTGATGGTTTGTACCACCACGTAATGTTCGCGTTGTATATCTGTATATCATAATTATGTATATTTAAACGCTTGTGTGAGTCATTTTTAGGATATATTTCTGGTCTGTAGTTGTGAGATAAAATATATTATATCAGATTTTAAGACACGCCTATATAGCGTTATTCAGTATTTTTTTTTCTCAAATATCTTAAATGTATAGACACAGATCTTTACAGCTTGAGTTAGGATGTATTTTGATCTGTATTTTAAGCACAAATAATTTGTGAAAGTGGAAAAAGGGAACTTTACTGAAAGCAGAATTCGAATCTGCTTCCCATCCAATCCGGGGAAGCACTGTTTTACAACTTTCACAAATAATTTGTTCTTGAAAGTCTCTTCTTCAAGGTTCAAGCAAAGGAGAGATAATTATCCCGAAAAGATTGTATTGTTCCAAGATAGGTATGATACGTTCTGATATTTACGCGAATGTTACACATTTTGAAATAAAACTTCGTTTACAGAATCTATCGCGTTTACTTGATTTTACTACTATCACGACGTTTCGAATACTTTACAGCATTCATGATCACGGGTGGACTTAGATGATAGACATATCAGCCTTGGACGTCTTACCTTTTGTTGCAGCGACCGACGACGGCTGGTAAGTGGTCAGTTTGGGCTAAGTAATACCTGGAGAATAGACCACGCTACCACAAAGAATCTCGTGAAAAGGCGTTCCGACAGCTTTTACAATCAAACGGTATTTTTTTTAGTCTTTGTTAGGGCCGCTTTAGCCTACGTACGGCCCCATAGTATTTTCCCTCGTATTTCACATAAATCGAACATTTATAGCTATATGCGTTGTTTTGGCTTTGTTTTATTGAAATATGTATAAACAACAGGATCTCTCATTGAGTAAAACGTAGCCCATTGAACCGTCATTTATATACTGCAAATAATATAGACAGTCATACAAAATTGATTCTAAAATAGGGAAACAACTATAATTAATTACATTGTCAAATAATTATGAAAATCTACAAAATATACTGGAGCATTCGGCTAAATTCGAAGAACATTGAATTTATACGAAGACATCCGCTTAAGATCTATTAAAATATGAAACGCATTACGCATTTTTTTTTTACCATCTAGTAAAATAGTTATAATCCCGCCAACGTACTACTGACAAAATAACGTTTACGTTTTTAACTTTACTGACCAAGGTTTACTATTCTGCCTACACATTAGAAAAGTCTGTTGATATTTATTTCGGCCCACATCTTGTGAATGTCACAGCCATTATTCTTAATAAACCCTGATTATGATTTAGTTGCAAGGATTCCTTTTGTTACGATTCCTTTATGGTGTTAAGAGCTTTGAAATACGGGAACTTGGATTTAACGATCGTTGTTATATACGAGGTGTAATGGATGTAATTGACAAGTTGCTTTTTAACTGACACAGAGTAGATAATGTAATAATCATGGAAGTAATAAGTATTACATACAACTACTTATTAGTTCCATGGTACTCGTAATAATAATTTCTTTTTCGACTACCTTGACTTGTAATTTTTAATTTTTACGTATTTGACAAGCTCGGCTTCCTATTAGATAAAAAAACTAGACATCGCGGGACGTCTACCAGATGTGAAAACATCGAAATTATTTTGTAGAAATAAAATGATCATAACTTGACAAAGTACTCCAACCAATCGAGTATAAACTCGATAGAGTTGCGTCGTTTCATTACAGAGTTACTGTGACCACCTTCCAGCTCCATCGTCAGACCCTGGATACCATCTAGAGACAAAGTACTCGTCAAGACAAACTATTCGAGCCCAAACTTGATGGGAGTTATGTAGTTTTATAACGGAGTTCCTATAGCCGCCTTCTAGCTCGATCATCAGACCCTGGACATCACCTAAAGACAAAGTACTCATCAAGACGAATCATATGAGCCCAAAGTCGATGTGGTTGCGCCGTTTCATTATAGAGTTCCTATGTCCACCTTCCAGCTCTATCATCAGATCACTTCCATGTTATCATAACATTGCATTGTCACGCGATATACATATGCGTGTAAAATTTCAGCTCAATCGGAAACCAGGAAGTGTGTCAAACTTAATTTGAAAGATTTGAATGGGACAAGTAGGTATAACAAAAGCGTCGCCACGCTAACAGCCGATTTTACCTTCCCTCCGCATTAGATGTTTCACATCAAAATATTATTGCGGGTGATTATTTGGGGATTATTTACTGGTATGAAAAGTATTCTGTAGTATTAATCCAGATTTACTGTGTGCGGCGTGCCGAATTTCATCCAAATCCTTTCGGTAGTATGAGTGATTGAGTAATATACAACACAAGTTACATACTTTCATATTTATAATATTATTGCGATAACAAAATACCCCAAATACATTATATTTAATCCTCTATCTACAAATATATATTCAAGGATCTAAATCATTATTCATATAAAACTCAAAAATATGTAATGGACGTCGATTTGGAAGCCTAGTAGATTAATAAAAAAATTCCCAGAGCGTACTTAACAAAAATAATATTTAAATCCATTATTAGTACTTTCTAACATTTACGCGAATTTTACACATTTTTTAAAAACATTTGGCATTTTTATTTTCAGTAGGTTTTTTATTTTATCATTAATATATTTTAGTAAGTATTGCACGCATAAGCGAAGCGTTGAGGTGGGTATGGGTACTACACTCGCTTCACAAAAAAGAACTGATTTTTCAAACTTAAAATGTCTCTATTTATCATATATTGCACTTGTAAAATAATATATACACACACCTATCAAGAAAAAACACTATTTTTAACACTCATGATATTTTTGATGTCATTTTTGTTAAGTACAAATTATTTGTGAGTAAGGAAAAAGATATCTTTAGTACGAGCGGGAATCGAAACGACATCTTTTCCAATATTGGGAAGTGCTCTAAGCCACCGAGCTATCGTACTGACCTATTCGGTCATCCCAATCTCCTCATCACATTTGTCTTTACGACCAACGCCATCTATCGGAAAGCATTTACATGCATTAATCCAATATAGTAAGTTTAATTTTGTAATTAAAATTCGTACTATTTGATGGCGCGCACTTTAAAACGCAACTTTACAAACTCTAGACAATGCAACAGATTTTGATACGATTTTCACCCTCTTTTAGTCATTTTTTTAAGAGGTTTGTATGAAATAGCTGTACTTACTAGAATTTATTTAAGTTATTAATTAGCCAAGTACTACTTCAAGTACCTTATAGATGACCGTGATTATGATCACTAACATGAAGAATATCCCTCAGATCAAATGGAGCATACCTGAAATAGAAAAACAATTTTAGTTATACATTTTTGCGTAAAACATTTTGCCTATTTTGGCGGGAAAAACACCTAACTGCAGACCGCGGTACCAGAGACAATGTTGCAACATAGGGTTGCGTCTCAGATCGCTCGGTGGTCAAAAAGACAGACCCTATTTGGGAATAGTAACATAACATAGCATCACGCCTGTATTCCCTGAAGAGGTAGGCAGAGGTGTATTACACACCCGCGATTTGCCAGCTATGTTAAGTCCTACGTAATAGGGGTTGAGCCTATCGCCGTCTACCAGGCACATTTCCAACCACCGAGGCAGTTATTTGGGAATAGTCCTCTCGGGTATTAGTGATTATTTTGTACACAAATAGATAAGACGCTGCAGTCCTCCTGGTATGATTGTTACCACTTACCATCAGATGAACGATAGCTCGTCTCGCCATAAGCGATAAAAACAAATTTACGCAAATATTATACTAGTGGAGCCTTGCTTATTTATCCCAGCACGAATGGGCTGGTTCGATCGAGGAAGTAGGTACCCTGTCACAAAAGATCAGCGTGAAACAATAGTAGTTACTCCTTTGTGTTTCATATGGTGAGTGAGAGCGCCTCAGACCCAAACCTCCTCCCTATCCTCTGCTTACTATTCTTCCTATTCTCTCCTTAGTATCTTTCTTGTCCTCTCCTTATTATCCTTTAGGTTACGAGGTGGAAGACCTCCCACCTCCTAACCCGAAAGGGAAACTTGGCGATGTTTTTTTTTCTACTAAGACTAGGAGACCACTAGTAAGCACGTTAATTTCCTGTACAATTAAAAAAAAAATCATTTTTAATGCAGCTCTGAACATCAAAAAAACACGTCGATCGCCGCCAGTCCGGTCAAAATCGGTTGATTCGTTCGTGAGATATCGTTGTCGAAAAAAAATCAAAAAAAAAAATTGTTTTCTTCAGAATTTCTTTGACATTTTCAGTCCGACCAGTTTGAACTTTAAGATTATTCAAAGAGCTCAAAAAGCTGCATTGAATGCCGGAAACTACGAGAAAATCGGTTCATTCATTCAAAAGTTATTGCGATTTGAAATTCAACGAAGTGTTTTATTAAATCTCTATCACAGTTTTGAGCTCGAAGAGCTTAAAAGCATAGGACAGTTATCTCTTTCGGAAAGCTCAAAATGACACAAATATTATACTTGTAAGCACGATGAGCTCAAAAGTAATATGTGCAATTTTGAGCGCTAAGTATCAAATTAGCGGGAAGTTGCAGGGATGGCCTTTAGAGTCAACCGTTTTCCAGATTTTTTTTCTAGAACTCATGTCCAAAGGCCCATGTCAGTAAAGGCAACGAGTGCTATAATAAAATTAACTTTATTGTTATGTATCAATAGATAATTTTAAGTTGAAATGAGAACTAACTACATTATCAGGTTTACTTTCCAATGCGCGTAACGGAAGACTTTCACATTCAAAGAAAAATCTACATTGAAATCATTACTAATGTATTCAAAGTATCGCAACTTGTGATAAAAATATTTATAACGTAACTTCTTACTGTAATAAGTTTAATAGCTCATAAGTCATGACGTAAGTAATGATTTAAAACTGTAGTATTTAAAAAATATAGTATTATTAAAACTGATTCCAAAATGATTAAAATTGACCCAAATTCATTAAAAGCTAACCTCGTAATAATTAAAATAGATCCCAAATCATTAAAACGGACCCCAGATTTTAATAAAAAGACGACGAGAAAATTAAGTTTTAAGACTTCTTGTGGATTACATCATTACTTCTTCTTCTGTCTTCAATAAACTTTGTGCAGGACCATCATTTTACAGAGTATTTTCAACTTCCAGCAGAGAGCAGGGCAGCTTTCCACTGGGTGGACTGGCGCTCTGGTTAACGCCATAGATAGTCGTTAGATGTAAGCAGCATAAGAACGCTTATGGAGGTGCTGTCTTGCAGAGACCTATGTCCAGCATTGAATGAAATAGAAGCTGGATGGATAAGTTACCTCTTTGTAACAAATATCATTAGATATTATCGACTAACAGTTATCGCTAAACATAAATATGTTTAGGGTATAACTCATTGAAAGTCAGACGGGATGTGCGCCAAATTATTGTTATGTGTAACATCATAAGGGGTAAAATAGATGCTCCCGAGTTACACAACGAGCTGTGTCGATTCTATACTCCCAATAACTATCGTCGCAATCGGAGACATGTGCTGTTCGCCGTTCCATCATGTCGTACTGTAGGGCGTTCCAAGTCGCCTGTACCGCGCACACTTGCAGCACTTATGCTCTCCTGTGTGCCAATCCTAATTGTGATTTGGATACATGGGCGAAAATAATTTTAGAGTGCTTGCGGTTCTGTGAGCGTGATGCATGAATGAGCGTTTTTTTTTTATTATTATCTGATATATCATTCTGTATTAATCCTGTAATTGGTAGCTTACCGTTGAATTAATAATAAATAAAATAACAGTATTCCTACGATTTCAATTTGAATTCTTCTAGAGTATTGGTGCCGAACCCTAATGAAAAAATAAAAAATAAAGCCATACTCTCAGCCCAGCGCGTGAGCCTTCGCTACACTTAGTACAAAAAAAAGAACCTGGAATCGCTGGCAAAATGTTTACCCATAGAATATAAATTTCACAACTTATTTGCCCAATTTACTTAAAACTAATTTGCCACAAATTTACTGTTACTGTCTCGACACATACTAAATAATATAACGAAGATGAACAATTAGTATTTGTATGAACGCGCCAATCTCCGTAAATATAGGTCGCATATGAAAAATAGTTTTTAAATTTTGTAGCCTATTGATTGGGGATGGATAATAATGCCTATATTCTTTAGGAGCGAAGTAGTCAGTGAGTAAGAGGAGCAGTGTGTGAATATTTATGATTTCTATCATGCAATAAAGATTTTAAAAAGCATAGGTAGCCACAGTATATCCATCCATCAGCCTTTCATCGTCCACTGCTGGACATAGGCCTCCCCAAAATGGGGGTTTTACCATAATCGCCACGCTTGGCAGTCGGGTTGGCGATCGCAGTGGATGTTTTTTAGTACACAGGGGAACGCTGCTGCCAGTTCCCCCGGTAATCCCTTAGTCGGCTTTTACGACTCCCATAGGAAGAGACGGGGTGCAGCTATTCTTGGTGCCGGCCCCACACGGCTAACACCACGGCCACAGTATACACGCTTATTTTTTTACCTTGACTGTAAGCTTAATCAAAATATCAAATATCAATTAAATTAAATTGTATAATATCGCAACATAACGAATTGGGACGAATTTTATGGTAAATTAATTTTTACGAGTCTTCAAGATGGCGGCGTAGACGTGTCTAATAATTACATTTTACACCTAATTACACACCGACTCAAGCAATACCATGAAATAATATCTCGACAGATGTTCTGGTGGCAGAAAAAACTTAAATAATAATAGTAAAAGTCCGAAATTAATACCTCAAACGAGGTTTAAGGAGCGCAATTTTCACATGGTAGGCCGCGGCTGTGACCTGGTATTCCTAAGGTGCCGTTAAGGTTATTATTATGCCTACAGCAATAAAAGAATAACATTTTCACTGACACTATCTTAGTTCTTAAGGTTAGGTTAGGTTAGGTTAAAAAAAATAAAACTCAGGAGAATTTAAATAACACTAGTCCAGCCGCAGACAGGCACTAAGACCTCATTTCACGTGACCAGTGCGATATTGTGCTTCTTTCTCTCCCATTGTGGAAGAAAGACAAAGAATATGTCGTATTATGCTTTAAAGAATATAATATGACCTCTTTAGTCTTCAGATACTGACCCCTTTATATTGTCTACAAGCGACCCGCTCTTGGTTGGTACGGACACGATAACATTACCGTAGTACGGGTGCAAGATCTTTAGGATTTTTGAAGAATTACAATTCGGTTTAAAAGTAAGCTAAGTACATACATACAGATTACAGACTTTATTTTTATACCATTTAAATATATATACCATAGCCACAAGCTTACAATCGTAGAATTGAAATCAAAAAGGTTCCTAGCGTCATAGAGGGAAACTATCTTGGCTGAAGCAATCACTAATCATTGCCTAAATTATTTTTTTATGTGATGATGTTTCATTGACCTGAATATTTAATTCAGAAACAAAACAGAAAACATCTGTTTTACGATTCTTATGGCTCAATAAACATCACAGTATTGCACCTAATTTACCTTAAGAGTTGCACAATAAAAAATATAGGACTTACGCCACAAGCCTTTGCTTCTTTCGCTGCCATACTGTTTGCGAGGGAACTAACGGTGTTGTCCGTTAGCGTAGGTTAAAGACCTCAACGCTTATTGTATTTGCATTTTCTACTTTATTCCGCGCGTAATACAGTACAATTCAATTAACTAATGTTAGTGTATTGTTAACCTTTGTTTGCGAAATGATTTTGTAGGTTAGTCGAAAAAAAAAATGTTCTGAAATGTAATTTTTTTTTTAGTAAATTTTAATTAAAATACTTTTACTATTATATTACCCAAATGTATTCTAAAAGAGCACGCTCTGTGAAATAAAAGATTTGTTATCATAATTTTCTTACGATTTTTAAATAGCTTTGAAATTATCATCTCCTAGCCTTATACCAAACTTGGATCGAATCGGTTTTATAGCTATCACCAATATTTACACGGAATTTACTATCGAAGCTCCGTCACCTAACCAGAGGGAGAATTGAGGACCGCAAATCATAACCGGAGTGAGATTTTCATTCAGGATGTCAACCTGAACCACAGCTTAACGTGTCTTCCGAAGCACGTGGGGCAGGTGTTCACAAATAGGTGTGACAAGTGACATCTACAGCCCTATTTTTTGTTAATTCGGAAATAAATGTACCGAACCGCACACCCCGTCGTTCGGGGCAACGAACAGGATAGTATGGGGCCCGCACCCAATACAGCGACGTGTGCCGTCTCTCCGCCTGTAATGGCGCACTACTGGAACTGACATTACTGCCTTTTTTTTTTGTTAAGCCGGGACAAAATGTTCCTAGCCACACACCCCGTCGTTCGGGGCAACGAACAGGGTAGTGTGGGGCCTGCACCCACTAAGGAAACCCGTCGTGTGCCGTCTCTCTGCCTTTATTGGCGGGCCACTGGAACTGTGTTACATTCCTTCGGTGGTGACATTACTGCCCTAAGGATGAAAGTTGTTTAACAACAAATCTAGCTTCTAAATAAGGATATAGGTATTTTAGTTTTTATATAAAAATTTTAAATTAGTACCTAACCTGTAATGACTGGTAACGGCCACTACAAGTCACGTAATCTATTGAATAGCTATAATTCAATTCCATACAGCTTTTTTAAATTATTTATTCGAACAGGAAAAAGAAAACTTCACATAAAGTAGGTACGTCAAATTTTTACGCGCCTTTTTTCTTCACAATTGTCAAACATCAGTGTTGCAATAAACTAAAATTAGTAGACGAACAAAAAAAAAATTTACAGTTTCATCAAGCCATTAGAAAAAGTCAAGGCAATAGGAAAAATTAATTAATATAACTGTAAGTGAAGTGAGTATCCAATGACTTGTTTTTTATTAAACGCTATCACGTAGTTAAATATATAAAATATAATGTTTTAGTTACAAAAGCAACAATAATAATTATAAGGTACAATAACTTTGTAAAAAACAGCCGTAATGGTAGTAGAATAAACAATGAAGTCGGTAAGTTTAATCTGTAGTCAATAAATATTTTATTTTCAAAAAACTGCTTTTTACTGAGTACTGAGACTCAGAGAAAGTAGTTATAATTGGTTGCAATTTCGCAATAGTTGTAGTGCTATTTCTAACTGACGTTGCATAACAAACAAATTACTCTCCGATTTGTGGGAATATGGCGTGTGCAATAATGAGTTTATATGTGAAGGATAAAGTATAGACAATAACTTTCTTCTTAATGTGGGTGGAATGCTTCGTTAAACAGCGTCTTGACCGTATATATTACACATCTAAAGCAAAATTCACTTATGATAAAAAAAAAATATACGAAAAGGTTTTGTGGTTAACTTTTTATTAAATAAATCGTCTCATACCAAATCAATCTAAACATTCGCGTTGTTTATGGTCATTTCCACGGTGTTTAATCAAACTTCAAGGTACATTAGCAGTGAAATTATGTACCTTAGAGGTATATTGATCCCAAGTCACATAAAGAAATTTATAATTAGACTTTATACAGACTATTTGAATATTAAATAAAATCTTCGTCTGTTGTATAATTGCCAGTTGCCATAAGAACATTTAGAGTCTTTACATTAAATGCTACCTACCGTATACAATAAAAATAATATAATACATTCAAAATTTGGGCTAATGTTATCCTCGTGATTCATCTCACCACGATATCAGTGCCACAGTCCATCGAATGTCAGTAATTTAAAAAAAAGCGTGACGCATTACGGTTATTGTTGAGCAACAATACTCTATGGTCTAATGTGGCCTTTCATGAACCACAATCCGCCTCGCTTGACTTGACTGACTGATACTATAATCATGACTTTGAAGTATTACTCGCCATCCGACCCGGCTTTACCCGGTAATACTATGCAGTTTTTATCTATAAACTCTATTCCTTTTTTTCGCTGCAGCCTTCGCTGGCTCCGACTAGAATGAGTTGCAGCTAGAGTTAGGTTGCAACAGCAGCTAACCAAGCTCGTTTATTACCCTTGTCTTGTTAAAAAAAATGTATGCCTTCTTTTATTTTTGTGAACGAACATTTTATTGTAAAAATAAAATGCTTGAGATCTCAGGCCGAACTTGATACCACTTTCTCGAGTCCTCGGTTCAGCTTATAGCTGTTTATTTGATTACAATATATGTTTTAACTTCCCGTAATTGGAAGAATATAGGTTAGATGGTTTGGCTGATAAACCGGCCAGTTTACGAGCGGCGAGCACGCAAGCTTCACCTAATGGTAAAAGTAATGTGAAGCCTTCCAGTGTTCATGTAGCTATAGGAAGTGGGGAATACCTTAATCAATGGAAATTACTACAAATAGAAATTAAGGCCTTCGTACATAAGATATAATGACTGACTAGAGACGGGTTCTTAAATATTCGCCTCATAGTAATTGATCAAGTCATTTGTCGCAAAAGGGGTCTTGAAAAAAATATAAAAATGATTTGTTTTTTAAGACGGCACCCAGCACTAAAGAATAATCCTCAGAAACATACAATTTCACGGACACAAAGTACACCCAGACTCAGAACATCCATTTGCGGATCACATAAAGAGTTGTCCTGTATGGGAATGGATCCCACAACATATGGGCGAGAGGCCGGTATCTAAACCACTCCGTCATGTGAGCTTTCGGCGGACCGCTGAATTAATGTCATACAGTTCCAGTGGTCCGCCGATACAGGCGGAGAGACGGCACAAGGCAATAAGAAGTAGGTAAAGGGTATATTTAGTGGGTGAGGGCTCCACACTACCCTGTCCGTTGCCCCGAACGACGGGGTGTGCGATTATTTTTTCGCCGTAACTATAAAAAAAGGGTTAGGTACCAAGTGGGAGTACTCAGTTATTGTCTGGAGCAAGTGGACGCCGAATCGGTACTACGATTTTATGTGTGACCAGCAATTGGCAGTACTCTTAGTAATTGCTGACCTCTTATGCGGCGATTACCACTTAACATCAAGGAAGCCGTGGTTCACCTGCCACCTTAAATAATGATTTATCCTGTTTTTTTCTACAAACAAATTGCACCGTATTGTGCAGAAATGATCCAACCCACAAACTGGACAAAATAAATGTGCCAAACAATCGAAAATAATCTCTATTTTTATGAAACAAAGACACGTTTTATTCTGCCCACTACAAATTTTGTTTTATGATAGGTTATACCAACCAAAGACAACGAATAACACTGAAAAATAAAGCAGAAGTGGTTCAAATCAGCATAACTTTTATGTGGATTAACTCATTTCTAGAGGGTACCCGAAAGGGTAAACCACCGGCGCGGCGGGCCACTGCAGTGATCCAACACAGTAGGTACCAGTGGTCCGTCAACAAAGGCGGAGAGACGGCACACGGCGGGTTTATTTAGTGGGTGCGGGCCCCACACTACCCTGTTCGTTGCCCCGAACGACGGGGTGTACGATTAGGTACATTTTTTCCCGCCTAAACAAAAAAATAAAGGTTAGCTCATTTCTGCACAACACGGTCCAATTACACAGTGTGGATCACACAAAGAGTTGTCCTGTGTGAATCCCCATTCTGGAATCGAACCCACAACACTCGGACGGGAGACCGGTATCTAAACCACTCCGCCATCTGTACAGTCAGTTTTTATGTCTGCTATTTTACATTTGCATGTTATTTTCATAGAAGTCCTTTCTTTCGCGAGGGTTAATTAGAGCACTTTACCCACATTAGGGAACGGCTTGGCTTTACCCTTCGAGTTGCCGAAGTAAATGAGTGGCGGTTACTGTTTACCATCATTTGGCACACTGGTTCATCTGCTACGGCAATAAAAAATTCCTGGATTTTATGTACAGCTTCACCAATGTAATTTATTTGCTTTTATTCTATCTTCGATCATCAATACCAACAAGATACAGTGTCGCGAACAAAATCAAGCTAAACACTGTCCGTGTGAATATATACTAATACAGCTACATCTGTTTACTAAAGAACTGAGACAAAGGTTTTAAAAACGTTTTAAATTCAACCTAATTACAATCAAGGCACTTAATAATAAAGTCACAAATCTTTAAAATATTATCTTACATTTATGATCATTCGTGACAAAAAACGATTAAAGCAATAATTTACTACTGCCACTTAAAAGTGAAAGACAAATAATAATGTTTACTGTGAAATAAAGCTTAAAAAGCAACAAATAAAGTACTTTTTGAACTAAATAAAATAAGAGCTCACTTCTCAAGTGCGCTGTTATTTACCGAGACGGATTTTTGGGCCGACGCGATATCTATTGCATTATTGATCGAAGTATTCTAGATTAACTCGACGTTGTATTCTATCAAAATGCTCTGTTGTTTGCCGTGCAAAAAATAGTGTAGTTACCATTGATGTATAAAAAGAGAAGATCTACAATTAGGTACTAAAAGTGTCCAAATAAATGAGTGCAGATTACGATTTCCTGCACTCATTTCGTTTAGTGTTGTGTCGACGCGCGAGCAGCAACGTATCAACATGCCTAATAATACTAAATTCCCTTTTCAAAAACTCATTGTCTGTCTCTTTGCCTCCCGTTCTTTCTGAATGTTGTCATTAAACTCAAGCACGTTGTTAAAAGTTGTTACTATTTTACAAAATTAATACGAAATCGATGCTATACATTTGAGTAAGATTTTATATACAACTTTTTCCACGATTTCTTAACACAATTGTGTATCCTTAATTTATAGATCAAAGGCATACTAATAAAATAATGATTACAAACTAATACAGAATTACAGATAATAATTTATTTTTAATTCAAAGCGACTTGTTCACAAAGAGACAGAGTAGCCGATGTACCCGACTTTTCCATTTGCCTCGTAAAATTCAGACGATATCTTTTGGGGAACAATTTTATTGAAGCCATTTTTCTCCGGGCCCTCCATTGCCATCATGATTAATTATTAATTTTACACTGTTTCAAAGCTCTTGTCTTTGGAAACCTTATACTAATTATTATTTATGGTTATTTAATACTCTGCAATAAACAACAAATGTTTTTTTAATTAAATTGAGAATGAAATATGAATTTTGGAGTGGTGCTTCACGCAAAAAAATATTTTCGTTTTGGTAGAAAATGTTATGGAAAACATCGCGAAACCTGCACGCCTGAGAGATTTTCTTGAAGGTTTGTGAAGTCTGCCAACCCACACTGGGAAAGCGTAGTGGACTACGGCCTGAGATCTGTGCCCAATAATGTGCTGACAATAATGAATTGAAAAAAAAAATAGTCTTCTGTCTTCCCCATATCACTCTAAGGGCATTCATTTGCCTCAAGAACGTCCACCAGTACAGTTGATGGAAAACTTTGGTCACGGGTTGATTACCATCTGCCTAGAAATATCATATGACTAAATTATGCACATCCTGTGCCGGAGTCATACTATGTGATACCCCTAAAACAAAGCAGGAGTTCTTTACTATCCAAGACCGCCATTTACCACTAGTAGAATTGTTCATGAAGTAGATTGTGAGGTGGTAGTGGTGTTAGGGCTGGGTACCAACGGAGACGGTCAGATAGGCAGATCCTTGTATTGACCGGAACCGCCATCAGCGACAGTAATGTCACATAGTCGAGGTCTACCAATACAACCACCGAAGGAATGTAACATAGTTCCGGTGGCCCGCCAATAAAGGCGGAGAGACGGCACACGGCGGGTTTCTTTAGTGGGTGAAGGCCCTACACTACCCTGTTCGTTGCCCCGAACGACAGGGTGTGCGGTTAGGAAGTTTTTTTCACGCCTAAAAAAAAAGGTCTGCCAATACAGGCGCCATTAATCATAAAATAGCACTTTATTCTTTGATTTTACGTCCGCGAATGAAATAGTGAGGAACTTGACAGTACTCTTAAAATAGGTGAGTCCATGAGCGACGCTTAACACTTTACCATCAGGTGGACCGTGGCTTATCTGCCACTACAAGCAACAAAAAAAAAATGTACTAACCCTAAATTTGATTAAAAAGATAATTTTGTAATTGAAACAATATTTCCCGCGCAATCTTAACGGCATTGCCGCCATTTTATTGATTAACCATTAAGATTGTATACGAGTAGGGATTGACAGTGATGACATGATTAATGGGCTCGATCTTAATTATTTATTAAGTAATTGGTTTGTGTAAATGTATCGGGCATTATAAGAGATTTATCAACTACCACCAGCGCTTATTCCAATTACTTGGTGTCTTGGTGTTGATGAATTTCTCAAATCACTACTGCTTTAATTTCTATTGAGTTAATTTCAGTTGTCCAAAAGGGTTCACACAGAGTCGACCAGCTGACGTCAAACGCTTTAATGCACATGGCTAAACAGGAAGAAGGAATTTGAAAAACGAATACCACGAGAGTTTTCAGCGTGTCATTGACAGATGCGTCTAAAATGGCCGCCCGCGGTGTTGCCTGTAATAAATATTCAACGATTTATTGCGTGTAACAGACGTTGTTGGGGTAAATTCGTAAGCGTTTGCTTAGAATTAATTTTGTGCTTTACAAACCTGGCTCCTAAACGATGATATATTTTAGAATACGATACTCGATATAAAGAGGAAACCTTAAGAAGGTAAAAAAATCAGTAGTATTCATAAAACTATTTACACTGACGAAGCCTTTTGATATTACACCACAAAACTCCTCAATGAAATATACATTGCCTTGGTGCAGTCTGTCTTAACATAATGTATCCCTATATGGGGGGGTGCAGCCAAGACCAAGCTCTTATGTACTTTAAAAACATTAGGTTTCCTCCACATAGTCTGTACCAAATTAGTGACTTACTCTCTGTTAGGAAGCTGTATATCATAAAAACAATTATAAAAAAACACAAAACTCTGCCTTATGATCCTAGAAAAACTATAAAAAGAAGAAAAGACATAGTAGCGGAAGTTCCCCAGACCAAGACCAAGTTCGCTAGAATACAATATAAAAAACGATCAGCTAAGCTTGACATTGAACAGGAGTTTGTCTCTTTTATTAGCATAAAAATAGCGCCTTTGATTGTAAAAACACATAACTTTCTTTTAGTTGAAACCAAAAACATGGCAGCAAGAACACTACACTTTCGTCTCATTATTTTCATCACTGGCAACTCTATTCACATTCTATTTTTAATTTTAAATCTAGCGACAACCGTCCTCCATTCAGCCTTGTATTTTTAAGAAGAGGTTTCATTATACATGTGTATTTTCACGTTTTTTCATTCATTTCTGCTCTCATTCGAGCATCCCTTAATGAGTAATGTCGTATAATTAATACGCTATAACATGATGTATAAGACGGTAACATCAAGGATGTTGTTAATGTACAGGATATTAAATGACACATTATTGTGTTAATACCGTTGATGGCGCAATGTTTTATATATCTCATTGCCAAATAATCATGGGTTTGATTATCACACAAAATAATATTTAAATATGACTTTCTGGTGCGTATATTACATTCTCATGTTCCATTAAACCAATGCCTAAAAGAGGTCGCGTTTAAAGCCTCACTATCTACTACAAAAAAAAAATCCTGTCCAAGCTGATATCCAGACGAACCATGGCCGCTGATTGTAATTACTATCCGGGGAGACATTAGAGGTTGATTAAAATATGTACCTAGTAGTTTGGAATATCATGTTAATATGATTGAATAACAATTGACTCGATGTATTGTTGACTGAAGATATTATCTTTTATTGTTATGCCATAATACATGTATACATATATTATATAATATATATCTGCCATATCTGGGTCTCGAAGTAGGTAGTATGGGGCCCTCACGCCGTACTCGGCTACTGGTACTGCGTATATTCTCTTCAGTGGTCCGCGCGGCAGCTAGTCACGTCGGGCTTGCTCTCTGAGTGACGTCCTGTCCTGGCACGTCAACCCTTCGCGGTAGGCTCAACGCGGGCATTTGGTACTTGTCTTAACCGTACCACAAGTAGTTTTATGTTTATTATTAGTTAAATTGTATAATTTACTGGTTCTTGGTACTAAAAAGTCACATCAAGTCTTTTGTTTATGATGTCTAAAGATACAACGATGCAACTAACACATTCGTCACCAATGCATTTAAAATAAAAAAAAACACATTCAAATTGATTAACCTCCAAAATCTCTGTCCAAACAAAAATAATTGATACATAAATAATTGAAATGGAATTAACGAGCGACGCTATTTTGTTTACCAATAACGAATTACTGTAATTTTAAAAACCTTGCTCACTTAATTGAAATATTTGTACCTAATTTATAAATGTTTAATTACAAAACTCTTTTATAAATGTGTAATTTCATTTGGAAACCTATACTAGCCTAGTTCCAGAGATTCTTTCAAAGGTTTAGGAAGATTTCCAACCTGCACCAGCATCATGGACTAAGGTTTAAAACATTTTCATTCTGATGAGTCTCCTGGCCAAGAAAAGAACCAAATTGGGCTTTTAAAAATAACCATTTAGCATTTACTCTTTATTACTTTCATAACCCGAAAATAACGATGATTATGGTTATCGTAGATCAGATATCAGGATACACTGACCACTGAAGTAATCTCCCACAGTTCCAGTGACACACACACAATGGGCTTATTTAGATAAGGGCCGTACCCTGTTCGTTGCCCTGAATGACGAGGTGTGCGGCCAGCTACATACACTTTTTCTCGAATTACCAACCCGAAGAAGAGGCCTCCGGTGCTCTCACCGAACAAAATACAACAATACCTACAATTGCTATAGGTGCTTTACCTATGTCTTCTGCGAGAGTAGTACTTGCCCAGTCGATCTGGCTTTCCTAGTCATGGTGGAACCAGCCAATTACCACAAGTAAAGGTTTTTGTATCCTCGAATATTATGACATCACCGCAAGATATTCGCAGTCGAAGAAACTTTGGCTTCACCACTGAACTCACACCATCACTTCACTCGTAATAGTTCGTTCAATTTTAGTCCTTCAAATGGAATGTGTAAAGCTGAATGATCCATTGGATGTAGGCGGCACGACTGTTCCTTCGGGTGCTCTTAAAAAGGAGGATGGAGAACTGATTGATGAGATTCGTCTTTACGACCCACGCCACCTATCGGATGCATTTAGTGACAAATGTGATGTGGAGATTGGGAATGGTCGTTGGTCACTTCGGTGGCATATAGTGGTCTAGAGCACTTCCCCGGATTGTAACGGACGCAGGTTCGAATTCCGCTCGCACTAAACTTCTCTTTTTCCACATTCACAAAATATTTGTTCTTTAAAGTAGCTAAACATGTCAAGTGCTACAGCTAAAATACAGAGAAGTATGGAGTTATGTGAACTATAAAAAAAAGGCGAAGGTATTCAATCTGTTACAGAGAATTGTCTTTCTTTAAAACATTTCCTGGATAACAAAAGTATAGTATACTCGGCACATTCTTTATGACTGAAAGATCTGTTATTCAGGTAGCCCATCTAATTTCATTAACATGCCTTCACTAATTGTTAGAAAGACAAAGGAACGTTGTGAAATGAAAAAGAGACGAAACAAAACATTCGTTACATTAATTGAGAGAGTGTATATAATTTAAAGTTGCCAGTTTATTTCAAGGCAAAAAGGAACCTATATTTTTTATCTGTGTCAATGTTTATTTATACTAAAGTTAATTTCAATCTGTAATTAACTGCCACCAGTAACGGAAAATAACAGACATAACTAATATATAATAATATGAAAATAATTTATTAATTATACTATTTTAAAACTATAACGAACTGCCTGTAACGCAAAAAGTACTGAAACGATTTTAGGTAAAACTTTTTTATTAGTAAGTACTTCATTAAAATTAAAAGGCTGGGTGTACACTACTCACTATTACATCGGAATTCGGGAACCAGAGATCTGACCAACCCGGAGGGAATTAAAATATTAATTTAAAGTAACTCACTTTGTGTTTAATGTATAGTGCTAAGCATGTCAAATGCTAAAAATATATATAAAAAAAAATCTAAATATTAATTTAAAGTAATTTAAGTTTAAAATAATAATCATATTTTAGTTTTAACCCGTATTTAATGACAATGGGATGCATTCGATAGACTATACCCCTATAGGTATAGGCTGAATATAGGCTGCCGCCGACGGACCACTGAAGTAACCCAACACAGTACCAGTGGTCAACACAGGCTGAGGCCTGTGTTGACGGCCCACGCCGGGTTTCCTTAGTGGGTGAGGGCCCCATGCTACCTAGTTCGTTGCCCCGAACGACGGGTGTGCGGTTGGGTACATTTTTTTTCCACCTAAACAAAAAACAAAGAAGGCTTTACATATATAATTAATCTTTTCAACAAATCTTAAGCCAAAACATCTTGTTTCGAAAATGGGCCCTAACGATGAAAGTTTAGAAATAAATTACTTCTGCTCCATTAAATTTAAAATTAAAGTAAAGTAGGATGAAACGTGTTAAAACTATCCTCATTATAAGTTTTAGTGAGTCATTAAGCAATTAGTCGATTATGCGAGTCTTGTCCCTTCACTAGTAATATAAATATACCAGTAATATTTCTATTTTACCCAAAGCACTGAACTACCTTGCCATAAAATTACAAAAAAAAAGTAATACTTATTGCGGGAACATGAATCTTGATACTCTGTCGTTCATATTACCTAATTGGACGTAGATTGACAAGCTAGTAGGTACCATTATCTACAAAGCAGTAAAAAACTGGTTTTGATATAATTTTTTTGCTCGAGGTTCACTGATCTCGAGTTAATCTACTCTAGATATAATATATGTAACACAGCTAAAGAATTTATTTATATAAACGCGCCAAACTGTAACTGTCAGACGTATTTAAAAAAAATATTGGCTGTTAAGTAACAATACCGTAATGCGGATCAATAAAAAAAACAATCAAAAAAGCGCCATCTGATGTCTTTGAAACAAAAAAAAAAGGCGGATTGCATTATGACAAATACAAATTAGCTTTTCTAAAAAATTACCGCAAACGGCCTTAGTAAATTTAATTACGTCTTAAAATTATTTTTAAATAAAATTATTAGATATACTTAAGAATTTATTTTACTATAACAAGGGCGTGAGACTAAGGTAAGTTATACATTTTTTATTTTTTTCGTAGTAACGTCAAGCTTATGAAATAGTAGACAGATTCTAACATTTGATTTTACATTTACTGATTAATACAACTGCTTTCGAGATTAACATCCCGAAAGATACTTTTTTAGTTCTTATTAAATCACACAACATGTCATACAAACAATTACTTACAGCTCAAAAGCAGTACGAAAAATGGCGGGAATAGTTTTCAACCGCCATCCATCATTACAGGGTTGCCACTTGAAAGTTTTTGCAATTGAGTTTTTGTTTTTGGGAATCTCTTGGTGGTCTTAGACAAGGGCTCTTTTTTTCAATTTGGACAATATTCGGTGATAAGTAGCTGGTAATTAATATGAAGCGGTAATGCGAATGTGGTCAAGTGCAATGTGGTCAAAGATTAAAAGAGCTACACTAACAGGTTTGAATAACAAAAAATAGTGGTACACTTTGCAGTTGTAAAATGTGGCGAGTTAACGGCCTTTGCTGCAATGATTTAGGTATTGAATCGCACTGTTGTGGCTTTTCACACATAACAGTTTTATGGATCCATAAATAACTAGTAAGAAACTGAGTGATCTTTGTGTAAGTTCATTGTTTGTGTATTAGAGAAATACTTTGTGAGAAAGGTACTATTGCAGTATTATTACTTGCATTTTATAATTTTGCGTGTAAGTACAAAAAATAAAATATATAAAACTACTTTTATTACTTAGCTATCGCTTTAACTTGACTTTCTATTATCTCGACGTTTTAAATACTTTACAGCATTCATGATCACGGTTGGTCGTGTAAATATTAACTCAAATTTGTTAAGCTTTTATGAAGATGGAAAAAGTATACATTATTTTTTTCTCTTGCCAACCCTACGCTCCTTTTCAAGATGGCTGAAGTCTTGTCTCACTAATTACAGCTAAACTTTGTTCCCAGTACATTCACGCCACCGCTTTGCGGAGTAACTCGTGTAAAACTTAACCTGCTCTGTTCGTACTTCATATTACCTTTGACGTAATTTTGTTTAGTGATAAAAGAGTTTAATTTTTATTTCTGTTTTTAAACATACAATATGTATGATTTTATAATCCTTTTTTATCGCTATTGATGGCAGAAGAGCCACGGCACACCTAATGGTAAATGGTAACCGTCACTCCTGAACTCAACTATACCGAGAGTATCGTCAAGCCAGTGCGCGCCATTTCATATCTCAGATATGAAATGAAAGAATAAACGGCTATCTTCTGTTACAGCCAAACACACTCACTTGCTACATGACCGGTCACACAGAAGACGGTGGTACTGCTACGTTCGGGGCCAATAGCAAGTGAATACTCTCACTTGGTACCCAGCCCTACCACCAGTAATGGCTTACTTCCCTTAATCGCCTTATACGACACCCACGCGAAAGGTTGTGTCACAAGGGGGTGACACTTGTATTCTTAGTCCGTCACCCACACAGACAATTCTGCTACAAAGGTGCGACATCTCGAGGTTACTGACATGTTGTTCTGATGTCAAACTGGCTATTGATAGCCGCTATCCATAATTACTTTACGCTTCATACATCTTCGACTATGGAACAGGACATGGATGTTTTACCATGAAATTTTTCTTCATGGTTGTACTTCCTAGTGAATTCAAGAACTGGTCTTCTATACTAATACTGTTAATTATTTAAACCATGTGAAGATAATTCAAAAATATCCATCAATTTAAGGACGCAAACCGTTCTATCCGTGTGGTGACGGACTAAGAATACAAGTGTCACACCATTCTTTCCCACGGGTGTCGTACGAGGCGACTAAGGGAAGTAAGTAATTATCATCTATTGCATGACTGGTGGTAGGGCTAGGTACCAAGAGGGAGTACTCACTTGGTATCGGGCCCAAGCGGGTTGGTACCACCATCTCCCGTGTGACCAGCCATGAAGCACATCGTTGCATTTTGATATCTGTGAAATGAATTGGTGAGCAGCGGCTTGACAATACTCTCGGTATAGTCGAGTCCATGGGCGACGGTTACCATTTACCATCAGATGGACCGTGGCAAGTCTGCCATAAATGCAATAAAAAAAAAAACACGAATTTAAATTTCAAAATCCAGCGTTCATAGACTATTATTGTCTATGACGGTCAAACTAGAACAACAAACCTCCCAATCCCAAATAAGTAATCGAATTCATGTCAAAAGTTACGTCTTAGATATAAGCACTTAGAAAGGAAGTTAAATTAATTATTCTATCAAATCCACTGAGGGTCCGAAAGGTACAACAGCAATATATTATTCATGAACCCACGAAACTAAAAGTACATTTAGCTGCGAACCTATATAACCACTGAGCGTAAAGATAAAAATCTTACGTGGATAGAAATGTGTAATTACATAATCTTGTTACAACGAGAACAATAGTGCGGAACGACACTCTTCTAAGGCCATAGACAATCACTTTCCACGTCACCTATGTTTTTATTTTACCCGAGAACGTGGGAAATTTTATTGTTATGGCAGACTTCGTTATTGGCGGGAATGGAAATTTTTGTGTGGGGACATGACGGATTATCAATTAGTTTTTTAGTTTTATATTTGCAATATTGTTTCTCATCGCTAGTCTCAATCTCAATTGTATTGAAGAAAACTACGTATGGAACTTTTAAACATCGTAAATCAGAAGATAATAAAATTCTGAAAGTGAGTTATTTGTTTTTTTTTAAGTATTCGCGACGTAAATACTAAACCGATCAATATGAAAATTTGCAACTAATAGCCAATAGAAAATATACTTTGTATAAGAATACTGGCCAGGTCTCCATTTTATTCTGACCACTGAAGTAATGTCACACAGTTTAAGTGGTCTGCAGGCGTGATTAGAGTACGTGGCGCATTTAGTGGGTGAGAGACCTACGCTACCCTGTTCGTTGGCTCCGAACGAGGGGGTGTGCGGTTAGGTGCATTTTTTCCCACCGTAACAAAAAGGAAGTCTCGATTTTATTTTACGGATGAATGAAAATTCACGAGACGTTAACCAGCAGATGTTGCAGTTGTCCAGCAACATCCAAAACATATTGAAGTGTTGCACGGTCACACGGCTGATACGGCAGACAGTGTGCAAGTACCCCCCCAATCCTAATACCAGTAATAAAAAATTACAAGTGCTCTAGTCACCTAGTACCACCCGCGGGTAAGAATAGCACATGTATTACTAGTCCGTCACAACACGCCCAGACTAACTTTTTTTTTAGTGCTTGTTGTGGCAGACGAGCCACGGCCCATCTGATGGCAAATGGTAACCGTCGCTCATGGACTCAACTATACCGAGACTATTATCAAGCCGTTGCTCACCATTTCATTTCGTAGATATGAAATGAAAGAATAAACTAGCTATCTCCTGCTACAGCCAAAACGCAACGATGTGCTTCATGGCCGGTCACACAGGAGATGGTGGTACCAACCCGCTCGGGCCCGATAACAAGTGAGTACTCCCATTTGGTACCCAGCCCTACCACCAGTCATGCAATGGATGATCATTGCTTACTTCCCTTAGTCGCCTCATACGACACCCGTGGGAAAGAATGGGGTCGTGAAACTTGTATTCTTAGTCCGTCACCACACGTACAAAACTACTACTACTACAGAATAAAGACACCGTATTGTTAACTAAAAAGTGAAGCCACTTTTAAAAGATGTGCGCGTGAAAGTGTTGTCACCGGAAAAAATAATCTCTATAATTTGGGTACATTTTTATAAGTTTTATGTTTTAAAACATAAAGGAAGTATAGGGATAGAATCATATAGGGAATATTATGGCGCTGACGATGTACGTAAAGTACTTACGAAATCGTCGAGTCGTTTGGGGTAATTTTAACTCATACTCTGGTAACACTCGTGGTTTAGGACACTTTGTTTTGGCATGGTTTTGTTTGTATTTGTGTGCGTGAGCGCGTGTAATTACAAGCTTGGCATGGTTTTATATGGCTTCACTGGATTGTTCGTAATGCTCCGTCTTTATTTTTGATGTGAAACATCTAATGCGGAGGGAGGATAAAATCGGCTGTTAGCGTGGCGACGCTTTTATTGTACTTGTCCCGTTCAAATCTTGCAAGTTAAATTTGACCCACTTCCCGGTTTCCGATTGAGCTGAAATTTTACACGCATAATGTTATATCACGTGACAATGCAATATTATGATGACATAGAGCTGATCTAATGATGGAGCTAGAAGGTGGACATAGGAACTCTATAATGAAATGGCGCAATCCCATCGAGTTTGGGCTCGTATGATTCGTCTTGCCGAGTACTTTATGTCTAGATGGTATCCAGGGGCTGATGATGAAGCTGGAAGGTGGCCACAGTAACTCTATAATGAAATGAGGCAACCCCGTCGAGTTTGGACACGTTTGATTCGTCTTGATGAGTACTTTGTCTTTAGATGATGGAGCTGGAAGGTGGCCACAGTAACTCTATAATAAAATGACGCAACCCCGTCGAGTTTAGACACGTTTGATTCGTCTTGATGAGTACTTTGTCTTTAGATGGTATCCAGGGTCTGATGATGGAGCTGGAAGGTGGCCATGCAAAACTCTGGAATGAAATGGCTAAACTCCATCGAGTTAGATCGTTTGAAATGTCCTGACTAGAACTTCAGTCATAGATGATATCCAGGGTCTGATGATGGAGCTGGAAGGTGACCACAGTAGCTCTGTAATGAAACGCCGCAACCCCATCGAGTTTGGAATCATTTGATTCATCTCGACGAGTACTTTGTCTATAGATGGTATCCAGGATCTGATGATGGAGCTAGGTGGCCATAAGAACTCCGTTATAAAACGACATAATTCCATCGAGTTTGGGCTCGTATGATTTGTCTTGACGAGTACTTTGCCTCTAGATGGTATCCAGCGTCTAACGATGGAGCTGGAAGGTGGTCACAGTAACTCTGTAATGAAACTACGCAACCTTATCTAGTTTATACTCGTTTGATTTATCTTGAGGAGTACTTTATCAAGTTACGATCATTTTATTTCTACAAAATAATTTCGATGTTTTCACATCTGCTAGACGTCCCTCGACGTCTAGTTTGTTTTTAGTTAGTCCTGAGACCACAAGTTGGTTCTTTTTTTTTGATTCTTCTCAAAAGTGTATACGCCTTCGAAACCGCAGCGGGCTACAGAGTTTTCGCATAAACCTCATAATTCAACCTGTTGCTATACACTCCGTTTTTTATGTTATAAGTTTTTAGGGTCGAGATTCTCTAGGGCTTAAGCTCGGCAGGCTACGCATGATTTATGTAATAAGTTTCCTATTTTATATAAACTTATGCCAATCGAAGTAATAAACATGGGTTAGACGATAACTAGTTTTTAGGTTATATCGCAGGTTATCGATATATTAAAACGGATACCAGTTTCTAAGTCTAATCAAGAGCAAAAGAAAAAGTGTCATCTCTTTGTTATGTTCCGTTCAGTAGGTTTGCGTGATGAGTGTGAAATCCTTGAAGTAAAACTTAACAATAAATATACATATTATTTGTGAATAAGGAAAAATAGATTTTTTGTACGAGCGGGAATCGAACCCGCGTCTTTTCCAATCCGGGGAAGTGCTCTAAGCCACTGAGCTATCGTACAGACCTGTTCGGTCATCCCAATTTCCTCATCACATTAAATTTGTCTTTACGACGAACCAAATAGTATGAATTTTAATTGCAAAATTAAACTTATACTTCTTCCGAGTCTGCTTGTACTTTGTATCCGTTAAATTATATTTATAAAGTTCACCGCGATACTATATTGTTCATTAGTGCAGGTGTCGTCTTTAAAAAAAGACATTACACAAGTAAGCATTACAACTTTTTAGCGCATCACTAAGTCTCAAAAACGAAGTATAAAATAATATCAAATAGCTGAATTTTATTTGCTTCAATATCATTCACCTCGTGAATAAATAATCATTTATGTCACTTTAAAATATTAAATGATATAATAGTAAACAGATTCCTTGCAGGTATTTTTCACAACGCAACGCATTTTGCCGTTGGCGCCATTTTAAACTCTTAAAAAAGGTGTACCTTTTTTACAAATGGCTGGTAGCTAGAGATAACAGAGGTTAAGAAAAATAACAGTTTTTTTTTATTCATTAGTACGACGCTGAGTTTTTTGTAATGAATGGAACGTAGCATTTTTGACTACCTATAGAATTTTTTTATGTAGTCTCTGAAGTTATTATATGATGTATCGGGTAGTAAGCAATACATTAGGCCTCATTGTAAGACGCTCAAATTTTAAGAAACACATTTGTCACGGGGAGATTGTATATTTTATTACGTAGGTAGGATATAAAAGAACAAAATACTTTAGAAAATCCAAAAGTGCACGCCTCATAATCTTCATTTTTCACAATAAAATTGATTATTTGATAAGTAACTAATAATGTATTGGTCTTACTAAGTAGTTTACAATAAATCACATAAATAGCGCTAATTTCAAAAAGTACTAATGTGGTTCTCATGTCTTATACGCCATCTAGCGCTAATTTTAAGAAGTACTTCTATATTGGTCTATAGAAATAGTTCTCACGAAATAAGGATAGCACTGGTTTTAGTGTCACGTCAAGCGTAAATATTCACTATTTTATGTTTATTTAATAACAATTAAACCACATCGAATCCGATCGTGAAAATTGATAGGGCTCTATTCGTAGTTATACTGTAACATAAAGGAAAAAAAAATACTCGATTAGTAAAGTATTTCGGTCGTTATCGTGTTATACATTACTTACAACACACGAACGTCCAAGACAGAACTTTTTTAAACAGTTTTTTAACTAGTTTAAATAACAAAAATGGCATCAAAAATATCATGAGTGTTAAAAATTGTGTTTTTTCTTGATATGTGTATGTATATATCATTTTACAAGTGCAATATATGATTAATAGAGACATTTTAAGTTTGAAAAATTTGTTGTTCTTTGTGAAACGAGAGCAATACCCACCTCAACGCTTGGCTTTAAAATTACTATATTCATAAGGACAAGCTACGCTATCATAAGCATGGCATGACAATCAAAAAAAGAATTCCAGCGTGCGCCTACGAGTTTATACTTTTTATACAACTTTTTATTTTCACCGCAGGCAATGATCCTCGATTCTCATCTAAGAGCCTCGCTCTATAACATCATCAAACTGGTTTCCGGAATTATTTTTAAATCCTAGGATGGAGTTCTCACTCTTACTTGTAATGTTTTCTCTTTCATACGTTGGACTGTAGTTTTGTAAAGGAATATACCCAATGAATACAGTATTTTATTTTTATATCATAGGTGTAACGTTTTTGTTACTCCTTAGAACTAGTTTTTATTTTTATTATTTCGTTGGCATGTTCATGCAACTTTCTAAATTCATAATACTTAATTATGTAAATGTTAAATACAGATGTAATTGATTGCTTTCGGACTAATTAACAGTCAAAGTGGCCAGTGCCAAACACAAGTAAACACAATAACTTTTTACTAACCAGATCTTGATTTGAATCCAAGACCTCAGTAATGCTTCTTTAATAGTATTTTTTTTAATATCTTACCACTTAGCGCGGGAGTTCATCGGTTAAACGGCTAAATCATTGCGCCATCAGTGTGAGCGTGTATACGCCTTTATACAAACTATTTAAATTGGCTTATTAGTCGAATGTAGACGGACACTGCTTGAATTACGTGATATCGAACCGGTAAACAAACATCCGACTTCTCAGAACGACCGCTCAGCAGATCTAACTAATTGTAAAACGGATTAAACGTTTTAAAAATTTTAATTTTAGAAGTGAAATAATCTATAGGAAGGTTTGAATAGGGAGAAAATTCATGTAAGTCGTCATCGACATGGTCACATGACATGTTATCGATAACACTATATTCTGTTCCTATTAATATAACTTATTGCGTTGGACCAGCTGTGAATGAAGAAATTTATAATTTTAAATAATATTTATTTTTGTTAATGAATGAATGCGTTATTTTTATTTACAAGTATTAAGTAATTTAACATCAAACAATTTGGATATCCAAAAATAACAACTGTTTGTTTATAGTTTTAAGTTTTCACTCCTGTCGGCAGTCCTTTAGACTGCTTTGGATTTTTTTTCTCCAAGTCAGACGCTTTCATATTGGAAGGGTTTAGTAGAAGTACCACTGAAGTAGCGTAACACAGTTCTAGTTGTATACCGGTGCAGAGACGGCACACGGCGGGTTTATATTATTTAATGCCCTGTGCGTTGCCCCGAACGAAGGACCGTCCGTTTAGGTTAAAGCAGGTGTTCATTTTTTTACCCGCTTTAACAAAAAAAAAAGGCTTTAGCAGAAGCACATTTTCATCCAAACAAGTTAGTCCCAATGTGACCCAGGGTTGAAATTGTATGCTTGTACTACTAGAGCCTCTATTGGAGGAACACGAACGGGTCAGAAGACTTCTTAATTAGCTATCATTAAAAAAACCAGATTTAAAAAAAAAATACATAAAATAACAAGAGCCGATTTCTTTCTAAACCATGAACACTCTTCGTTCGTAGGTGGAATATTTAATTATTCTTCCTTCTTTTTTGATTATGACAATGCATTTAGTAAGTTTAGTAAAAATCATTCGTCAAACAAGTCACAGTCAATGTCATACAAAGTTGGTCATATTCAAGTCAGTCATGCTTCAGTAAAATGGTGGCGACTTTACTGGATATTCTATGGAGTTGTGGAAGCAACACAAAAAAACAGGTTACGCCACATTATATCATATCACTTGCGAACACTTATGTACATACAACTGAACAAACTGAAGACTCATTAAATTTGTATAATAACTGCCTCGGTGGTGTAGCGGTAGTGTATGCGACTGCTAATCATGAGGTCTCGGGTTCGATCCCCGGGTCGGGCAATGTTATTGAGCTTTTTCCTAAAAAGAAAAATTCTCAGTAGCAGCCCGGAGTTTGGAAATGTGCTCGGTAGACGCCAATAGGCTCGCCCCCTATTACGTGGGACTCAAACATATCTGGCGAGTCGTGGGTGTGTAATACACCTCTGCCAACCCCTTCGAGGAATACAGGAGTGATGCTATGTAAATTTGTTACATTTTTAAAAGAGGCGAGCGAATCTGGTCCTAATTTTACACAAATGAAAAGATTATCAATTTAGATTTATATTAGATTTTAGAATATTTCTGTTATTTTAGTGTGAGTTGATACATGATACCGTGAAAAGGATTCTGACGGTTATTGCTTTGACGAACGACCCACGCATTTATCTATGGACTGATAAATTTTCTACTTACTTGACCTCAGCCTGATATAGCAGAGTTCGAATTTATTTATTCATACTGTTTAATACTAGGTACCTCTTACTTAATTTCTATTATCTCAGGTATTATTATTAAGTACAATACAAATATTTAAAGTAGCATAAACGGGTCTTTTTTCGCGTATAAAATAGGTGGTCACGGGACAAGAGTTGTCCCGTGTCCCAGTTGTCCCGTGACCACGGCTGCTGCAACGCAGTTGAAACGTTGGGTAAAAGGTAGTTAATCATTTCACCTATTTTATACGCGAAAAAAGACCCGTTAATGCTACTTTAAATATGTGTACAATTCGCGAATCTTTAAAAGTTACTATTACAATACAAATGTTTGGTATCTTGTGTGTATTTTCTTAAAGTACAATGTGAGAGTTCATTGTCATGAAAAAGACACGAGGTTGTTTATAAGCCTAAAGATATATATTTTTAAGATCTATATATTTTTTTAAATATTGCAGTCATAAAAATTTTTGCTTTTTAGAAATGGTAGGTATTAAGTAAATTCTAAATCAAATAATGCAGAAATCAACACAGTAACTGACGTTGAAGCCCAACTTTCTGTGAATTATTCCCGCCTCCTTTAAATGGAGTTTGTGACAGGATTACAATCGCTCCCCAATAAGTCTCGCCAAAAACTCTGGAATTGTCTTAAAAAAATCCCTATAAAAATATTGACGGATTGTGGAATGTTATGATAAAAACATATACGATATACTGAAATCGGATAAATATAGATTCTAAACATCAAAAAAAATGTACTGCATGGAATTCGTAGCCACACTAATACAATTTTGACCACTGCGCCATAAATACAGTCAATATTAACAGCACCAAACAAAAACTTGTAATACTTACATTCAAAGATCTCTGCTAACCACATGAAAGCCAGCCCATGAATCACTGAGCTCAAGATTGCACAATCCGACTATAAAGTATCAAAGCGTAACGACTTCAGATGTGGTTAACATTGCCATAGTTTACAGTTCGTTTTCCTTTTTAAAATGTACATCGATGATGATTGATGATGTTAGAATAGTATTAAAGCATAGCAAGATAAAATAATTCTTTTTTAAATTGCCAATTTACACTGCACTGTATTTTCCACTTCCAATCTATTTGTTGAAAGTAAAAAATATTTAAGGAAACAGATTGCTCTATGCCCTCAACACTGTATCCGTAGAATTTTTTAACTTACCGCTAAGAAAAATTAACATTTTCAAAAGTTGGGCAGTTATTGGTTTTACCCCGTTTTTCGAAAATTGAGTTTTCAATGGATGTTGACGTGTTGAGGTCCTAGGAACCTTCCCCGAATGTTTCCGCGTTGATTAGGACCGATTCGAACCGGTAGATCTTGAGAAACCTCAAAAAAACTACAATTTTTTTTTTTCAAATGTGGTTTTTTTGCAAATAATTTTAAACGGTTTTACCAATCTATTCCATAAACTAATCAGCTCTTAACATCAAAAAAACAAGGTCGATCGCCGCCAGTCCGGACAAAATCAGTTGATTAGTTCATGAGATACCGTTGTCGAAAAAAAGTCTGTTAAAAAGTCGTTTTTTCAGAATTTCTACGAAGTTTTCAGTCTGACCAGTTCGTGCTTTAAGATTCTTCAAAGAGCTCAAAAAGCTGCGTTGAATGCCGTAGACTTCGAGAAAATCGGTTCATTTATTCAAAAGTTATTGCTATTTGAGCTCCAAGAGCTCAAAAGCATAGAACAGTTAATCTCTTTGAGCTCGGAGAGCTCAAAATGACACTAAAATTATACTTTTGAGCTCTTTGAGTTCAAAAACGTAATAAGTGCAATTTTGAGCGCTTAAGTATCAAATTAGCGGGAAGTTGCAGAGATGGCCTTTAGGGTCAACCGTTTTCCAGATTTTTTTTCTATAGAAATGAGTCAAGAAAGTGTCTTCCACCTTTTACAAATAATAATGACTGAAATATTTTATTCAAATATTATGCGATTGCAAACAGTAATTGTAATGTTTGCATAATCACTTATTTAATAACTAGTCTATTATAATATAAGCATAACGTTTATTTAGTTGACATAGATTATTACGCGCGTCAAGTTACGTGATAATTACTTAATACTGAATTTCTTTTTCACATTTTTGTATTCACATTTTTTAATGGTAAAAAAACATACGCTCGTGACTACACCGACCTCCCACCCGGGTGTTGTGGATTAGATTCCCATATCGGACACCTCTATGTGTGATCCACAAATGGGTGTTCCAAGTCCAGAATCAGTACTTTGTGTCCGTGAAATTGTATATTTTGTTTGCAAAGTAAACCCTCGATAGCGATACAAGGATTATTACTTAAGAGTGGGTGTTATATTTTTAAATAAATAAATGATAAATACAGCCCGCTTGATGGTAAGCGAGACTACCCATTCTGTCTTGCCAACATTGACAGGAAATGGAGGTGTAGAGATTGGATGAGTGGTTTCTCCCTACAAGCAATTAGTATCTAGGAATATAGTTAGGCCGAGATACCGTTATGTATAACGTTACATATATTATATCCTATAAGAATCTGATGATACTTTCCGGTTAAGTCGAGATTTTAATCACGTAATCTTGTGATCGGAAAATACGCAAACAGTTGTTTGCCACAGCTGAAAATAAAATATATTGTAGTTGTCAAGCGCCCGCCGCCTAAGCGTTACAGATATTTTTATTTATTATCCAGATAAAGTTACAAAATAAGCTATTACGTAAAAAAGGCGCTATGAAAATAAACCTATTTCGCGAAATTGCCTGCCGCGCCTTTGGCGTTTTATGAAAAATGATATGACCACGCAAAGGTATTACGATCATACAGCCTATTCTACCTGTTAGGATATTGTGCAATAGTTTTTTTTTTAAATATAAATTGGTAGGGTAAATCGGTTTTAGTTTAGCTTGATAGATGATTGTTATTATGAAATACTAAGTGACTTGGATTTGATTTATTTTGTAATACAATAAATAAATACTTGGACTAGGTAAAGGGAATACAATATTGTTGATTCTTATATTAGTACTAACTCCGAGATCTTGGATTTGAATCCCGCGGGTCGTATAAGTGGAACTAGGAGCTGGATTTTTGCCTTGTATTTCCACTGTTACGTCCAACTAATCTGTTTTTCAACTATGACTACATAATTGACTCAGTTTAAATCGACAGTGCATAACTTCGTAAATTAGTTGTACATCTGTTTACCTACCATTATGTTAGTTGTCACCGAAAATTTACGGATCGGTTAAAATAATGAAATTGATTTAAGTAAAGAACAAATTATTTGTGAATAAGGAAAAAGATTCTTTTTTGTACGAGCGGGAATCGAACCCACGTCTTTTCCAATCCGGGGAAGTGCTATAAGCCACTGAGCTAATGCATACATGCATTCCGATAGATGGCGTTGGTCGTAAAGACAAATGTGATGAGGAAATTGGGATGACCGAATAAGTCTGTACGATAGCTCAGTGGCTTAGAGCACTTCCCCGGACTAGAAAAGACGCGGGTTCGATTCCCGCTCGTACAAAAAATCTCTTTTTCCTTATTCACAAATAATTTGTTCTTTAAAAAGTAGCGGAGCATGTCAAATGCTAAAAAATATAGATCAGAATGGAATGTTGACACAAATAAATTATGTTTTAAGCCAAAATAAGACGCTTCAAATAGCTAGGTGAACTAAAAAGTAGTAAATAATATTAAAATAAATAATGATTGTAAAAAAGCGTGGGGTGCTTTTTACTATTATAGATAGGTGAATTATTTGTAACATTTGATTATGCACCCCACTGCCTCGGTGGTGAAGCGGTAGTGTATGCGACTGCTAATCATAAGGTCTCGGGTTCGATCCCCGGGTCGGGCAATGTTATTGAGCTTTTTCCTAAAAAGAAAAATTCTCAGTAGCAGCCCGGAGTTTGGAAATGTGCCCGGTAGACGTCAATAGGCCCTATTACGTGGGACTTCAACATAGCTGGCGAATCGTGGGTGTGTAAATACACCTCTGCCTACCCCTTCGGGGAATACAGGCGTGATGCTATGTGTGTGTGTGTGTAATATTAGAATAAATAATGATTGTAAAAAAGCGTGGGGTGCTTTTTAGGTGAACTATTTGTAACATTTGATTATGCACTTCGCGCTTTTTTACAATCATGATTTATTGTAATATTATTTACTACTTTTTAGTCAACCAGCTATTTAAAGCGTGTTATTTTAGTTTTTTTTAACTATAAGTAATTTATTTTCTTCTTTTTAGTCTCAAAAAACCACGTTCGAAGATTCCGTTATAATTAATCCTGACGATCCTATTTAGAATAATGAGATAATCTCATCGAATCGTTAATTTGCCATCGGCCCTCAATAAGTCTACAAAGTTTGAACGAAATCTGATCGTTGAAAATTAGCCAAAATCGAACTCAAAGAAGCGGTTAAAAACGAATATAAAAGCGTGTTCAAAATTGAGAAGAGAGAGATGAATGTAAGTATTTGGCACTATGTTCTCTCTGCCTATCCTCCGAGGGATATGGCGTGATGATAATAATTTAGTAGTAGTATAGTAATAATATTTTTCGGCATTCAAATATAGTTCTTTATACTATCGTTCTTAAGATAAGTTATGGTTAAAAATACTAATGTTTCGGTATTTGCAGATTAAATTAATAGGGCTGTAGAATGATAAATCTTTATCCGTCATTGTAATTAGGATTGAAAGCAGAAACTAAACGCATAGAGAAAGGCTCAACATAGACTTTCACAATAATAATGGCGTACGCACAAGTTATACGTGTAACCTTAATTATGAGTCTATAAAAGCAGTTTATGATAGTTTAACGACATCGACTAATAATAATTAAATGACAGTGTATTGTAGTAATAGTGCAATGACTACATATATTATATTATGTCAGCGGCTTAGGTACATACCGATCTATTCGATTTCCAAGCAGGACAACTCTTTGTGTGGACCACAAATGGTTGTACACAAATACTACTTCTCGAAAAGTTGTAATTTGTGTATGATGTGTACGTAGACAAATGTGATGTGGAAATTGGGAATGGCCGTCGCTCACTGCGATAGCTTAGCGGTCTATACCACTTTCCCGGATTACGCAGGTTCGAATCCCACTCGCAGTAGTTCTCTTTTTCCACATTCACATTTTTGTTGTTTAAAGCTGAGCATGTCAAGTGCAAATACAGATCAAAATATTTAAGTCTTTATCACAAATGGTTGTTCTGTGTTAGTGAAATTGTATGTTTGTAAAGTCCCCCGCGATACAGGAATTAGCTCCTAGTACAGGGTGCTGTTTATAAAATAATGATACGACTAGTGGTAATACCAAAACTGCAAAGACAGGATAATAGAGTTCAATCCTCAGCCAGATTGACACCTCACAAGACACACGGCTCTGACCTTTAGAAATTATGTAGGCTCTTCACAAATTGTCACTGCCCGGAGAAAAAACATCGTAATAAAAACTACATGCCCAAGAGATTTTTCTCTAACTGTGGACAAGTATTGGGGTTAGAAAAAAAGTATAGTACCTATAGCAGTTGAGTTTTCACATTAGGTTATTAGGCATTTCGTGTTATAATTTCCATGAACGACGACAACCACCTACCATCAGGACAAAATATATGATCATACATTATGTATTACCAAAATATTGGAAACACACTACCCAAAAAAGCTGGTATTTTTTTTGTAAGGCAGGTTTTACGGGCTAAGTTTTTAAGACCATACATACCACTGCCTCGTGTGAAGGTGAAAGTAAAAAAAAGCTTTTATAGTTTCCTTTTGATCTATCGAACAGGCAAGGGCTGCATACCACATACAGCCAAGTTTTATTTAACCCACAATCTATTCTCATTTTCTAGCGTTACAAGTTTTGAAGTATAACTTTTTTTTCCTTTTCAACAGACAAGACACTAAGAAATAATCCTTGTAGCGCGGGGGAATTTACAAACATACAATTTCACGGACACAAAGTACACCCAGATTCAGAAAAAACATTCGTGGGTCACACAGGGACATTCCTGTGTGAGAATTGAACCCACAACACTCGGGCCGCTATCTAGACCATTCCGCCATCTGTGCAGTCAGGTTAAGGCAGTGATAATCTATTGGTAAGGCCAAGAACTGCCAAAAGTTAATAAATTCGATCCCTAGTTTTATCTCAGCTTCGCAGGGCTCGCAACTTGCGTAATCTGTCGTCAATGCCGCGGAGGATTTCACAAATACAATAAACAGTTAGAAAAGGCACTACAGCTATTATTACAACAGCTATTGGCAGATCTCACAACTTTTTGATTGATTTTTATGTACTTAGGTATTAAAATCCTAGAACTCGTCACAGGTCCGATGTAAACTATAATGCTATTTGTCCATTTCTGAACGCATCCTTATTTTTTGCGCTACCTGGACTAAAATAAAAATAAAAACTTTATTGCCCCTATTTAGCGCTGTAAGTTGATACTACGCAAAGGCACTACAGTAGGCCCTTTCTAAATACAGGTTTTCTATTGTTGAGTGTGTAATTACAATACACGGTATAGAACACCGTTATAGTTAGTTAAAAACAATTATAATGTTGTATAAGTACCTATTCAGTAGTCTATTTCCATCAATGTGCCGTCTCGAGGTACCTATCTTACCTTTTTAAGGCGGGAAAAAATGTCCCTAACCGCACACCCCGTCGTTGGGGGCAACGAACAGGGTAGTGTGGGGCCCTCACCCACTAAAGAAACCCGCCGTGCGCCGTCTCTCCGCCTTTATTGGCGGGCCACTGGAACTATATTACATTTCTTCAGTGGTAGGTACCTATCTTACTTACCACCCTCTTACAGCATATCGGCGTGGAGTAGGTATTACCTAGATACCTAACTGTAACTAATGCTTGTGTTCATTCGGTGAGTAAGAGTAGTGCTGGCTCAAACCTCCCGCTTGGTGCCTCTGGTGGTAACTACTTCTATATGGTAGGCTTACCATCAGACGGGCTGGCTTGTACTTACAACCATCGCAGTGGGTAAAACAATAGCTATCACCAGTTCTACAGAAAATGTGTAGAATGATGACACAATCACAATGTGCAGTAGGTACCTACCTACGTACATAGGTAAGCTAAACTAAGTAAGAATAACGGAGATTCCGCCTAGAGAATAACAAGATTTTCCTGTTTATTACGCCTATGACTTCTTAGTTCAAATACCCACACTGCATACTATAATGGTGGAGTAAGATACGTGCAAATACGCGTAACAAATATATAACAATAAATTTCAATAAATTAAACAAAGACATTCCAATCTAATGACTAAAGTTTAAGATTTGAATCAAGAGATACAACAAAGCCGTTGCGCGCTGTATTTTTTTTCATTTTTTTTTATATGTATAAGGTAGGTAGCGGCGGCCGGCTTTCTGACAACTGAACACATTCAGTGAAAAGTTGCGTTCCTAAGAAACGGTATGATAACAAAAGAGTTTATCTTTATTTTGATTACCTCGATTGATATCGCCAGGGATCCAATTGCTCACTAAACACGGCAAAAGTAATATTCAAACACACAATTTATAGTTTTAAACTGTAACAAGAGTATTTTATGGTTGAACGACACAATGAGCGCCCACGCCACACCTCGGGCACTTTCGAACCGGTTTTGTATGTAAGCACGTAAAAGTAATCACACCGCACTAGAGCGCTACGCGATAGGATCACACTTCACAACCGACACAGCGAGACTGAACGTTGAAAAAGTAGCGCAGTGCTGCCAGTGCTGTATTATTGTGACGAAAAATAATGTTGGGAAATAGTACGGTTTTAAGAATGTCCACGTAACACAAACTGTTGCTGTTCTCAATGATTTATTTGTTATTCAACTGTCGAAATAAAAGTGGACGTTAGTGAATAACATCTCACCGAGTTTCTTTAGAGGGGAAAAAAGTTTCAACAAGGGAAACAAGTAAATTGCTATGGCACATACAACTCCAAAAACAAGTAAATAATACTTGCCTCATATATAATAAAACATATTTAATTTTGAAAAATAATACACTGTCGAAATGTTTTCAATCATATTATGTTCAAAATTTTATTTAATTTAATCTTTACTAAAATAAAGTTGAAAGTATTTAAAGTTAAATTGATTCGAGTATCTATCATATCATTAATCGACCAATTTCCATCCATCCATGCAGTGGATGTTGTTAATACTCGAGAGAGTGCTGCTGCCCACTCCCTCGGTATTCACTCCCGTGGGCAGAGAGGGAACCAATTTATTTGTTGATTTATTTATTCTATAAATACTGTCACATCATACGTATAAATACATTATTTCTTTAAATACACTAAAGGTTTAATTATTTGATATGTATGACATTTACGGTGTACATAGCATTGGCAAAAATAATTTACAAAAACAGATCGTATTTTAAAAACTTAAGAATCTAATGGAAATGAAAATGTGAGTAATGAAAATTTATTTTAATCGACTATACCTAACAATAGGCCGGACTACCGACTCATCAATTAAAATATTCTGTTATAAATCTATTAGATATTTATAAGAATCGTTCTTGTGTTTTAAATTATGTTTTCTACTTTAATAAATCAAGAAATAACGAAATACCACAAACTCAGTAACTGGCAACATCTTAAAACAACTTTCATCGAGCATTCGACTAACATCGGCGATCGTCGGCTATCTTCGAGTTTACGGTTCATATCCCAAACGGTCAGTTGAATTGAACTACAGAAAATAAAAGTATTTTTTTTAGTTACCGTCTGCATACTATAATAATAATAATAATAATAATTTATTAACCAAATAATACATCCATTTTATAACCAAAAACTCCATTTATTTTTTTTGGTAATGTGTATCGGAGAACTTAAGATATATAAAAGAAGACTGTTTAATGCTCTATTATGTTTTTATGAAAATAAATATCTAAAGATATTTTTTCTATTTTATATTTATTTATTACTTTTAAATTCCTCTAATGTGTCACTTTTTTAGACAAATTATTCAAAGATTTCATAAAATAAAACACTTTTATTTGTTAATACTTTGTATGGTTTCTAAAATAAATCAAAGACTATTTTGTACACTTATGATTTTACATAGTTATTAACAGTTTTATTAGAAAGATAAGGTATCAAAACTATACATATATTATATAAAGCTATATAGCAAATTTTCAGACAAAAGATAATCTGACCGTTAGAAAACACATTATTAAACAATATTTTACGCAAACAAAATTAAATTCTTTAGCATAATTCGTGTGAACTTAAGCCTAGAAGTGACAAATAACAAAAATAGATTTTTGTACTTGCGTAATACTTGATCTAATAACTAAAACATTCTAAAAACAGTAAGTAAGTATCAGACAAAAACACAATGTAATAACAAAATGATAAAAATAGACCTTTAAATTTTCTATTTGATTAAACGAAGTTTTATAAAATAATGTTCTAGGTGCATCTTTCGTTATCATATTGTCACGGCTAATATTGTAATAGATTTTGTTTGGATGCCCAGGCGTATCCTGTGCTAAAGTTTTGAACAACACAAAATCGTAAGAACTTATTTCAGTCAAGGTTTTCTTCCTTTTTCCTTCGCTGACCTGAACACTTCGGGGTACTGGCTTGGCACGTAAATATGCCCAGATTTTAACCTTTTCTGTATCTGTTTTGACAGCATCACCGTTCAAAAATAAAATAAATAATTTACACTTACACCCATCCATCCATCCATCAGCCTTTTAACGTCTACTGCTGGACATAGGCCTCCCCAGGGATGGGGGATAGTGTCGTAATCGCCACGCTTGGCAGGCGGGTTGGCAATCGCAGTAGATGTTGTTAATACTCGAAGGAGTGCTGCTGCCGGCCGCACACGGCAAAGCCGGCCCCACACGGCAAAGCCGGCCCCACAGGGCAAAGCCGGCCCCACTCGGCAACCCAGGGATGGGTTACATGGATGTAACCCATCCCTGATGGATTTTAACATCCACTCCTGGACATAGGCAATACACTTACTTCGTGTATTGCTACAGTGGTATTTAAATTAGGTATTATTTTGTAAACTACATCATTTAAAACTTGTAGATGCAAATGCTGAAAATTAATATGAATAGAACATTAACAAACGTAATGTAAAATTTGGAAGTGCGTGGGTATTAATAACAAATTACGCCATCATTTTCTTTCAAATTTTCAGATTCATCCATACCAACGGATGCTTATGGAGTGTTATCGCGTAAAACTATATCAATCATGTACTTGTTTCTTGAGAGAGTTACCGCTTCATTTTGTCCTAATAAAGTAAAAAGTAAGCATTGTTGCAACAGTTGTAACGCGTTCTAAGATAAATTATAAACGCTATATAAATCAGAATTAAAGACACATTATTAAATAATACTCAATAAAATACTTGTCTTAACCGACAGTACAGTTATATCACATGTTATATCACTTCTACTTATTATATAACTTCGTGTATTAACTATCGCTAAATCAAGAAAAGTGTCATTTAACATGGTATGACAGTTCTATTCCCTAATTTTAAAATACGTAGTTAGAATAACTCAAAAATATGGTCACTTCACATGATGCGACTGTCTTTTTGCAGAAATCAAAGCAATTATATGAGAATTACTTACGGTAATAGGGTCATTACACAGGTTATCACAGTACTATATGCACTATATGCACGCCCGCTGTGTATTAACTTTGATATGACACTATTTACGCTGCAAAAGGTAGGAAAGTGGCTCAGTGAAAAAGGGTACTAAATGCCATATCTCGGTGAGGAATCACACTATAATTATGACTTTTTTTAGTTGATAAAGGTTGCATTTGCGATTCTTAGAGGATACTTATCTCAATTTCGTATTTTTATGTGTTGTGACACTGTCGTTGCCGATGTGCGATATGTTATTATATGTTTTTAGTGACAGAAACCCTTTATCTTATTTATTAATTTTTTAGGAAATGTTATTATACAGCGAGGTTGTTAGAGGTTTATATCAGTAGTTTTTAATCTCAAGGAGTTGAATTCGAATCCTGGGTTGTTCAGAAAGTACCTTAATAGGTACCTAATGGTGGGAACCTCTTCCTTCTGTAGTCGTAAGGCTAATGGCCAATGGGGCGTATTTGATAAAAAATAAAAACGGATGTTATAGAAAAATATATATTAATCTTATCTTACTATCTGCGAAAGTTTCGATGGATGTTTGTTACTCAATCACACCAGAATGGCTGAATGTATATGGATGAAATTTGGCACAGAGATAGATTATAGTATACTTGTTGTTGTAGGATAGCTATTTTTGCATAGTTAGTTACTGTGCCGTAGAGTACCGTATTTATATTCTGAAGTCCACGCAGATCAAGTCTTGGGCGGAATCTAGTTTAATTTAGGTACCTAATGTTGATTATCTTTTTACGCCAATGTTGTCATTATCGGACATCCACATTGGGAAGGATGTTGACCTATACCGAACAGGGCAAATAGGCCTGCGCTTTTTCTGTGTTGTGTTGTGACCAACTAAGATTACAATAATTGTCACTACCACCACATCTTTCCCAACAGTCTCGTACAGGGCGAGTAAAGGAAGTAAGCAGTTATCTCTGGTGGTAGGGTTGAGCACCAAGCTGACTTCGCAAGAGCGGGCTAGGGGTGGTAGTTTCCTGCCCAGCGAGGTGGCCAGGTGGCAGGGCAACGCCCGCCGAGTTGCCATGGCCAGTTGGAGGGCACGGCTGGAGACGTTCCGGGCCGCTCTCTGGATCGTAGGGGCGCTCCAGCCTATGCTGGAGGAGTGGGCAGGCCAACAGCGTGGAGTCCTCACCTTTTGACTGGTGCAGGTGCTGTCGGGGCACGGTTGCTTCGGCAGATAACTACACATAGTCGCAAGGAGGGAAGAGATTCCTGGCTGTCACCATTGCGGCTGCGACGAGGACACAGTGTGGCACACGCTCTAGTCGTGTCCGGCTTGGGCGGAGCAGCGCCGTGAACTCGTCGCGGCTATAGGGAGAAACCTCTCGCTGCCAAGCGTCATTAATTGGGCCGCGGTCGCTGTCTTATGCGAGAAGGTTATCTCGCGGAAGGAAGCGGCGAAGAGGGCCGTGGAGGAGGATTCTTCCGCTGACCCAACCCACTGCCTGCGACTGAGGTAGCGCAAGTGCGAGTACTTGCGCCTCATGCCGCCCTAGCTGAGGCTGCGGGTGGATGGACCGGGGAACGTCAGCCACCCACAAGGCCTCCCGCGAAGTTGCGACGCTCCGTGTTCGGATGCGTCGCTCAGTAGAGGGTACCCGAGAGGATAAGCCGCTGGCGGACCACTGAAGTAATCCAACGTAGTTCAGGGGGAGAGACGGCACACGGTTAGGTTTACGGTTAGGTAAATTTTTTCCCGCCTAAATAAAAAAATAAATAGGTAAATGGATTGAGTACCAAGTAAGTCCTAGTCGTAAGGGAGGAAATAGATTTTTTTTATTGCTAATGATGGCAGACGAGCCTTGGCCCACCTGATGGTAAGTGGTAACCGTCGCCCATGGACTCGACTATACCGAGAGTATTGTCAAGCCGCTGCTCACCAATTCATTTCGCAGATGAAATGAAGTTTAAACGGCTATCTCCTGCTACAGCCAAAACGCAACGATTTGCTTCATGGCCGGTCACACGGGAGATGGTGGTACCAACCCGCTGGGGCCGGATACCAAGTGAGTACTACCACTTGGTACCCAGCCCTACCACCAGTCATGCAATGGATGATAATTGCTTACTTCCCTTAGTCGCCTCATACGACACCCGTGGGAAAGAATGGGGTCGTGACACTTGTATTCTTAATCCGTCACCACACGATCTCCATGAAATGGAGTATCAAGGATGATAACGTTTGTTTCCTAAGCCATTAACATAGACAAAGGTAACAAACAAACACAATCTAAGCTTCGACCGGTTCGATACGTTAGATGGGCCCGCCAATCAAAGCAACCACGTGTATGTTCATCAGAATTCAAACTTCTTGATGATCGTGTTTTACTCGTATGGTGGTTCTATGTTAACTATTTGTAAATATTGTAGAGAGTGATAAAGCCTTGCTTGTCCCAGCATGAATCGGCCGGTTCGATTTCGGAATCTGAAGTACCACACCTTCTTCTCTCACAGAAGATCAGCGTGAAACAACGGCATGTATTCCTACGTATCCTTTTAGCAGTTATACTTTGGTTCTAACTTCTAATACGACTTACCAGAAAGTTGCATTAAACGTTTAACGCTACCATGGAGGGGGTATGATCAGACACCTAAACTCTTAACATCGACTCATAAGAAATTTCAAAATTTTACTAACGCCATCTAGTGACATTAGACATAATTACTTTATCGAACAAGGTATTTAAAAACATCACTGTGACAAGTTTTGCAGTTACGAATTTAATAATTACTTTATTTATTAATGATGCCAAACAAGTATAACTTCTCACGCGCGTACATAAGTACACGCATTTTAATTTTTTTAAATATCTCCTTACTATCCTCCTTTCACTTCCTATCCCTTTCCTTGGATATAGGACGCGCGAGTGATGTCTCTGGTGTTGCTAGCGTCTATAAGCTACGACACAGCTACGGTACGGTGTTAGAAAAAATGAAATGGTAAGCAGCGGCTTGACAATACTCTTGGTGTAGTTGAGTCCAGGAGTGATGGTTACTACTTACCATCGGATGGATCGTGGCTCCTCTGCCACCATAAGCAATAAAAAAACAAGTATGTATGTACCTAAAGGCAGGCAAAAAATAGAGGCAAAAATATTAAGGGGCCCAGAGCGGCATTTTTGAGGGGCCTTGCTAACAAACGACAAATATTAAGTCATTTTACGACTGTTTAAAATGTTGACGGCGGCACCGATTCTGTAAGTACGATTGCGATTGCGCATTCAGAGAAATCACGTTTTATTTCAATCGATAAAAGTCATGATTATTTTTTTTGTGTCTGTTTCCGTGGTCGCCCATCTTGCTTGCGGATGAGTACTCACTTTTTGTTGTTAGAAAGTTTGTCATGATTTGTCAATTAGCAGTTTGTGGTTTTGTCGAAAGACAGTGTTCAAGTATTTGTGGAGTACGTGTCGGCGTTCATCCATTCTGTTGAGACGACTGGTAACGTCTATACCACAAACTAAAGATTTTTACTTTTCTTGGTGGTAAAGTCTTATAGATTCCAACAAGCCCGTCTGTGGCCCTGGCAATATGCAGTTCCAGACACATATTGTGGTTTATGGAAGTTATAAGCCATGGGTGGACGTCTCTAATAGTAGCAAAATATTACCTACTAAACCAAAACTAGTTCTAACAACAAACGTCACTTTTGAATTTTAAAAATAAAAACATTTCTAATTTTATATTTTTCTTTTATTTTAGTACCTATTGTATAAACCACGACACCGTGTGGGGTCAGCTTTAGAAATGTAATGGGAGTCGTAAGAGCCGACAGAGGGAATACCATGGGAGTGGGCAGCAGCACTCCCGAGTATTAACAACATCTACTGCGATCGCCAACCCGTCGCCAAGCGTGGCGATTACGGCATTAACTCCCATATGAGCGCACAGGACCGCTCGTTGTGGCGTTCTCTTGGGGAGGCCTATGTCCAGCAGTGGATGTCAAGAGGCTGATGATGACCTATTGTATAAAAACCTGTTTTTTATCGTTGCAATAAATAAGTTCTTTCTTTCTTTCTAAAATAATTAATTATTTGTGTTGTGTAATATTTGTCTTATGAGGTAATCGAACAATATTTTTTGACATCGTCACGCGTTCTACAATTTTTATTTGTAGCTTCTAAATACTCTACTCCGTTCACATATTTTTTTCCCTGGATCCCTGAAATAATTTTTTAGGCCAACACCGGGATTTTACCATATAAAGCAATTTTCCATCAAGGGCAGAAGGGGAACATATTTTTTTTAAATCCTAGCTAAGAATTAGGACTATAGCGGGGGCAGGTCGATATAGATTTATATAAGTAGTCGCATAATATCAAATGACTTATTTTGTAATATGTATATACTTTTTCATAACATATCCAGCGAAAACTAAAGAAATCTTGAGAACATGACATTGGCATGCTTCTTAAAAACGAATACTTGTTATTTTTTTAACAACGCCATTAAATTAAGTCTATATCGTCATTAATCACAGAGTACCTTTGTACATTACCTAATCATACATTTAATTATAATTTTCTTTCTCTATTGACGGGATGATTTCTTTCGTGAGTTGCTTACTTTTTGATTGAACTGCATATACTTATATGAGTGGTTTAAAAGCTAATTAAAAGATATATTTAAATGCCAACTATAAGTTTTATTTTTATTTGCCATTATAGTGGAATGGTACGTAGCATAAAGATCTAACTACATTAAAGAACATCTTCCACGCTGACAAATAATTTGTTCTGAAAAAAAAAGAAAAATTAGCTGAGCATGTAAATAAAGTGCTTAAATACAGATAAAAAAAAGACCTAACTAAAGTTTAGGCACCATTCGTTTCCAAATCCAGGCAAAAGGACAGAGATGAAATGATGAGAAAGCCAGAAAGCATAACAAGGGTGAGAATGGACTTTGGCCCAAAGCCAAAGCAACCGAGTGACCCAAAGCCTTTGGGTCACAAGGTTGCTTTACTTCGATGTTCTGTAAGAGGGTCATACATCCCTCTTCGAGCTGGCACATTCATTCTGGGAGAAGCAAGGTTCTACCAAGGGTGTGGTCCCTAGGACAATGCTTTGTGTAATCTATAAAAGGTTGTTCTAAGTGTGGGTGTATTATGTATTCGTTTCGTTATATTACATGTTTGTAATGTGCCTGCAATACTGCGATTTCCAAGTAATGGATGTTCTCTTTATTTAAAGTGAAACGTCACAATGACACGATGTCATGTCGATATGATCAAGTGAGATACATTCTAACCTCCCAGAGCACTTCTCTGGATTGGATGGGACGCAGGTTCGAATCCTGCACGCAGTAAAGCTTTCTTTTTCCACTTTAACAAATAATTATTTCTGACAAGAGTTTTTTAAATAACTCTGCAGGTAACTAAATCACCTATATGCGTTATCTTAAGACCTAGAATATTTAGCCAATATTTATTATGGTAGTGAATAATGTCGCTGACGTAAATTGCACTTCGAGCACAGCATGACGTGACCACGCATTCGGAACTAAATTTACCAATGCAAGCTGTGTTTTTATAGTGATTACTCAGCAGTGTATTGATCAATTCAAACAATAGATTGCATTTGAGAGATCTCACAACATTATAGAAGTTACGATGAAAATAATTACGGCTATTAGAAGATGTGTTCTTTCCCCCGGATGTCATATGAGGTTGATAGAACGACATCTGCTGGGACAGCATAGGGACTAAGGGACAAAGTAGTGTCGTCCATCAGGAACCGCTACGTCTTCTGGCAAAATTTGTTCGGACTAAGAATACAAGTGTCACCACCCCATTCTGTCCCGCGGTGTCCGGGAGGTGACTAAGGGAAGTAAGTAATAAATTATCACCCATTGCATTACTAGTAGGGTTGGGTATCAAGTAGTAGTTACTTAATTGTGATTGGACCTGTGCGGGTTGGTATCGACCATGAAGCAATACCGTGTCTTTTAGATGTAGCGGGAGATATCCGTCCATTAATTTCATCCGTGAAATGAAATGGGGGGAAGGCTTGGTAATATTATTTATTTTTAAATATTTTGATCTATAAGTATTTTTTTTAGCATATTACATGCTCAGCTTCTTTTTAAAGTACAAATTAATTGTGAATGAGGTAAAAGATAACTTCAGTGTGAGCGGGAATTGAACCCGCGTCCCTTCCAATCCGGGGAAGTACTCTTTACCACTGAGCTAACGCACCGACCTTTGGGCCATACCCAATTTCCTCATCACATTTGTCTTGACGACTATTTTTTACCTCATTCGCGCCATCAAATAGTATGAATTTGAATTGCAAAATTAAACTTACTATATTGGATTAATGCATGTAAATACGTTCCGATAGATGGCGTTGGTCGTTAAGACAAATGTGATGAGGAAATTGGGTATGGCCGAAAGGTCGACGCGGTACCTCACCTCAGTGGCTTAGAGCACTTCCCCGGATTGGAAGGGCCGCGGGTTCGATTCCCGCTCGCACAGAAGTTCTCTTTTTCCTCATTCACAAATAATTTGTACTTATTTATTTTTTTGTATTCATTGAGCATCGGTTACCACTTATCACTAGGTGGGTTGGCTCATTTGTCATTATTAGTATTTTTTTTTTTCACTCAACCAGACCGCATTCGCAAATGGAGCTATCCCTAATCCTAAGTTTAGCCAGAAATACAGGTGTATAGGAGTGGTTCAATCGCAATCGACAGTTGATAGAAGCAGCGGACTTGTCAACATTTTTAAATTTAGTAAACCTTTTTTTTTTTGTTATCGCTGTGGAAATGTCTTTACGCATCCCCCCTGTGAGAAACAGGAGGTAGGACTTGCCGGGCACTCAGATCTTAATTGCGCCCGGAATATCCACTAAAACTACAGCGGCCCCTTCCACACCTATTAGCGGGGCGCCAGAGGGTCGTCTTTTGACATTCTACTCTGACAACTGAGTTTGGTTTGAATTGTCAGCTAAGAAGAGTTTGAATGAGAATAATAAAAATATGAATCTAAATAATTTAGATATTTTTATATATATTTTTAGCATTTGATATGCTTAGCACTATACATTAAACACAAAGTGAAAAATGTGAAATCGAAAATAACAGTCAGGAGCAGGATTTGAACCTGCATCTTCTGGATACCGTCCAGATGCTTTACCAATTCAGCCATCCTGACACGGCGTCACCCAAAGACGTTAAGTATGATGTGTTATCGAAATTAGCAGTCAGGAGCAATTGTCAGGATGGCTGAATTGGTAAAGCGTCTGGACGGTATCCAGAAGATGCAGGTTCAAATCCTGCTCCTGACTGTTATTTTCGATTTCACATTTTTCACTTTGTGTTTAATATATGAATCTAACTTTTTTTCAAACAATATTTCCATTTTTTTTCTCTTCAAAAGAACCTTCCATGGGCTTTAAGGAATATTTGAAAAAGAAAACAGTTCAATTGGTCCAACTGTTATTCAGTTTTGCGCTTTATAGCAACATATAGGTAGTTGATTCTGGTTTATTTTATACATATTTTATTTGTATAATAGGTATTTAATAAAATTAAATTTACCGTAAAGCTAAGTAAAGGTAAAAAAAGCCTGTTTAAAGATTAGATCCCTGTAGATATCATATCATCCACTTAGGCCACTACCTTATAAATATTCAACAATTTAAAATATTAACAGGTATCAACAGATAATAAAAATTATATTATTTTTGTCAAAGCCTAAAAATTTATTAAATGCCTACACATGCTTCTACGTATTCATAAAACAAAGGTAAATTACTTTCACTTACATTAAAATAAACAGATGTAACATTAAAATTACTAGACAGTAACCTAATAAAATAAAAGATAATTAATTGGATGTATAAATCTATGCCCGAGCTAAGACACCGTTCGAGTTTCGTGAAAGTAGAAAAATTAATGTAACTGTTAATTTTCAATGTTGCAATTATCAAGAAAATAATACAGATTGTTGTAATAATAAAGGATAGGCAAGCGAGTTTTTTTCCGCTAAATAAAAAATTAATGTAGGTCTTGATCACCAGTTTGGGGACACTAATAAATAATTTGGATTGCTGTTGAAGTTTTGCCGTGTGGGGCTGGCTTTAGAATTGTCCCACCCCTCTCCACTCATGGGAGTCGTAAGAGCCGACAGAGGGAATGCCGGGGGCAGCAGCATTCCTTCGAGTATTAACAACATCCACTGCGATCACCAACCCACCTACCAAGCGCGTCGATTACGGCATTATCCCCCATACTTGGGGAGGCCTATGTCCAGCAGTGGACGTTAAAAGGCTGATGGATGGATGGATGGATAAAGTTAAAATTATTTTTTAGTAAAACTTTTAACTAATTATAATAACTTATAATCGAGCTTATTGACATTGATTGTAAAGTATGAGGTAGCAAGCAATCAATTGCCCATCTATATAACTACATATTATTATCTCCAAATACTACTAACTGACCTGTTAAGATCTACCACACTCTCATGAATGAGAAGAATAGGGATATATATGTATACTACCCATCAATTCCTACAATGTCTTGACGTTGGTACCTACTCATTAATTTGAATTAAGCAAAAATTGAGAATATTCACTTGGTACAACTGCCCTATAACTAATAATGTCAGTACATTACAATTACTGAACTAAGTATAACTGATTTTTGTAAACCTCAACTTGCCTAATTAGAATTCTAAAGTATAAATATTTTTCATTTTAACTAAATAATGTATGCGCAGTATGTACGTATGTCGCATTTGCTAATACATGCCAATGCGATGATTCGCCTCTACATCCTTTAATGTGATATCAAACAAAGAAATAAACATTGTGACACAGTGTCGACACAACGATTCAATATTATAGTGGTTGTAGAGATCCATTCCAGAGGGATCGTATGTATGTTAATAGAAAAAATTATACACATTTTTTGCTCCATATTACTTACGTCCCTTCCCACCTTGGGGCATGAACGCCCTTGACAATTAGATGAGAATTATCCCACACTGAATAAATTGGTACAGAAATTTGAGATGTACTCGTGCAGTGGTCTTATCCTATGGATACTATAAATTCTGTCCGCGTGGACTTATAAGAATATAAATACTGATATATTTACATTCTGAAATCCACGCAGCGTAGAGTGATCTCTGTGTCCATTAATTATCTTTTTGTAAAAATAGCTATCCCATGGGTAACATTATTTTTTCTGGGATGAAAGCGTAACCAACAAACTCACCCCCATTATAATATTAGTAAGGAAGTAAGAAAGGATATTATTTCCGTAAACAGTTTTACTGAAACTTGTAGACTCACAGTATTGCAGTTGTCAGTCTCTCGGTCAGTCACGTTCCGGATAACACATACATACATAGATTCACACCTGTTCTCTTTGTGGTAGGCAGAGGTGACAGATTTCCATTTGCTAGATGAAATTTTGCCTCTATCACTCTCATTACATTCTTCACACATGCACTAAGGGCACTCGCGACCGATTTGTCAGGTCAGAGAATGTTAGCCGAGGTCCCCCCCCCCCAACTGCACATATCGCACTCGCCTATATAATATCTTTTTGTCATCCTTCTTTCCATCCTCTCTACGTGCGCAGACCATCTTAAGCCTTTCTTTCTCAATCTTTATCAATATGTTTTCTTGCACACTACACCCTTCTCTTACTAAACTGTTTCTTACTCTATCTTTCAATGTCACGCCACACATACTTCTTAAAGGTCTCATCTACACTGTATTTATTCTACTTTCATTATTTTTCTGCCATACCCAAATTTCACTTCGGTACATAAAAGTTGGCACAAACACTCTACCGTGAAAGGCCAGTCGAGCCTTTTTAGAGACTTCTGACTACGCGTAAAGAAATGCAGTGCCTCATTTACCTGAATGGACCCTTCTTTCAATATCCTTTTCGTACTCGTACTTCCCATGTCTCGTAAATAACGTTCCCAAATACACAATATCCCTTACTTATTCTACATTCGTTCCCTCAGTCATAATGTCACTTGGCTTGGTGCATTCATACCTTTCGAAAATTATCACTTTCCACAACATTTAGGTACGCAACAATGCAATTATAATTTGTTCATCAGGGTAGAACAGACACCTGACAAGTAAACCATTCATTTACAACCCATACTCACTTTCTTTCAAAAAACTATCCATGAACAGATTAAAAAGCCATAGAGACGCTACACATCTTTAGCTAACCCTCTCCGATATTAAACCATTCAATGTATGAATCATCTATCCTTATCCTAAGGATAACACACTGCGTTTAGATGCATCATAAATATTTGGCCTTTGAAAAGAAAGACATATAAAAATAAAAAATACGGCAAATTACATAGTATAAATTACCGCCATGAAACTTCCAGAATAATAAAAAGCAACTTATGGTTAATTTTTTCATTAAATATGGCAACTTTGTGGATGTCACTGTCAAATTCCATAGCTGTCATATCTTTTGTTGATTTTTTTATTTTTATTTCGTGTTCGAGGAGTTCGTGTTGAGCGTGAGTCTATTGGTCGAGTCTTTATCAGTGAAAATTAGGTACAAAAACATTGTTAGGTCTAATAAAATAGTGTGTTTGCAACCTTGTAATTCTAATAAACTGTGACAGTGATGTGAGAGCACTTATATACGTTAAAACGGTGAGTAATATTATAGAATGCGTGTAAACAAGACCAATGTTTCAATGTCATCTTTAGTACTTATTAAATTAATTCGTATTATTAAATCGCTGCCGCTTGTTCTATTATCTGTAATTGAAGCTCGATACTCCACCTACGTTGTTTTGATATAAATTTTGGTGGGTGATACAAACAATTTATTGTGATAAAACAAATATAAAAAGTATCACATAATTAAAATCTTATAAATATTTGAGGTGGGCCTTTTCAAAAGGGCTTGTTTCTTATTTTCGTAATTCTTTTATTTAATGCAATTTGGTCCATTTTACATTCTCAATGATCTTTAATGTTATTGTGTAGGTACTAATTATACAGCTGTAACAGAGCTGAGTTTTTACATTTAAGATACATAGGTATATTGATAAAAAAATACTGTATTAGGCTATATGGCATGTCTAAACACAAAACAATTTTTTTAGATGTTTTGTCTGTTTATCTGTTTGTTCGTTCACGCATCAAGCAAAAACGAGTGAACGGATTTTGATGCAATATTTTTTATTTGATAGCTCTTGATTAAAATTAAATTATTATTTTGGCTTCGGCGGAGCCGCGGGCAAAGGCTAGTTGTTATATGAAACAGTTTAGTCCCTTTTGAAAATTATATAATAAAAAAAGCATTCTGTTTCCGACTAGTGTCAAACATTTGGAGGTGTCAACATTTTTTTATTATGATCTGTCTTATGATGCCCCATATAATATTATACATTTTTTAATACTACTAGGGTGGTAACACACTCAGCCTGTCTGATTGTTGTTTTGAGTTTGGTTGCATTATGTATGTTTATAAAATTTGTCCGTGTGGTTACGGACTAAGAATACAAGTGTCACCACCCCATTCTTTCTCATGGGTGTCGTATGAGGCGACTAAGAGAAGTAAGCAATTATCATCCATTTCATGACTGGTGGTAGGGCTGGGTACCAAGTGGGAGTACTCACTTGGTATCGGGCCCGAGCGGGTTGGTACCACCATCTCCTGTGTGACCGGCCATGAAGCACATCGTTGCGTTTTGGCTGTAGCAGGAGATAGCCGTTTATTCTTTCATTTCATAGCGGTGAAATGAAATGGTGAGCAGCGGCTTGACAATACTCTCGGTATAGTTGAGTCCATGAGTGACGGTTACCATTTACCATCAGATGGGCTGTGGCTCGTCTGCCACCAAAAGCCATAAAAAAAGAAAAAAAAATCCTCCACTGCAGGGTTTTATTTAAACAATTTATTTTAGAGTATCTAAAACATATTGAAAATTTCTTCCCGATTCCTGATGAATTTTAAGACGAGATGAGGTTACAGACTGAAAGAGGAGTATGATATGATGATTAATAGATAAGAAGAATGAGAGATGACAACGAGAACAGTTTTGGCCTCCGACACTCAATCACGGTATGAAACAGTCGGAATACCTTCCATTGTTTCCTGTTAGCTCCTACTGATATTCTAAAATCTTTACTAATATTGTAAATAAATGAATATGAATAAATGGGGAGGTTGAAGCCTAGTGCACTTGCAGTATGAACAATCATCAAGGTTAAGTAACTTTCGCCCGGCTGGCAATCAGATGGGTGACCGGAAAGTGTGCAGTGGTCTCCACTATCAAATTCTATTTTATTTATATTCTCACGGAAATTTACACATAACGTCCTCTAGTCCCAAACTAAGCTTAACGCTTGTGCTATGGGTACCAGATTACGGATATAATATATTTTTCCGTGTGGTGACGGACTAAGAATAGAAGTGTCACCACCTCATTCTTTTCCATGGGGTGTGGTATGAGGTGACTAAGGGAAGTTAGCAATTATCATCCATTGCATGACTGGTGGTAGGGCTGGGTATCAAGTGGGAGTACTCACTTGGTATCGGGCCTGAGCGGGTCGGTACCACCACGTGTGACCGGCCATGAAGCACATCGTTGCGTTTTGGCTGTAGCAGGAGATAGCCGTTTATTCTTTCATTTCATAGCGGTGAAATGAAATTATGAGCAACAGCTTGACAATACTCTCGGTATAGTCGAGTCTATTAGCGACGGTTATCGTTTACCATCAGATGGGCCGTGGCTCGTCTGCCACTACATGCAATAAAAAAAAAAAAAGAAAGAATAAATGGTCTATAGAAATAGTTCTCACGAAATATGGATAGCATTGGTTTTAGTGTCGCGTCGAGCGTAAATATTCACTATTTTTTTGTTTATTTAATAACAATTAAACCACATCGAATCAGTTCGTGAAAAGTGATAGGGCTCTATTCGTAGCTATACTGTATTATAAATGAAAAAAAAATAATCGTCTAGTAAAGTATTTCGGTCGTTATCGTGTTAACATACATTATCCGAACATACCTACAACACACGGACGTCCAAGCAGTTTTTTAACTAGTTTAAATAACAAAAATGGCATCAAAAATATCATGAGTGTTAAAAATAGTGTTTTTTCTTGATATGTGTGTGTAGATATTATTTTACAAGTGCAATATATGATAAATAGAGACATATTAAGTTAGAAAAATTAGTTGTTTCGCGTGAAGCGAGAATAGTACACACCTCAACGTTTCGCTTATGAGGCGTGCAATAACTAAATTCCACACCACACCGTGTGACACCGTGCTAGAGCCTTGCTTATTCCAGCATGCATGGGGCGGCTTGGTTGGGGAAATACCACTCTCACAAATCAGCTTAAAACAACAGTAGGCACTACTAGCGTTGTGTTTCGTATGGTAACTGAGAGTTACAGGGTCAATATCCTCTCATTATTATCCTTCCTGTCCACCTCATATACCTTTCCTTGGAGATAGCGACGCGCGAGTGATGCCTCTGGTGTTCCTAGCGTCTATAAGCTACGGTAACCGCTTACTTGATTTTTATTAAAATAATATTTAATTTCAATTGTTTATTTTACAACTAGCCTTTGCCCGGGGCCACGCCGCAGCCAAACGCTAGCTTTTAGCTTATATCTCAGGTTCTCGATATAGTAGCGGGATGAAATGTATACCAGTTGTTAAGTCTAATCAAGAGCTATCAAATAAAAAAGTTCCATTTAAATCCGTTCGGTAATTTTAGCGTGATGCGTGAACGAACAAACAGATAAACAGACAAAAAATCTAAAACTATATTGTTTTGTGTTTAGACACGCCTATATATATATAGCCTAATACAGACATATTTTCTTAAATATCTTAAATGTACAACCACAGCTCTGTTACAGCTTTAGAATAGTACTAGCCTTTGCTTGCGGCTCCGCCACAACCAAAAGCTAGTTTTTAGGTTGTATCTCAGGTTCCCGATATAGTAGCGGGATAAAATGTATACCAGTTGTTAAGTCTAATCGAGATCTATCAAATAGAAAAAGTTGCATCAAAATCCGTTCAGTAGTTTTTACTTGATGCGCGAACAAACAAACAGCCAACAGGCAAAATATCTAAAAAAAAATGGTTTTGTGCTCAGACACTATCTATACTCGTATATCACCTATTACAGTAATTTTTTTCTCAAATATCTTAAATGTACAGACACAGCAACACTGTTACAACACTATAATAGTATAGATAGATTTACAATAATTTCCCTAATATATGTTGACAAAGACATTAGTAGTGCTTTGACACTCGTATTGTGTTATAACAGTGTTATATAAAAAAAAAACAAACCTCGTAGCTACCTATTCCGTCTTTAATTATAACTCATATTAATTAATGTAAATTGCTTCGAGATTTTTTATTTATCTACATAAAACACTAGACGCTATGTGTGAAACAGTTATGTTAGATAACTATCGTTTTTGTGAGACGACTTTTAAATTATGTTAATTATAGTTGTCGTTATAATCTGTAAAAAAACTAAATTTTTAAAGTGAAAACTTCTTTAGGCGCGTTGAGTACTTTTTAGGTGAACAAAAATCATGGAACTCGCGTCATCGTCACCGAACGCTCCGTTAGAAGTGAAAACTAAGTAACTAGGGAATTGCATCGTTGAGCTATTAGATTATTATGTTTTAATTAATTTTGGTTTGTAAAGAAGTGTTAATGGCCAATTATGGTCGACCGGTTTCCTCACGATGTTATTCTTCACCGAGCTGGGATAAATTGTAAACAAGTACACACATCATTTCGAAAAATCTCGAATAGTTAGAAGTGTGTGCCGTAGGAGGTCTGGACTTCGGACTCGGGATCGAATTCCATACCACTGTCTTTGCAGTCCTAGATTTTACTAACCGCTAGGCTATCACTGTATATATGCCACTGAAGGAATGTAATATGGTTCCGGTGGCCCGCCAATGAGACGGCACACGGCGGGTTTATTTAGTGGGCGAGGGCCCCACACTACCCTGTTCGTTGCCCCGAACGACGGGGTGTGCGGTAAGGAACATTTTTACCCACCTTAACAAAAAAAAAAACACTATATTAATAATAATAAGCTTTGGCTAAAGAGAACTGGCACAAGCCTATGGTACTTGGCATTGAGGACCGCCGGGAGGTATGAAGGAGCAAGGAGCTGCATGGACGTTTTTATCGGGCCTTACATGGGCCTGATATTGATTTTGCAGCATCTGTTTCCTGGCTGCAATTCAGTGATCTCTTCGGAGAAACTGAAGGTTTTGTCTTTGTAATAATGGGTGAAGTTGTGATGACGAATAACTACCGGAAATATATCCTGAAAGATGGTACGGTTGACATCTGTCGGGCATGCCACCGTCCCGGAGAATCACTCAGGCATATTGTTTCCGGTTGTACTCGTCTTGCCAACGGCGATTATTTGCACAGACATAACCAGGTAGCCAGGATTGTCCATCAGCAACTTGCTCTTAAATACAATCTGGTGGAAACAGAAGTACCGTACTATAAATATGTGCCCGATCCAGTTCTCGAAAATGACCGTGCCACGTTGTACTGGGATCGGTCTGCCATTACTGACAGGACTATTGTTGCTAACAAGCATGATATAGTGGTGATAGACCGATCAGAGCGCCGTGCAGTAATTGTCGATGTCACTGTTCCGCATGACGAGAACCTCGTGAAAGCTGAAAAAGAAAAGCAAATGAAATATTTGGATTTAGCTCACGAGGTCACCGACATGTGGGATGTTGATTCAACAATTATTGTTCCGATAGTCATATCGGTTAATGGACTGATCGCCAAGAGTCTCGACCAACACCTAATGAGACTCTCGTTGGACGGCTGGATTAAGGGCTTGATGCAAAAGGCGGTACTCCTCGACACGGCACCTATTGTGAGGAGGTACCTTACTCTGGAGCCCTAACCACCGGCAGCTTGGTCCCTGCACCCGATGTCGGTGGTCTACTATTTTATACATTTTTAAATTTGGTATGTTTATTTGTTTGTGTGTTTGTTTCTTTTCATAATATATTTAAAAATGTATAAAATGTGATATAAAATGAATAAAGAGAATAATAATAAACATTCACGGACATTTCACACAACGTCCTCTGCTCCCAAACTAAGCTTAACGTTTGTGCTATGGGTACCAGATTATGGATATAATACATATATTATTATTTTTTTGTAAATACATACATATAATAGATAGAAAACACCCAGATGCAGTATAAATATCTGTGTTCATCACACAAATAATTGTCCTGAGCGGGCATCGAACCCACGACCTCGTGCACGGAAGTCTGTTACACTGCCGACTACGCCACGAGCCTGCTTATTGTTATTGCTAATTCTATTATTGTAGTTATATTCTAATCCTTATAAAAAAATCAGACACTTCAATATGGAAGACGTCGGTACGGAGACTCTGAGGAAGTTAGCACCATGCTGGTCACTGGCCGGGGACGAGAGGCTGCTCACCATACTGCAGAATACACACAAGGTAATTAACACTGACACTTCATATCCTTGTGGTGACGGACTAAGCATACGAATTTTTTTTTATTGCTTATGATGGCAGACGAGCCACGGCCCACCTGATGGTAAGGGGTAACCGTCGCTCATGAACTCAACTATATCGAGAGTATTGTCAAGCCGCTGCACACCATTTCACTTCTCGTGTATGAAAAATGAAAGAATAAACCGCTATCTTCTGCAACAGCCAAAACACACTGACGTGCTTGATGACCGGCACAGGAGACGGTGGTACCGACCCGTTCGGACCCGATAGCAATTGAATACTCTTACTTGGTACCCAGCCCTACCACCAGTAATGAAATGAGTGATAATTGCTTACTTCCCTTAGTCACCTTGTACGACACCCGCGGGAAAGGATGGGGTGGTGACACTTGTATTCCTAGGCCGTTACCACACCATAGATATAGTATAACGTATAGATTACCAAAGCGTGTGAGCGAGAAGAAAATCTTATACGGCAACATAGCAAGATGGAAGAGGAAAGCAAATCTAATGTCATTGTAACCCATTTGAATGACAGGTATTCTACAGTCTTCTAGCTTGAAATTAGCTTCGCGGTTTGTTGATTTATTTGTGTTATAAATCTTATTTATTATACGATTATAACTATTAAATAAAATGGTTGTTTGTTCCGTGAGTGCCTGTGATGTAAATCATGCAAACAATCCTGATAATTGCATGTTTCACAGGTAAGTTCTCAGGATGTTATCACAACTTACATGCTTTTATTTTAGGTCATAATTACAAATATTTTCTGTTTCAGTTACAGATTAATTTCAATTTCATTGTTACTGTTTATATTTTAAATATAAATATGTCGCATTGTCAGTTACATATTTGCAAGGTTTTAGTAGAAAAGTTTTTAGGTACATATTATTATACACTAGGGCTTATACCTTGCTTTATCGGCAAGGTATATTGTCGATATTTATCCTAAATGTTTGGAACATTTTCTTCTACATTAATGGAAAAAATGCAATACCAGTTCTACAGCAGATATTGTCAGTCCAGTCGATTTAGTTAATTTAAAAATTATAAGTAGGTTTATGTTGCTAACAGCTGAGTGTATAATTCCCTTATAAAATGCATAATATCGTTGACTGACGTTGCTGGTGAAATAAATAAAAACGAATTAATTATGTTTGTTTTAATTTATTATGTCTGTTTTGTTTCATTAGTTGAAGATGATTATTTGAATGAGCGAGTTCGTTAAAGAAACTGATTTGTTTTATCATTTTATCAATAGTCAGTGTAACTTAAAACTTACATCACTATCCAACGCACACATTGACAAATCAAAATTGCTTACGTGTTATCGAGCTGTCAGGTGATCTATACGTCACTATATCTATGTACCACACAGACAAACGAGTAGTAGTTGAGGCTTGCTTATCCCAGCACGAATGGTCCGGCTCGATCGGGGAAGTACCAACCTCTCACAAAAGATCAGCGTGTAACAACGGGAGGTACTGCCGCTGTTGTGTTTCGAATTAAATTATTATTACTAGTAGTCAAGTAATACAACTTTTATTTCGCTGTTGGCACTAAATAAAAACATTAATACACCAATATTCCAAAAGAGGTGACCACCTTCCTTCAATACATGACCGATTTGGTCTAGGTAGGTGAGTCTGGGACTCCTCCTGTACCTGTTTGTTTCATTGGTGTGATGATGGTAAATGTTACGGCATTTTTCATTAGGAGATCTTTTTATGCCTATTTTTTAACATTCCTTCATTTTGAATATCCTTGTGGATACATTAATATCTTAGGTCCATTCAGAGTTTCGAACAGAATCCATTGTAATTATACCTATCGCTTATAATTGAGTATTCGGTCGATAACTTACTATGTATGTTGCGATGGCATTTGTTGCTGTTGACAGAGGCTGCTGGCGAGATGTCAGGAAGCAAACACCCGTCTGGAGGACATGGCCACTGCATTGGGCGACGCCAGCATCCGCCTCCAGAATGTCAACAACCAGTAAGTTACTACCTGCCCTACTGTTTCATTACATTGATTACTGGATATATATATTTTTGATGTGATAACGTCTTATAAATCGATGAACGCCGGCTGCACGCACGTAAAAGTGTCGCGTTCCGCCCAGAGTTGCTAAATCATAAAAATAGGTGGCGGTATTTAAAGTAATCTGACTACGTGGTTCATTTACAGTTTGTGAGATAGCGACCGATGCATTGTTTGTGAAACTCTCAGAAAACATATGACGTTATTACGTAAAAGTATCGTCCGTAAACCGACTTTACAGACAACCATATAGTTTTTTTTTAATAAAGACGCTACCTGCTCTTTGGAATATTAATTGTATCGCTAAGACAAATGTGATGATTGGGAATGACCGTTGGTCAGTGCGATGGCTTAGCGGTTAGAGCACTTCCCCGGATTGGAAGGGACGCAGGTTCGATTCCCGCTCGCACTAAAGTTCTCTTTTTCCACATTTCACAAATATTTTTTTCTTTAAAGTAGCTGAGCATGTCAGTGCTAAAATACAGATCAAAAATGTATCGCTTAGATTTTACAAACATACAATGTTACGGACACAAAGTACACCCAGACTCAAAACAATGATTTGTGAATCACACACCGGAGATCCAAACCCCCTCCCTATCCTCTCCTTATTATCCTTCCAATCCACCTCCTATCCCTTTCCTTGGTGAAGGCGACGCGTGAGTGATGCCTCTGGTTTTGCTAGCGTACTTACTATCTGGTCGGCCGTATGCTTCACAAAAATACTTGTCGCATGTGGGAATCGAACCTACAACATTCGGGCGAGAGTTCGGTCATGTTTTGGTTGTAGCTGGAGATAGCCGGCTATTCATTTATTTCTCATGAAATGCTGGGCAGCGGCTTGGCAGTATTTTTTGTATTAGTGGATCTATGAACGGCAGTTACCGTTCACTGTGAGGTGGGCCGTGCAATCTTCGCAGTCTTCGATCTTAATTCGCTATCACTTAAATATCATGCGCATTTGAAATCCTAGCGCATTTTATATGTTCAACTTTCTCTTAGCGGTGATAGCCGTTAAGAGGTCATTTCGCCGCTGTGTGCTGACCGTCGTAGATTCAATTCTTGAACTGAATTTTTAATAGTTTGAATGGCTTTTGTAGCCTATCTATCTATCTATACTATTATAAAGCTGTAACAGAGCTGTGTCTGTACATTTAAGATAATTGAGAAAAATTGTGTGAGGAAATTTAAGCGTTCACAAATATTTTTTAGGATTTCTTTTTGTATGTTTGTTTGCGTAATACGCAAAATACTGGACGGAGTTTGATGTTTTTTTTTTGATAGCTCTTGATTAGACTTAAAAACTAGTGGTGTTTTATCCAGCTACTATATCGGCTCAGCCAAAAGTTAGTTTTTACGTTATCTCAGGTTCCCGATATAGCAAAGTTACATCAAAATCCGTTCAGTAGTTTTTGCGTGACGCGCAAACGAACAAACAGACAAAAAAAAATGAGCCGTTACGGGACGTCTCGCAGGTGTGAATACATCAATTTTTTTTCTTTCTTCATATATTGTTCGAGTCTTATAGAATTCTTGGTAAGCGTTCTCTCGTTATTCATAGACGATTTAAAACTGTTATTGATTGACATTATACTTCCTAATTAGATGCTTTTGTCAACAGATGGCATTAAATACAATTGAATAAATTGGCGTGGCGACTTCCGGATTTACTCTCCCTCCGCATTAGATGTTTTCATATTAAAAATTAAAAAAAAATGTTTCGTGTTCAGACGCCTATATATTTTCTCAAATATCTTAAATGTATAGACACGGCTCTGTTACGGCTTTATAATAGTTATAATAAACTATTTCAAGCGAGCATAGTTTTCATGGTGAAGAAAATAATTCGCTCTAGAATAAAACAACGGGTCTGTATCCTTTATGTAAGAGAAAGTATGAAACTAAACCAGCTCGTCTGTGTTTACGCTAAACTGACTCTGGATACGAATTTATAATTTTTGAAATTTCACTGCTCTCGCATTAGAACTACTTATGTAATATCTAGATAAAATAATGTGTCTGTCCGCGTCTGTGTTACTGACTGCACTGATATTTTGATCTGCATTTAAATTAAAGAACAAATTATTTGTGAAAGTGGTAAATAGAGCTTTATTGCAAGCAGGATTCGAACCTGCATCCCATCCAACCCGGGGAAGTGCTCTGGACCGAACCAAATCAAAATCCAAATCTTCACTTCAAATTTGTTTTAAATGTCTGACTTTCGGAGCGGAATACTGTGAATTTTTCTTTTTACGAAAAAGCTCAATAACATTGCCCGACCCGGGATTGAACCCGATACCTCGTGATTAGCAGTCGCACATACTACCGCTGCACCACCGAGGCAGTATAATCATAATAATTTTTTAACCCCCGACGCAAAAAAAGGGGTGTTATAAGTTTGACGTGTCTGTCTGTCTGTCTGTGGCTCCGTAGCTCGCGAAAGAATGAAGCGATTTCAATTTAGTTTTTTTGTATGAAAGGTGAGTTACGGGCGAGTGTTTTTAGACATGTTTGATGAAAATCGGTTGAGTCGTTTAAAAGTTGTGGGGGGTGAAAGTGGGGAAGAATAACCGAATGTCTGCAAATATAATCGGATGGGGTCTCAAATAAAGCGCATCACGTGCACATTACAAAATAATATGTTCAATGAAAATCGGTTAAGCCCTGAAAAAACTCTGGGGGTAAAAGTGGGGAAAATACCCAATATCTGCAAATATATGTGGTGGGGAGAAAATGAGGATGGAAATCCGAATGTCGGTAAATTTACCCATGTAGGGTCGCAAATGAAATAGCATCACATGCACTTTACATAATTAATAATAAAAATGTATGTTATAATAAGTGTGTACCTATAAAAAGTATAAAATAAAAATTAAACTAAAAATTTAAAAAACCTCCGTCACAATAACCCGAGTTCCCTTTAAAAAGTAAAAAATAATAAAAGAAACTCAATCTTAAAGTACCTAAGTATGTACGAGTATTAATAATTCTAATAAAAATACATCGCGTTTGGGGAGCACTCAGGTTATTGTGTCGGGGGTTTTTAAATTTTTAATTTAATTTTTTAAAATAATATATGATGGTTAAGGCGTTTCCCAAGACATTAAGAAGGAATGTGTTATGGAAATTGATACTCCCGAGCAAATTTCGAGATAAGCAGAACGTAATAATATGGCTGTGTGGGGCCGGCATTAGAATTGTCCCACCCCTCTCCACCCATGGGAGTCGTAAGAGCCGACTGAGGGAATACCGGGGGGAGTGGGCAGCAGCACTCCCTCGAGTAGGTATTAACAACATCCACTGCGATCATCATCCCGCCTGCCAAGCGTGGCGATTACGCCACTATACCCCTAATTTGGGGAGGGCTATGTCCAGCAGTGGACGTCGAAAGGATGGATGGATGGAATAATATTCATCTTCAAATGTCTCTTTCAGATATTCGCACTTTGTGTTCTAATAAAATATTACATGAAAGTATAGCTTGTGGTAGATGGTAAACGAAAGGTTACTGTGTAGGTTTATGGCGTTAAGCAGCAGTCAATTCATTGAGAGCCGGGTGTACGAAGATGATGCTGACGCTGTAGAAGCACCGGCTAATAATGTATGTAACACCTCTTCCTCCTATGTTCCTTATATAACCCAAGTTTTATTGAAGTCAAAGAGGTTTGTCCGTGTGGTGACGGACTAAGAATACAAGTTTCACCACCCCATTATTTCCCGCGGGTGTCGTATAAGGTGACTAAGGGAAGTAAGCAATTATCAGACTGGTGGCAGGGCTGGGTACTAAGTGGGAGTACTCACTTGCTATTGAGCCCGAGCGGGTTGGTACCACCATCTCCCGTGTCACCCATGAAGCATATTGGTGTGTTTTGGTTGTAGCAGAAGATAGCTGTTTATTCTTTCATTTCACATCTGAGAAATGAAATGGTGAGCAGCGGCTTGTCTACTCTCGCTATAGTTGAGTCCATGAGCGACGGCCATCAGGTGGGTCGTGATAAAACAAAAAGCTATAAAAAAAAAGGTTAGTTTTCAATCTGTTCAGTACTAGCTTATCCACTAGAATTTACACGGAGCGCCTGCCTGCCTGACCTCCACGATGACTTCCCACTCAAACACGAGTGGAGTCAGATTTTTTAATAGTCCACGAGCTGATAGCACAAGATATATTTTAAAGCAGCTGTTTAAAGAGCCGATCATAAATGAAGTCACACTAAGCTATATTTTTTTTTATTGCCAACTGTTGGAAACGAGCAAACGGCCTACCTGATGGTAAGTGGTAACGGCCGCTCCTGGTCTTGGCAACACCAGGGCCTCAGCCAGCCGCCGCCTACCGTGAGTAAAGTGCTCTTCTCAAACCTCGTTTAAAGAGGGACAAGTGGTAACGCTGGGAAAACATCGCAGAAGGAAGTTCATTCCAGATCTTACACGTGGTAGAAAGGGACGCTGAAAATAAACCGTCTTGGACGAGATTTGGTCTCGCCTCTGTCACCTGTCACAATTTACGGATCTCGAATTTCTTGAGATACTTCAGATCTCGAACCTTCTTGAACTTTCCATTTTCGTACCTCGGAAAATGTATCTAACCGCACATTGCGACGTTTGGGGCAACGAACAGGGTAATGTGGGGCCCTACCCCACAATAAACCCGCCGTGTATCTCTCCGCCTGTACTGGTAGGTTACTGTAACTGTGTGACATTAATTCAGAGGCCCTCTATTTACAAACACTAAGTCTAGCCGGCTGTTTTGGTTGAAAAGCAAGAAATACTATGCTTATTAATAATTTTATACCCAGGAGACACCAAAATCCCCACCACAGGACGAATTGTCGATGGTAAAACGCAGTATATCGGTGATCGAGCGTAACCACGAGGTGATCACCATCGTGAACGATAGTGACACTTCTGATTCAGATGATGAAATACCTGACAGGTGAGTCTTCATTTCTTAAAAGTTGATCAGCATGTTGTAGTGGCAATGGGAAGATTAGGGGAGGAAAGTTCCCGAGTGCCTTTTACGAGGGAGTCGTTGGATGCAGGCGGCAAAGAATCGCTCGTTGTGTCGTTCTCCCGGGGATTAGTTTTGAGTTCTTCAACGCTTGGTGTTCTCAATCATAGTAGTTAAAAGTTATAACGCCTTATTTTTAGGGTTCCGTACTTAAAGGGTGCCAATGGAATCTTATTACTAGGCCTACGCTGTCCGTCTGTCAGCGGTATAGGTAGAGAGTTGAAATTTTATAGAATGTGTATTTCTATTGTCGCTACAACAACAATTCCTAAACATTATAATGGCTGTAACAGAGCTGTGTCTTTACATTTAAGATTTTTGAGAAAAAATGACTTTATTAGTATATAGTCGCGTCTGAACACATTATTTTTTATATTTTTGTCTGTTTATTTGCTCGTGAATCACACAAACTACTGAACGAATTCTTATGCAACTTTTTTATTTGATAGCTCTGGATTAGTCTTAAAAACTGGTTTCAATTTTATAGCATCATAGCATCACGCCTGTATTCCCCGAAGGGGTAGGCAGAGGTGTATTACACACCCACGGTTCGCCAGCTATGTTTAAGTTCCACGTAATAGGGGGCGAGCCTATTGACGACTACCGGGCACATTTCCAAACTCCGGGCTGCTACTGAGAATTTTTCTTTTTACGAAAAAGCTCAATAACATTGCCCGACCCGGGGATAGAACCCGAGACCTCATGATCACCAGTCGCGCACACACTACCGCTGCACCACCGAGGCAGTTTAAATTTTATACTGTAATTATATATTGGAACCTTCGATATAACTTAAAAACTAGCTTTTGGCTGTGACGGTGCCGCGGGCAAAGGCAACGTAAAATAAAATTTTAAAATAGAGGGGTTCCTCTTACAATAAACTTGATATTATTGACGTTATTTGCCGAGTCTCATGAACTGAAAATCACAAAAATGCGCATGACGATGGCCGCAACAAATTATAAAATTAGATTAAATATCAAAATCAATTTCTTTACAAGGACTTGATATATTTTTCACGGGCCTAGTGGCGTAGTCGGTAGTATAACCGACTTCCGTGCACGAGGTCGTTGGTTCGATTCCCACTCAGGACAATTATTTGTGTGATGAACACAGATATTTGTACTGCGTCTAGGTGTTTGCTATCTATTATATGTATGTATTTACAAAAAGAAAAGTAGTATAATGTATTATATCCGTAATCTGGTACCCATAGCACAAGCGTTAAGCTTAGTTTGGGACCAGAGGGCGTAGTGTGAAAATGTCCATGAATATTCATTTATTTATTGACGTTAACCTTATGTAAATAATTCTACAGTAGTACGGAACCCTTTGTGTGCGAGCCCGACACGCACTTGGCCGGTTTTTTTTTAAATAATTTCTTTCTGGAACCATATTTGGATATAAAATTTAAACAATAAAACTGTTGAAATGGGTTGCCGAAACTTGGGGGTTCGAGTCCATTTTCCATAAAAATTTCTACTTCACAATGTAACGTTGTATCGGTGTTCAGACAGGTGATGAAAGCTAAAGATATGTACGCGGACCGTCCGCTGCCGTACATCATCGGCTCCGAACCCTGGAAGAACAAGTGGCATGCAGGTACGTGGACAACAAGACAACAATAGGCCTAGTTTATTCATAGTAGTAGAGGATATAGCTAATATAAATGGTAAGTACCACCATCTCTGAGCAGACTGACCGCATTCATAACGACGACGTAATAAAGCGAGTAGGTACGAAAGAGAGTACCACTGAAGGAATGTAATATAGTTCCGGTGGCCCGCCAATAAAGGCAGAGAGACTGCACACGACGGGTTTCTTTAGCGGGTGAGGGCCCCACACTACCCTGTTCGTTGCCCCGAACGACGGGGTGTGCGGTTAGGAACATTTTTCCCGCCTTAACAAAAAAAAAGGTATGAAAAAGAGTATTGATGTAAAGATGCGAAAGGGAATGCTCCGATGGTTCGGATATGTGGAAAAAATGCCCGATGAGGGACTGGTTAAGACGATTTGCAATGCGATAGTCAGATAGTGGAAGGATGTAGGTACAGGGGGAGACCGAGACTCACCTACCTAGACCAAATCGGTCATGTATTTACGGAAGGTGGAGTCAGAAGTCTCCAAAACCGGCGAGCGTTTATGTAGAGAATTGTGAATGTTGAGGAAGCGAGAGATGTATGCAAGAATAAAGTCTTTTGGCACTCTGTTCTCTCTGCCTACGGCGCAAGGGAGATGACGTGATGATAAGTAAGTAAATATACTATGAGTAATCACAAGCCGCTGCTCAACAATTCATGTTGAAGTTGAAAGCAATGTACTTAACCGCACATCCAGGCGTTCAGGGTTCGCCGTGTGCCGTCTCTTTGCCTTTTTTGGCGGAGCAATGAGACATGTGATATTTCTTCAGTGGTCCGCTGGTGGCTTAGCCTTGTGGGTTCGTATCCAACTATATCACCAGTAATGCGATAGATGATAATTGTATCCTTAGTTAGTCTCCTCTTCTGAAGGTCTGGTGCTAGAAGACAGTGACACGGAGAGTTCCACGTCTAAGGTGGGGGCGGATTCGGAGCAGTACTCGCAGTCGGAGCCTGAGGACTCTGAGCCAACTGTCCAGGATACGATTCCTGAGTCACGTGTGCGACAGGTCAGTATAGTAGTCACAACGGATCTTTGTGTCTCTGAAGTTAGGCACAGAGCAAGAAGTGGGGATTGTGATGAAATCATACGATTAGTGTTGACCAATTCAAATGTTATTACTCGATTAACGTAACAATCTAATCAGATTTGGAAGGTTTTCATATCTAATTGTTTAGGTTCTATTTATCATTTTCACATTCAATAAAACGTATACGAGCAAGTTTTAACCGACTTCAAAATAAGGAGGTTTCTTAATTCGGATATTTTTTTGTTTATGTATGTTCGAGCATAACTCCGTCATTATATAGACGGATTTGGAAAATTATTTTTTGTTCGAAAGGGGTTTATGCCGAAATGGTCCCATTTAAATTTTACCGAAATCGAAGCAGCGGTTTTTAAAAAATCAACAAAAGTCTAAAAAATTTTATGCTACGATGACACTTTCTCGTTTACTCTGAAACATCGTTGTCTCATTGAAGCAGTGCGTTTAGTTGGTGTACCCATGTTATATAAAAAGCTTTTCTTCACGGTCTTTAGAAGACTCAGAGACGCTGTGCTCTATTTCTTTCTCTACTGCGCTTCAGGCGCTCATCTATTTTGTTATTTTCAGACTCCTGTGCTCGACGCTATCTCATACTAAATCCACCAAGGAAAGCGTGTACCACCTACTCTAACCTTTTTATTTTTAAGACGGAAAAAAATGTTCCTAACCGCACACCCCATCGTTCGGGGCAACGAACAGGGTAGTGTGGGGCCCTCACCCACTAAAGAAACCCGCTGTGTGACTTCTTTCCACCTTTGTTGGCGGGCCACCGGGACCATATTACATTCATTCAGTGGTACCACCTACACTAACCTACGCACCTGTTTTTTAAAAAAAACAATAAAAAGCAACAAATAAACTATTTAAAAAAAAAAAGTAAACCGCCTTCAGAATACTCACAGGCACTAAAAACAAAAAATAATTGATATTCACAAACGATTTTGAAGTCTGTTTACTTTTTTTTAGGTAGTTTATAGTGAATAAGCTTTTATCTACATAGATATAGAAGCATACGATTATCGATTACAATTATTAAATTATAATCGAATATTTATCGATTAATGTAGTGTAGAAGACGCACATGCCTTGTGACACAAAAATGGTTACTGCGCAGCGTCTTGCAGTCAACTTTTGAGACACATAGATCCTTTACTGTAATACAGGGGTCTCCAAACTTTGAAGACTTAGGGCCATAATGATTTTTTCATGGTATGTTCGAAGGGCTAATACACATTTACATAAATCTCATTTGTGTTTATTGGGATTCATTTCAATTATTTGTTAGTTATTAATATGCTTACGTTTACCCAGATATATAGATACTTACTTAAGTTTTCTGCTTCATCGTTTTTGTCGTTAAGTTTTACCTTGCAAAAAAAATAAAACCGTGTAATTATCATTGTGTTTTCTTCAACTTATCACAGCAATAGTAACAACAAAAGACATCAGCTGTCGCGGGCCAGATTGATGACACTAGTCTTAAGCTGTCGCGGGCCGGATAGGTGGCACTGGCGGGCCGGACTTGGCCCGCGGGCCGTAGTATGGAGACCCCTGCTGTAACAGATTGGTTATTGGAGCTTTGTTGTTAGGAGTGATGGTTAAATACCAGTTTATGGTGAATGGAAAGGTCTGCTCTTGAACCAGAAGGTGAACATATACTGTAGAATATGGTAGCCAATAGTGGGGTTTGTACTGGCGTCATCTGAGTTACCGTATCAGACGCTATGCTGTTTCAGCTAACGTGACATTCGCTCCGGGTTATCAATTTCCATAACATTCTTAATTTCTTTCTAAACCCCTTCCCTTACCTTGTTCATGAAAAAATATATTGTAAAAAAATCTGACGAACTCCGAACGACACATTTCCTTAACCCACCATCCTCCCTTGTCACATGTTGTCTCACCAAGCGATACTCCTCCATTGTCACAATTTGTCTTACTAAGCGACATCTCACCTGTCATAATTTGTCTCATCAAGCGATACGCCTACTTTGTCACAATTTGTCTCGACAAAGGTACACCGCCCCTGTCACAATTTGTCTCATCAAGCGACACGCCTACTTTGTCACAATTTGTCTCGACAAAGGTACACACCCCTCTACCACAAATTGTCTCATCAAACAATATACTACCTATTTATATTTAGATATTTTTATATATATTTTTAGCATTTGACATGCTTAGCACTATACATTAAACACAAAGTGAAAAATGTGAAATCGAAAATAACAGTCAGGAGCAGGATTCGAAGCTGCCTTGTCAGGATGGCTGAATTGGTAAAGCATCTGGACGGTATCCAGGAGATGCAGGTTCGAATCCTGCTCCTGACTGTTATTTTCGATTTCACATTTTTCACTTTGTGTTTAATAAATATACTACCTACCGTGTCACAATTTGTCTCTACATAGTACACCGCCAACCTGTCACAATTTGTCTCATCATGCTATTCACTGTTCCCGTTTTTAGTCTCACTTAATTTTCAAATTGCGCTACGTTAATGATTAATTGTAAATGTAAAATAACATTTCAGTCATCAGAAAGCAGTTCGGAGGTGCCCTCAGAGGCTACTCCTGCTAAGAAGATGACACCCGCAGACGTGGCCAGCGAAATAGCCAGGAGACTTGGTGCTGGACATCTTTCACCTAAGGTACTGTTGTTACTGTTCCTACAACCCTTAAAGAATATTATTTTTAAAAGATTGCTCCGAAAAAAATACAGTTAAAAAAAACTAAACATGTGGAAAGTTCGGACATGTGGAAAGAATGCCGGACGAGCGACTGGCTAAGAAGATATACAATGCGAAAGTGGAAGGATGTAGGTACAGGGGGAGACCGAGACTCACCTACCAAGACCAAATCGGTCATGTATTGAAGGAAGGTGGAGTCAGGAGTCTCCGAAACCGGCGAGCGTGTATGAAGAGAGTTATGAATGTTGAGGAAGCGAGAGATGTATGCAAGAATAGAGCCTCTTGGCACTCTGTTCTCTCTGCCTACCCCGCAAGGGAAATGGCGTGATGATAAGTAAGTTTAATAAAAACTAAAATAAACATGCAATTATACTTATAAAAAAACATAAACATAGCATCACGCCTGTATTCCCCGAAGGGGTAGGCAGAGTTGTATTACACACCCACGACTCGCCAGCTATGTTTAAGTCCCACGTAATAGGGGGCGAGCCTATTGACGTCTCCGGGCACATTTCCAAACTCCGGGCTGCTACTGAGAATGTTTCTTTTTAGGAAAAAGCTCAATAACATTTTCTGACCCGGGGATCGAACCCGAGACCTCATGATTAGCAATTATTCTTATCCTAACTATAATAAAGCTGTAACAGAGCTGTGTCTGTTACATTTAAGTAATTTGTGAAAAAAATACTGTAATGGGCTATAGGCGTGTCTAAGCACAAAACAATTTTTTTAGATTTTTTGTATTTTTATCTGGTTGTCTGTTCGTTCGTCCGCGCGTCATGCAGAAACGACTGAACGGATTTTGATGCAACTTTTTTTATTTGATAGCTCTTGATTAGACTTGAAAACTGGTATACATTTTATCCCTCTAGTACCTATATCGGGATACCTGAGATATAACCTAAAAACCAGCTATTGGCTGCGGTGGAGCCGCGGACAAAGTCGTTTTTTAATAGTTATGTGTTGAAAGACTCTATTTTTCTCAAATATCTTAAATGTACAGACATAGCTCTGCTGCAGCTTTGATTTAGTGTTATAGACCAAAGACTTAGTGCTGAACTTCATCGTTAGATGGCGCTGCAACATACTACTGCCAATTTTCTCCATCACCGTAAATGATTTTTCTAAACACTTTTTTTTTAAATAATCAATAGTCGGTCTCCACATTAAGGGGACAACTGGCGACGTTAATGATTAATTGTAAATGTAAAATAACATTTCAGTCATCAGAAAGCAGTTCGGAGGTGCCCTCAGAGGCTACTCCCGCTAAGAAGATGACACCCGCAGACGTGGCCAGCGAAATAGCCAGGAGACTTGGCGCTGGACATCTTCCACCTAAGGTACTGTTGTTACTGTTCCAATAACCCTTAAAGAATATTATTTTTAGAAGATTGCTCCGAAAAAAATACAGTTAAAAAAAACTAAACATGTGGAAAGTTCCGACATGTGGAAAGAATGCCGGACGAGCGACTGGCTAAGAAGATATACAATGCGAAAGTGGAAGGATGTAGGTACAGGGGGAGACCAAGACTCACCTACCTAGACCAAATCGGTCATGTATTGAAGGAAGGTGGAGTCAGGAGTCTCCGAAACCGACGAGCGTGTATGAAGAGAGTTATGAATGTTGAGGAAGCGAGAGATGTATGCAAGAATAGAGCCTCTTGGCACTCTGTTCTCTCTGCCTACCCCGCAAGGGAAATGGCGTGATGATAAGTAAGTTTAATAAAAACTAAAATAAACATGCAATTATACTTATAAAAAAACATAAACATAGCATCACGCCTGTATTCCCCGAAGGGGTAGGCAGAGTTGTATTACACACCCACGACTCGCCAGCTATGTTTGAGTCCCACGTAATAGGGGGCGAGCCTATTGACGTCTACCGGGCACATTTCCAAACTCCGGGATGCTACTGAGAATGTTTCTTTTTAGGAAAAAGCTCAATAACATTTTCTGACCCGGGGATCGAACCCGAGACCTCATGATTAGCAATTATTCTTATCCTAACTATAATAAAGCTGTAACAGAGCTGTGTCTGTTACATTTAAGTAATTTGTGAAAAAAATACTGTAATGGGCTATAGGCGTGTCTAAGCACAAAACAATTTTTTTAGATTTTTTGTATTTTTATCTGGTTGTCTGTTCGTTCGTCCGCGCGTCATGCAGAAACGACTGAACGGATTTTGATGCAACTTTTTTTATTTGATAGCTCTTGATTAGACTTGAAAACTGGTATACATTTTATCCCTCTAGTACCTATATCGGGATACCTGAGATATAACCTAAAAACCAGCTATTGGCTGCGGTGGAGCCGCGGACAAAGTCGTTTTTTAATAGTTATGTGTTGAAAGACTCTATTTTTCTCAAATATCTTAAATGTACAGACATAGCTCTGCTGCAGCTTTGATTTAGTGTTATAGACCAAAGACTTAGTGCTGAACTTCATCGTTAGATGGCGCTGCAACATACTACTGCCAATTTTCTCCATCACCGTAAATGATTTTTCTAAACACTTTTTTTTTAAATAATCAATAGTCGGTCTCCACATTAAGGGGACAACTGGCGACGTTACACCAAGACCAGATTTTTTTTTGGACTTTGACAACCTTTAGCGGCTGCCAGAATTTTACTTGACAGTAAGGACCCACTGCTTAACGTGCCTTCCTAAGCACGGAGGAGGTCAGGTATTCACAAATAGGTGTAACTTTTTGGTCACCCATGCGGTGCTAGCCGAATCTAAGTTGCCGATAATTCGAACTACTACAATGAGACTTATTTAATTGTAATTGGTTATGATTTAAAGAACAAATTATTTGTGAATGTGGAAAAAGAGAAGTTTAGTGCGAGTGGGATTCGAACCTGTGTCCTCTAGACCGCTAAGCCATCGCACTGACCGACGGCTATTCTCAATCTCCACATCACATTAATTTGTCTTTACGACGTACTTTCCCAAGATTGGAAGGGACGCAGGTTTGATTCCCGCTCGCACTAAACTTCTGTTTTTCCACATTCACAAACAATTTGTTCTCTAAAGTAGCTGAACATGTCAAGTGCTAAAATACAGATCGAAACTATTATGATTTATTTCTCTTTAACAGAGGGTGGAAGATGAACTCCAATACGAGGTTTCAAAAAAACCTGTCACCAGCAAGCTGTACAGACCGCAGGAGCCGGTCGCTAGTGAGTGTCTCAATAACCTTTCCTGAAGTAATAGTATTTATACAGTTTTTTCATACGTGAATGGAAAGCTTACGGTCTATCTGACTGCACAGATGGTGGAGTGGTTTAGATACCAGCCTCCCGTCCGAGTGTTGTGGGTTCGATTCCCACACAGGACAACTCTTTGTGTGATCCACAAATGGTTTTAGTCTGGGTGTACTTTATATACGTGATATTGTGTGTAAAGTCTAAGCGATGTAAAGATTATTCCTTAGTGCAGAGTGTTGTCTTTACAATATTGGTAAGCGGTTACTGCATATAGACGCTAGCAACACGGTAGCCATCTATCTATAAGCTATCCATTCCTATGAGCCTAAATATGCTACCACTACTGTTGTGAGTTAGTGAAAAACGTTGATAGTCTGAACGGCAGAAACAGATTTTTAAAAGAAATATCTTAAAAATCGGTTAAAAAGGTCAGTCCAGCCGTTCTTGAGCTACTAAGATGGTGTAGCTATCTTTTTCTTAATTGCATGTAGTGGCAGATGAGCCACGGCCCACCTGATGGCAAATGGTAACCGTCGCTCATGGACTCGACTATATCGAGAGTATTGTCAAGCCGCTGCTCACCATTTAATTTCACAGATATGAAATGAAAGAATAAACGGCTATCTCCTGCTACAGCCAAAACGCAACAATGTGCTTCATGGCCGGTCACACGGGAGATGGTGGTACCAACCCGCTCGGGCCCGATACCTAGTGAGTACTCCCACTTGGTACCCAGCCCTACCACCAGTCATGCAATCGTTGATAATTGCTTACTTCCCTTAGTCGCCTCATACGACACCCGTAGGAAAGGATGGGGTGGTGACACTTGTATTCTTGGTCCGTCACCACACGACAAACTTTGTTTAAATTATATAGATTTTAACAATATTTAATTATAGGCACCATATTCTCCGATGAGCCTCCCCCCTTAGAAGAGCAGGCAGACTCGGACACGGATATATTCGCGGACTTGCGTCGACAACAGCCGTACCAGCAGCCTTACGACCGGCAAGATATCGCGCAGCAGCTATTCGGAACAGCTCAAGATGATGAAGGGGACATATTTAGCGATTTTACTAGTCAAGTGAGTATATACTTAGAATACAAGATCAACACATAACATAACGCCGTGTCCCTTGCGGAGTAGGCAGAGAGAACAAAGTACCAAAAGGCTCTATTCTTGCATACATCTCTCGCTTCATCAAAATTCATAAACCTCTTCATGCACGCTCGCCGGTTTTGGAGACTCCTGACTCCACCTTCCTTCAATACATGACCGATCTGGTCTAGGTAGGTGAGTCTCCCTCTGTACCTACCACTTTCGCATTGTATATCTTTTACCAATCGCTCGCTATCGGAGCATTACTTTTTGCATTTTTACACCAAGTCTTTCATACCTACTCGCTTTCTTACGTCTTCGTTACGCATGCGGTCAGTCAGCCTCACTCCACAGATTCTCCGCAGAGATCGCATATCGACCGCATTGATTTTAATCTCATGGGCCATTTTGCATACCCAACTCTCGCTTCCATATAATAATGTTAGGACACGCACTGCAGATTCCTCAAAAGTTTATTTCTAACAATGTGCACTGCAGCCGTCAGCGGCCACCAAGCCTACTTCACTCTTCGATGCTGGCCCCAAACCGCAAATGTTCGAGAAAAAACAACCAGCGGAACCTGCTCATCATGCCAGGGTCACAGAGCCTCAAGACGTCCAAGACAATGCTGGTGGTACCGTTGATGATAAGGGTGTAAAGGTCAGTGATGTTTGTAATTACGCTATTTTAAGGTGCCAAAAAATCATAGAGGTAGCAAGGTTAAGCAACTTTCGCTCGGCTGGCAGTCAGATGGGTGACCAAAAAGGATACCTGACCTTGCATTCGGAAGTCACATTAAGCAGTGGCTCTCAGCTATCAAATAATATCCTGACAGACATTACAGGTTGTCAGTCCTGAAAGAAAAAATCTGACTCCGGTCTTGTTCTAAGGTCATCAGTTGTTCCCTTAGTTGTGTCGTGGAGGTCAGATAGACAGTCGATCAGCTAAACCGGAAGCCGACCTCACCAAAAAAAAATCATATGGGGCAGTCTTTGGGGGCTGCCGATGGAAGTGAAAACTAAGTAACTTGTGAATTGCCTCTCCATGTGGTGACGGACTAAGAATACAATTGTCACCACCTCATTATTTCCCACGGGTGTCGTATGAGGCGACTAAAGGAAGTAAGCAATTATCAAACTGGTAGTAGGGCTGGGTATCAAGTGGGAGTATTCACTTGGTATCGGGCCCGAGCGGGTTGGTATCACCATCGCCCGTGTGACCGGCCATGAAGCACATCGTTGCGTTTTGGCTGTAGCAGGAGATAGCCGTTTATTCTTTCATTTCATATGTGTGAAATGAAATGGTGAGCAGCGACTTGACAATACTCTCGGTATAGTTAAGTCCATGAGCGACGGTTACCATTTACCATCAGATGGGCCGTGGCTCGAATGACACTACATGCAATAAATTTTTTGTATCGTTGACCTAAAGTACAAATTATAATTTGTGAATAAGGAAAAAGAGTATTTAGTACAGGCGGAAATCGAACCTGCGTCCCTTCCTATCCGGGGAAGTGCTCTAATCCACTGAGCTACAGTGCTATCTTTTAGACATACCCAAACTCCTTATCACATTTGTTTTAACGACCAACGCCCTCTATCGGAACGCATTTACATGCATTAATCCTAAAACTGGTCTAAAAGATAGTACTGTAGCTCAGTGGATTAGAGCACTTCCCCGGATAGGAAGGGACGCAGGTTCGATTTTCGCCTGTACTAAATACTCTTTTTCGTTATTCACAAATTATAATTTGTACTTTAAGAGTAGCTGAGCATGTCAAGTGCTAAAATATAGATCAAAATGTTAATCGTTGACCTATTAGATTATTATTTTGGTTTATAAAGAAGTGTTAATGATTGGTCAATTGCTCGACGATACAATTCACAACTTACTTAGTTTTCACTTCTATAGGAGCGTTATGGGACGATGACGGTGAGTTCCATGATTTTTGTTTACTCAAAAAGTGCTGAACGCGCCTAAAGAAGTTGTTCACTGCTAAAAAGATCGGGAAGCTAAGGAGATGATAAGTTGTATGATAGGAAGACAAGCTAATTTTATACTACAGGGTGGTAAACAAGCATACAACCTGTGTGATGGTATGTGTTCACTGTAGTCTATAGACCTTACACCAGAGGACACACACACGTCGCTAACCCTAGTTAAAGTAATAAAAGGCGGAAAGGAAAGTTTCTAGAGAGGGGAAGAGAGGTCACCGGCGCTCTCACTTACCGAACGGCACGCAACTGTAGAAACAACTTCCGTTACCATACGCTGTTATTCTGTGAGAGAGTGTAACTATCCCGGTTAAGCCCACAATGTCGGCAAATACTAAGTTAAAACTAAACTTGCTAAGGACTATTTAAATTAAACCTGCCCTCAATGATTTCATAATTAGTTAACCATTATATCAATCTGTTGTGTTACGCTGCTGAGTACAAGCGTCCAGTACTGCGCTTTAAATTTTTTACTTCACCCTTCCGTCCATTTTTCATTGCTCGCACAATTCTGTAAAATAGATATTTAATAGCATTTATCTTTACAGAAACCCGTTGGAGGAATATCGCTGTTCGGTTCAAATAAAGGTGCTGAGAGTATAGGTGCAGCTATTTTAAAGAGGAACCAACGGAAATCATCCAGTTCCGATGATGGTGAAACTGCTGATACCATTTTGTCATCAGTAAAACAACAGCCAAAGAAAGAAAAAGACATATTTGATGACTTATTCGCTAAGGCCAAAAGTAAAAAGATAACACATGAAGTTGATAATATTGCAAAAGATATCAAACAAAAAGTTGAAAGGAAAAGCGAAGAAAAGATTGAAAAAGTTACTCCTAAACCTGTTGATTTGTTCAGTGATAATCTATTTGATGATATTGATGATATATTTACAGATGTTGTTAAAACTAATAAAGATAGGAAGAAACTTGTCTTCGAAGATGACGACGATCTTTTCGCTGAAGTAGCTAATAGTAAAGTTGACAGTTCTAGTGTTAAAAATAGTGATAACAAAAAGAGTTTGTTTGATAGTGATGATGATTTGTTTACTGAAAAACCTACTGTAAGTCGTAAGCCTGAAACTGCCTTAAAAACAAACATTGAAGCTAGGAAAACTACCGAATCTTCCAAGTTACCAAAACAAATAATAAATAAACCTTCTAGTTTATTTGACGATGACGAAAAAGGCATATTTAGTGATGTAAAAGTTAAGGTTATTTCAGCAAATAACCTTGCCACTTCCAATACAAATTCAAATAAACTTGTTGAAAAGACTAAAAATGTATTTAATAGCCCATCACTTTTCGATGATGATGATGAAGATGTCGGTGATTTATTTAAAGATTCGGTAAAATCACCAAATTTAAAACAAAATAAAGTCGTTAGAATTACTAATACCTCTAACAAAACTGAAATGAGAATGGACGAAGATAACTCAAAAACAAACGCAGCTTTAAGAGAAACTGATTTTAAAACAGATCGTATGCATGAGAATATCGATGAGTATGCCAGTTTAACGAGTGCTGATGTCAGGAGTACCGAAAATATTAAATCGGAGCATAAAACCAATGTAGATAGTAATAGTAAAATTATTGAAAGTCTCCCCAATGAAAACCTTAACTGTATTACAAAGGTAGATTTGGAAGAAACTGTAATGTCTAATCATAGTAAATTATCAGATAATGTTTGTAATGAGCAAGATTTTGACGATGCTCCTATGCCAGAAAGCACACCAACTACAATTAGTAGTATCTCAGCTCACAAAATCCACCCCCAGCACATTACATTTGATACAAAAACGATTCAAACGCCTACAAAACCCTACGATGTTGTTAATAGCATAAACAGTAACAATGTACAGGACTTCAATAGTTCATTGAAAAAAGACATTTTTATGTCAACGGAAGAAATTCCAAATATAATGAAAACAAATGTAAGTAATTCTGAAATTGAAAATAATATAAAAGAACCTACGAATTTAGATATATACAGTAATATCTTATTAGAACCACCAATTTTTGAAAAACCAAAAGAACCTAAAAGGAGTAAGAATGTAAATGCTCTGTTTGATGATGATTCTGATGATGAAGCGCTATTCTTCAAAAAAGACGATGTAGTGTTCGATGATAACCCTGAAGAATTCACCACGGGGCAAGATAAATTGTATAATATATTTACAAATGTGCCTCCCGAAGTAGGTTTTAATAATATGGGTGATGATAATTTATTTAGAACACTACCTCAACTAAATATACCTAGTGAAACACCAGCGGACACAACTCCTCGTAATGATGTTCCTTCACTTGATGACGAACCCACAATAGATTCTGAAAGTAATAATAAATCTGTATTACCAACAACTGAAACCAAAGTAGAACTGCAAAAGTCTAAAACACCTGCCCTCGAAAGTGAAGAAAAAATCGGTGATATATTTAAATTAATTTCTGCAGATACATCTGACAAACTTTCTATTGAAAAACCTGCTTCAAGCAATAATTATAATATATTTAAACTACCAGATAGTGAACAAACTGACAGCATAATTAATGAGGGCAGCGATGATATTTTTAAGCAACCAATAAACTCAAAATCAACGGTCACAGAAAATAATATTTATTTATCCGATAACGATGATGATGAAGGACTATTCAAATCGCTTCCGCTACATTTATCTAAGCCCACATTAAAGGCGTCTGAAACAATTGCTAAAGAAATTGATTACAAGTCTGAAGATGAACAGTTTCAATCGTTACCAAATTTAAATAAGCCAGAAACATCTAGTAGTCACATAAGTAGTTCTGATCAAGAAAATCAATTTGAACAAGCCCCCGCGGTCGATAAGTCAGAGAAGAAAGTTGGAAAACTCAAAATGGGTTTGAATATTAATGTGAAAGCTCTATTGCCTGGGGCTTCACCTAAGAAAGTCAAAGTTGTTGACAATGTAGATGGACAAACGCAAAGTAACACAAATGTTGAAAATGCCAATTCATTAGTTCAACCTGTAGCATTCGAAGGGAAACCTGAATCAGAAATTCTAGATAATAAATTATCTAAAGAAAGACCTAGAATCCAAGTAAAGAGACGGCCGTCCACTAGGAAGGCTAGGAAAGAGGCAGTCAGAAAATCTGCTATTGATTTTGGAGAGGATTCCACTGATAATTCTAGCTCTGTCGATGATTCTTCTAAAGTGAATGCTGAGATACCACCTAACAGCTCAAAAGTCGTTGAATTTACGAGCAATGATAATGAAACGTTGAAAACTACGGGTGAACACACAATCAAGAATGATCAACAAAAAAATGAAGATAGCTTAAATGTTTGTACCGAAGATATCGAACACGATAAATCATTTCTCAAGCCCATCGAGGTTGAATCTCAGATAGAAAACGTAATTACGCAACCAGTAATTCAGCCTTCTAGACAGCCTGTAAAATCTAATAGCACTACTAAAATAGTTTACATTCTAAACGACGAAGATATTTTTAACACTAATGCTATCGAAACTACTGGTACTAAAAATAGTGTAACAATGAATTTAAGTGAAGAAAATTCAGCTTTATTTGAAACTAAAAATACAAAAAATATATCTGAGATTTTAGATCAAACTTCAGACGATTTTATTACAGCCGAAACTATAGAAAATAATTTAGTTCAGAATACACATGATAAGAAAACAGGCTTAGCAGATAACAAAGAAATTACAATACCAAGCTCAAATGTAGAGCCAGTTTTAAGGACATTAGGAAAAACATATCAAGATGCTAAAAACAATGACAGTAAATCATCACTATTCAATGATGATGATGATGATGATGAAAAAATATTTAAAAATAAGAAGCCTATAGCGAAAGTGAGCATTTTCGATTCAGATAGCGATGAGGAATTATTTGGAGTACATAAGAAAACTACGGTAAAAAAGGTTGAACATGTTCTGAAGAAGGGGTCTCTCTTCGATGATGATGAGGATGAAGATCTGTTTGGGGTGAAGACTAAGAAGACTGGTGAGTAATCTTTTTATAGCAAATGTTAAATGATAATAATTTTTAATCGCTGCGAATGAATCCGATTCGCACCGGGCAGTATTTTTTACGGGCGACAAAATTCTACATAGAATACTGATTTTACTGATGATCGGGTTTGGTACCAAACGAGAGGTCCTATAGCTTTGCACGCAGGTGGCAACGCGCGAGTGATGCCTCTGGTGTTGCTAGCGGATACGGTTACCGCTTACCACCAGATGGGCCGTATTCTTGTTAACATCGCAGTAAAAATACCTTATTAATAATACATCTTTTTTCATAGATCCATCACCCCAATCAACAAGGTCAGGTCCATCAGTTAAAGATACACCGAAACCCACACAGACAGTATTTGAAGATCCATTATCAATGTTTGGTGATGAAGTATAGTCGCGTCTGTTCGTGCTAATTCGCACGTGTTCGCAGGAATCGCAATCGTTCATACGAGAACGTGCGACTGACTGTATTCTAATCTTTCACTATTTGGTAACATGGCTTCGAACGGTAAGTACCTTTGTGATCAGCTGTGAAGTATCTCTATCCTAATGCAGCGTTAGATATTCGCAACAATTACCTCTTAACAATGGGCTTCAATTGGGTTCGTCTGCCATCTCTTGAGGCATTTTTGAACTTAGATTTCGTGCTAAAACGAACTAAGTTATTTTCGTATGAAGTACTTATATAATATAACTGTTATCCAAGATTAGGATAGAGTGGTTTTTTTTTTCAAAAGTACCTAAATTCGTAATTCTGGATTTCTTTCCACCGGACTTGATTTCAAATCTACTTCGTTGAAAAATATTTTCATAATTTGTTTAAGGATTTAGGCGTGAAGAGGTTACAGACATATATTCACTTTTTAAATAGGTACTAACAGGAATTTGATATTATTGTCGATATGAAATAATTGGGTAGGGCCAGTTTGCGTTGGTCATCCCAATGAATGCTTAGCATTAAGTTTCTTGCAGTTGAATATTGAATGACTCTTTAAACCAAGTGTGGCTTATTTAATAGTATTTTTTTTATATAGGTATATATTTTTGTATTAAGAAGTCCTTTTATCGGCCAGATACTGAAACGCTACATAAATACGTCACTATTTTAAATGTGTTCTAAATTTAAAAAAATAAGTATAAATTATTGAGAGTATTCGGCGTGTTTAGTAATTACGATTATCGATATTTCGAATTCCCGCGCGGGGTTTTTTGTATTTCGTATTTTCATGGCCAAGTATTATATTCACTACCGCGGGAAGCTCAAAAACTATCGATTTCTTACTTTCTTTTTCTATTTTGTAAAGAAAGAAAAGAAATAAATACTTATGCTTTAATAATAACGCGCTTGTGATGTCAATTACAATCACGTTAAAAGCGGCTGCTTATTTTGTAGATTAGTCACTAATATTTATTGAAATGTCTGTCTGCGTTGCTGTGACGTGTCCTCGACCATTCTCTTTCTAAGAGGCGGCCATATAATGGAACAACTGAATTGATAATAATGGTCACTCACTGTCAATTTCAACGCTTTTAGTCGATTTTTACGCTACCTTTAGAATGTTTAGAGTGACACAGTGTATTTAGTCGCTTCAACACGTAGTCAAACTATATAAATTTGCTTAAACATTCCATAATATTGTTTTTTTTTATGATAAAGTTATTTGGCGAACGACGAATATCTGCCTAAATCTCGAAAGTAATTTATTTCGCCATCGTTAAAAAGGCTTATTATTAAGTGTTTACATGCTTTGATTTAACAAGCTGTAATACCGAGTCATAACGAGTTATGAGTTTAGTCGATTATCTCGCGCTTGCCTTTAGCCCCACAGCTAGTAGATATAATATGTTTAAAGTAATATAATTGTTGCTTGTTGACGCTTATTTAAATTGATTTTATATATTTTTAATAAATATGTTTTATAATGGTTACATATAATTATTATAATGTTTAAAAAAGTTCATAAAGTCTAATGAATATTATGTATTCTTTGCAAATGCAAATATGATTGTTTTAAAAATTGTTAAATAAATATTGTGTCGCCTTTCATAACGTTTTATACATATATAATTAAGCTTTATTATACTTAAATGAATTTAATTTGTAAAAACAAAACAAATCTATAAGCGAAACTTGTATTTTAGTCATTTTTGTGGAACAGAAAAGCCGCTATTGTCATCGCATTTCTCAACTAGAATTTTATTTAGTTATAAATATTTTTTTAATTTGCAAGTAACAACCCTGCTTCATAAACTTTTGAATTAGATAAAGATCACAGATAGCGTACGGGAAGCACTTGTAAGTTTTGGAAGTAATCTTAAAATCTTATTCTCTCCCTCCTGTGGCATATAATCAAAACAAAACTCTTGCCTTTTGTTCATTAAGTTTATAATCTATATGTTTATTAAAAAGTTGATCTTTGTCTATTTCTAAAAGTATCTAATATATAGTGTAGGTACTCATATCTCACATGTCGATCGTATCGTCTCGCTTGTACGATCACCGTGATTGGCCAACGGATTATTGTGACATCACGCGTCGGTTTCTCAACCAATCACAGTGATCTCGATACGGTCGAACGTGAAATATGACATTCTGCCTCAGGGGGCAGGATAGGAATTAATATATTCTTACATTATTTATTTCTCGTTAAATATTTTTCTTCAAAGAACTCGTTTTCCATTTATATTATAGTAATAAAATTATGTAAAATTTAGTATAATATAATTCATAGAATATACACGTTCAAATATGTTATAAAATTAATTGTTACTTTTTCTATATAACATTATATCATGTTACACAAGACATAACATGCTTATTATACTTCCGTTTCCAAATGAATGAATACTACAAAAATGTTATTTTAATAATATACTGTAACTTTTTAAATATTTCACTTGTTTCTACTATTGTCAATGGTAACGTTACTGTAAATAAAAGGTTTTCATGGATAAGTTAACTACGTTAGTACGGTGCTCTATTATGTGCCTATGGATTTATAATATGAGATTAATAAAATGTTATACTTTGGTATTATTTTTGTAATCCTACTGCTGTCATAATTGTCAAAGTTTTTTTGTTTAGGACGGGTCTCGTTGCGTAGTCGGTAGTGTAACCGACTTCCGTGCACGGCGTCGTGGGTTCGATTCCCACTCAGGACAATTATTTGTGTGATGAGCACAGATATTTGTACTGCGTCTGGGTGTTTTCTATCTATTATATGTATTTACAAAAAAAAGTAATATATGTATTATATCCGTAATCTGGTACCCATAGCACAAGCATTAAACTTAGTTTGGGACCAGAGGACGTTGTGTGTCCGTAAATATTTATTTATTAGAACATGAATAGTAAAAAATGAAACAAAACAGCACTACGAGTATGTACCTAGTTAAATTTTAGTAACAAAAATATTAATGAAATCACTGCATTTAAAACATAGCATTACACCTGTATTTAATCTAGGTGTCTATCTATACAAATAAATAAAATTGAAGTGTCTGTTTGTAATGTCTAAATAACAACTTTTTACTAAATGTATACGAGAGTATAATTATACGCTACCTATAACAAATTACCAATTTTTGAAGATTTTGTCTATCTGTCAGGCTGTTTGTTCCGGCTAATCTCAAGAACGGCTGGACCGATTTGGACGGGAATTTCACAAGCAGATAGCTGTTGTTACAAGGAATAACTACTTTTATTTTGGAAAATAATTAGGGATTCGCGCAAAAAAAGCTCATGAAATTGTGAATGAATACCGATTCAAATAAATAAGTAGGTATATACGTCGAATACACATCCACGGCTCATCTCCTCAACGGCTTGACCGATTTGGACGAGACTCGCATACTCACGGGATGGGGATCACTTTTATTTTGGAAAAATAATTAGGCTTCTGCACTAAAAAAATAAAATAACTAAATTCCACGCGGACAAAGTTGCGGATAGCAGCTAGTTATAAATAAAATAAAGGTTGTCGTGGGTCATAGAAAAACTACTGGATAAATAAATAAATATTAGATATTTTTATATATAAGTTATTTTCGATTTCACAATTTCACGCTTTGTGTCTAATGTATATTGCTAAGCATGTCAAATCTTCTCATGAAAAGCCTTACTACGGAATCCGGCCGCTTGTAGCAATTGCAATGGCGACATTGTGGATTCACTTGCATTGCACTCGTGTTAGTTATTAGTAAGTAACTTTGGACGATTTTAAGTGTCTCTATTCCCCGAAAGGGTAGGCAGAGTATATATAATACTCTGCCTACCCCCTACCCTTCGGAGAATAGAGGCGTGATTCTATGTTAATTATCTCGATGTTTAGAATATATTACAACAATTATATATAGACAAATTGCGGCCTAACCCCCGGCCCCGGCTTGATCGGGGAAGTACCATCCTGTCACCGCAGATCTTCATCAAACAACGGTTGGTAACCCTGCGGTTGTTTCGTATGTATTATGTACGCATGGGATACAAGTGAAACCAATGACAGCTAGTTGCACAATGTTTATTCTCTGTTTAATCGAGAGGGACGCAGGCCACGCATGCACTGAATATAGGTACCCAACCAACTTATCTTTCTTCTCCTCCTGCTATGCCTTTCCTTGAAATGCGTGACATGCAAGTGATGCCTTTGGTGTTACTAGCGTCTAAACCGCTTACCATCAGATGGGTCCTATGCTTATTTACCACCAATTGTAGCATAAAAAAAATGATTTGTTCATAATTTACCAATTCACGGACATATTTCACACAATTTCCTCTAGTCCCAACTACGCTTAACGCTTGTGCTATGGGTACCAGATTACGGATATAATACTACTTTTTTTATAAATAAAGTCGGAAGTTAGACGGCAATAGGCTCGTCCGCTATTGCGTGGGTCTTAAACAGCTGGTGAACCGTTGGTGTGTAATACACCTCTGCCTACCCCATCGGCGAATATAGGCGTGATGCTGTGTTTTTTATTTATCGACAAACTAATACACCTAGCTACCTACTTTTTGAAGGTTCCACAAAATGTTTAGTATAAATCGACTAAAATTAGGGGGACACTTGATCCCCATTTTGATTTTTCATTAATATCTCTAAGGTTATTAAAGTTTTACAGAATATTTATATTTATATATCATTACCTAGAAATATTTACATATTTTTATATATATTTTTAGCATTTGACATGCTTAGCACTATACATTAAACACAAAGTGAAAAATGTGAAATCGAAAATAACAGTCAGGAGCAGGATTTGAACCTGCATCTTCTGGATACCGTCCAGATGCTTTACCAATTCAGCCATCCTGACAATTGCTCCTGACTGCTAATTTCGATAACACATCATACTTAACGTCTTTGGGTGACGCCTGCGCCATCTGTCGGAAGTATTTTCATACATTATACCGACCAGGTAAACTTAATTTTACAATTAAGATTTTACCTAATAATGACGCAAACCCTATAAATATTTAGATATTTTTATATATATTTTTAGCATTTGACATGCTTAGCACTATACATTAAACACAAAGTGAAAAATGTGAAATCGAAAATAATCCTGCTCGTGACTGTTATTTTCGATTTCACATTTTTCACTTTGTGTTTAATATTACCTAGAAAATTTATCCTTCTATCCTTTGCATCATTCGAATATGAAATTTATCTGTGTTAACCTGATTTTTTGTCGTTTTTCCTGAAGACTACAAAAAGTGTCCCACGTTCTGGGACACTTGATCATGGTATGGGATAGATTTGATCATTAGGGAAAAAAGTGCATTTTAGTGCATAATATGCATGAATGAAGGTTTGTTTAGTAGGAAATTTGTAATTTATGAAACTTAATATTTATTAACATATTTATTACCTCATAGGTACTTAAGTACTATAGTTTTCCTAATCTTTAATATTACGTTATTTAGCAGACGCTTTATGAAAAAAAAATCTTCTAATTTATTAATTAATTAATTTATTAAGTAATTATTATTACATTTGTTTTAGTATTAAATCAACCTTAATCTTCTAAATTCTTAATTATATTCTTGCTACTTTTGTTTCCTTGCATACCTTTTCAACGTCATTAGAGGCACATTGAAGGACTAAAAGACTATGCTTTTTAAGCTATTATTAGGTACCTTTTAGGGCAGCTTTGACTACTGGCTTTTATTTTGTCTATTGGTTGGAGTTTGCCAATCCTTCCTTTTGTATATTCTAGGCATTTTAAAATCTATAGTAAGTAACAAAGCAAAAACATATACTTAATCTTGCAAGAATGTAGGGGACACTTGATCCCATAATCAAGTCTACCCGAATTTGCCATGATCAAGTGTACCCTGGACCGTGATTTAACAAAAAAATATTTTTCGAAATCAAAACAAAATTTTAATTAATGAAAACACATCTCTACACACACTTTAATAAATCAGGTATAAGCAATTTTAATTGTAATTCGTAATTTATTTATATGAATATCTTAAAAAAACAATCAAAATACTTGAAAAAAAAAGGAGTTGACACGCTGTAAACCAAATTGCACCACTGCTTTGAAGTTGTCGATATTAAGCTTTCAAAATGATAGTTGTTCATTGACGATGGCAGTTAAGATCAGTGTGGCATGTTACGAATTTTAAAAATAAATTTTACTTTTGTAGTTATGGTCTAGGGATCAAGTGTCCCAAAGGATCAAGTGTCCTCAGTCTCCCCTATGTGATCTGAATGAGATCCTACAGTTACACTATTGTGTCCTCGGCAAGTATAAATAAGAAAAATAAACACTGTTTTATTGATGCGAAACATTTAATGTGGAGTTAGGGTAAAACCGGCTGTTAGCGTGGCAACGCTTTTATTTTTCTTGTCCAGTTTAAATTATATTATGACTGTAGACAAGGCAAAGCCAGCATCCTATTTTATTTAGGTTTACAATGGGGAAATAGATTTGAAAGTGAGGTATTACGATAACTAAAAACAATTATATAATAATATTTTATTCTATCCATCAGTCATTCGACGTCCACTGCTGTACATAATAGGTCTCCCTAAGAGAACGCCACAATAAGCGGTCCCTTTTTTTTGTTAACACGGTCCAAAACGCAAGTTTACGCACGTCACTGGGGTACCAATAGGATCCAAGGGGAGCGTCGAGCTTGATGTCATACAGGCTCGATAGTCATATAGTACCATGATAGCCCTAGATGATATTCATGATCTGGTAATGGAGCCACAATCCCATCAACTTTAGAATCGTTTGATTCGTTTTGACAAGTATTTCGGTCCTAGATGATGTCTAAGGCCTGATGATGATGATTTATGTTCATTTCCGTTATTGTAAGCATGTCATAATCATACAAGCACGCATTAAAAAAGTTATAATCATTTTATTTCTACACACAATTTTTTTTTTAAAGTAAATGCTTTGAATGCTAATAATAATACAATTCAAATGATTAATCAATTCGATAAATTAATAAAAAATATTTTATCTAATAGTATGCTGCTAAGCCACTGCTCACCACTTCATTCCGAGCACACAAAATTAATAAATGGACGGCTTCTTCCCACTATATGAAAATTTGTGACGAATAAAAATCACAAATTATTAGTGGTGGATGCTAGGTTGGAACCTAAATAGCGCAAATTAAATATTAAAAAAAAAGGATATTTAATATATAAATATTTTTTAAAACATCGATATATGGATAGTTGTTGGTTCTTCCTGAATCCCTAATTGACAGCTGGCATACAACTTTGTTCCGATATACACTGCGAGCACTGTGATATCACGTGATCAACAGCTTCCATAAATATAACAATTTGTACTATGGAATATTATTATTATTATTGAATATTGTAAATCAAAGATACCCAAACATGGCAAATGTAAAGAAATTGTGTTTATTGCAGTGTAAAACCAATACTTTGTATGAAATGAAAGTAATGACAGATCAGTATACTGGACTGCATTCCGTTATAAACAGTAACCAGTATAGCTAACTATAAAGGAACGACTCTTCACAGTATACTAAATTGACATCACACCTTACAGTGCTCGCAGTGTATATCGGAAACATCCAAATTACGCTGTCATTGTAACTATTAAGATGGCGGACGACACCCTAAGTATGTCACTTTTACTAGGTATATGAAGATTAGGGCGCCTCCTCCTTATTACGAGCTCAATGCCAGAAACATATGGAAACCAGAATGCGTATTGCGCTCAGAGTAACGAAACTTTTAGTATGAATGAAGGAAACAGTTTCTTACTATGAGGTATTGCGCAATTGAGCAAATAATTAAATTGGTCACTATCATTCAACCAATATTACAAAAGCAATAAAGCGTGAATCTCTTTCATTTACTACTGTAATCAACGTCAACCATGTAATATGTTGTATACACATTACTTTCATGGTAATATGCCATCGTTGTCAGTCAGTCATAGAGGAACTTAGACTATAATATCCTTTGTCTAAGTAGAGGAAATATCATAGTGATCATACGGTAATTCCTCGTCATAGACAATCACGTACGTTTTTTATTTTTTTAATACAATTCTTTATAGGGATGTCAAGCGTGAAAAATATATCGATGAATCGGTTTTGGGCGTTATATATTCTAATCTGTGGTTTTAGGGAATTATGAGTGTTGTATTTGAAAACGTGTGGGTTTTGTGTATTATTGGAAATCCGTACACATATCCGTACGCAATTTTTATCCGTACGTAATACTCCAAATTCCGTACCTGCACGGACAAATTCGTACATATGGCAACAGTGGAGAACTTACCCATATATATGTCATATTTTAGAGCTCAATGCATTTATAAAGTCAATACGTCAAAAAAACGTCAATACGTCGTTCTCTATGATCTCCAGTGTTATTATTGATTCGGTAATTGCCATATTTTACGGCAATCCACATATTTTACTAGAAAATTCGGCTTAAGGCAGTTTTTCATCTCTGCATCACAAACGAGGTATTTCGCTAATGGCCCACCAGCCATAGGTATTTAATTACCTTTATGTGCCACTCATCACAACAGTGACGGTAACGACACGTGGCTAGACCAAATACTGACCTCTATTCCTTCCTTAGTTTCTTCTCACGGCCAACTTCTTGCCCCTGGTTTTTCTCATCACGACCTAACTTTCCTTACTTACATACTTGAGCCCCCAAAAGCTGAACCACAATACCGGTACATGCGAAGTTTTGGTCGGATGGATATCGAAGCCTTAGGCAAAGATGCTTCTGAAATTTGTTGGGATTAGTTGTATTCTGTCCCGTCGTTAGATGATAAAGTGTCCTACTTCAATGACTCTGTCCTTAAGCATTTTGATTTACATGCGCCTATAAAAAGAGTTAGACTCAAACGTTCCCCAGCACCATGGATGTCTAGTGACATACGAAAAGCTATGAGGAAAAGAGACCAGGCTTTTCGCAGGTACAAAAATGTACAATGTGATCAAAATTGGCTCAATTTTAAAATCGCGAGAAATCGGTGTAATCAGATGATACGTAACGCCAAACGCCGCCACTTTCTTGAAAATATCACCTGTTCTTCGGCTTCCACGATTTGGGAATTTCTTGGAAATTTGGGTATAGGTAGACAACGTCAGCGGGTCTCTTTTGCGGTGGTTAGTTTGGATAATATCAACATTCATTTCTCCACTGTAACTTCGATTGATCACCAAACCAAGTGTTGCACTACGAGCTATCTGGCTCGCCTGCCTCAACCCAATATTGAATTCTTCCATTTTTCTCCAGTGTCGATGGCTGAGATCAAAACAACAATCCTTTCCATTAAATCAAAAGCGATTGGGTGCGATAATATTAGCCGTCGCATGATTGTTACCTTATTAGAGCACCTTCTCCCAGCCATCCCCCACATCATCAATCATTCCCTAATTTCCGGAGAGTTCCTATCGCAATGCCGTAAAGCCTTTGTAATTCCCTTACCCAAGACCCCCAATCCCTCTTTGCCCAATCACTTTCGTCCTATATCCATACTCCCCTTCCTCTCAAAGGTGCTGGAGGCTTGCGTACATAAACAGCTTTCCAATTTTGTGTTTGCTAATGATCCGTTGAGTCCGTTTCAATCTGGCTTTCGACCAGGCCACAGCACCTTATCCGCTCTCCTCAAAGTGACTGGCGATATCAGGGCTGGCATGGAGAATACCACAGTCACAGTACTTGTTTTAATTGACTTTTCCAGTGCTTTTGATTCCGTTAGTCACGATATCCTACTATCTATCCTTTCCCACCTTAAGATCTCACCCATTGCTCTGGAATGGTTCTCTTCCTATCTTCAGGAGCGTCAGCAGTCGGTTCGCCTTAACGAGACCGTGTCTCGATGGCGTGTCCTCGATGCTGGCGTTCCTCAAGGTGGTATTCTTTCTCCTTTGCTATTTTCTCTGTTTATAAATGCTGTTTCCAAAAACATTCAGTGTTCGTATCATCTATGTGCTGACGATCTCCAGTTATATTGTCAGGAAAGCATTGATAACGCCTCTTCAGCTAATCTTAGGCTAAATAGCGACCTAGAACACATATCTAGTTGGTCTGCCAGATTCGGGTTAGTCATAAACACCAGTAAGACTCAGGCAATCGTTGTAGGTAGTCAGCGAATGATGAGTAGACTGGACCTTCAATGTCTTCCACCTATCATCCTTAATGGTGTTACAATACTGCTAAGTACCACGGTCAAAAATCTTGGTCTACATATGGACTCCACTCTAAGCTGGAAAACTCAGGTTGCGTGTGTAAGTCAAAAAGTTACTGGTACGCTACGAACACTTTATCGACTTAAAAATTTCTTACCGATTAAAACCAACACTTTGCTTGTGCAGTCCTTGATCTTTCCTTTATTCGACTATGGCAACATGAGTTATTTTGACCTGAATGCAAACCTGCTCAACAAACTCGACCGTCTTCTCAATAACAGCATTCGATTCATTTTTAATCTTCGCTTGTATGACCATGTCTCTGCTTATCGTTTCCGCCTCAAATTCTTAACTATTCGACAGCGCAGAAACATGCGAGCTCTCACCTCACTTTATTCTTTTCTTATGTCACCTTCTTCTCCTGCCTATTTAAAACCCTATTTCCAGTATCTATCATCTAACCATGATAGGGACTTACGCTCTACTGATAATAGATTACTTCTTTGTCCATCCCACTCTTCTGGGTTTGTTAATTCTTCCTTTCCTGTCCAATCTGTTCTCCTTTGGAATACACTCCCACTCAATATTAGGATGTGTAAGACCCGCTACGAATTTAAGACTAAACTCCGTCAGCACTTTTTGGCCGAGCTAGAGGAACAATTACAACACTCGTGAATATTGTTATTATATGCATATTATTATTATGTATGTATTTTATTATATATTTTACCTATTTATCTTGTATGTACTACGTAGTATATGTAGTTATTTAGTATGTATATATATATGATGTATATGATATATATATATATATTTTTATTGTATTTATAAATATCCTACTGTTACATATTTAACTCTTGCCTAAATAATTTTTTTTTTCTTTACCTCGCTTGTTTTCTCATGAAGATGTACCTACCTCACATTATCTCTGTGCCACCCATGGTTGACTGGTAGTGAATGCCTCAGGCATTAAGTCCGCTATTGTTACATTGACAATGTTCTTTGTTTTCTGTTCACATAAAGTTAAATAAATAAATAAAATATAATAATAAATAAACTTTGAATGGACAAATCTTAAGATGCCTTCATAGCGTACCGAGTGAACAATACGCATGAAACTGTTCAAAATTATGAAAAATAAAAACTATGTGCCTAAAATTATGAAAAAAATAACTAGTAAGTATTTGACTAATTCTATTGCTATATTTTTTTTGGGTAGATACGGCAATCTAGGCTATGAAACACGGCAGCTCAGATTTCTGCGACAGCAACACTGATGTCTGATAGTCTGATATAAAATCAAAACGTCAACTCTCACATGGTGAGCGATTGTTCAAAATAACACAAAAATTATTTGGCTCGTATGTCATTTAAAATATGACCAAAATGAAGGTTTCACATAAAAACAAAGATAAAAACGGCAAACATAAGAGATTAGAAACTATTAAACCGAAAAAGGAGCAAGTATTAGTTATCGCACAAGAAATAAAATTTGCGAGATTATTGTCTGGAAATGAAAAGAAAAGCCGCGATAAAGTGCTAAAAACTTTAAAGAAATGGCTTCTAAACTGTTTTGAAAAAAAATATGGTGCGTATGCAGTGAATAATGAAGTGTAATAAGATTAGTAATTATGTTCATACATAACCTCAAAAGTCGTGTAGATGCCTACAGTGTTAGTAAGTGCTTATGTATGATAAGCATACAGTAAAAGCTCCTTACAAAAGAGACCTCAATTTTTTATTTAGATTTGTTTTTTTTTTATCATATGAGAGGTAAACAAGTTTATGGCCCGCTGATGTTAAGCGGTTACTGTTGTAGATGCTAGTTACACCAGGTGCATCACTTGCGCATTGGCAACCTCAATGAAAGGCGCATATCCCTGTGGAAAGAAATTATAATAAAGAGTGGATAACAGAAGTGGCTTGGGCCTCCAAGCTCAGAGACTTCAGACTTCTCTACTCAGACTCTTTTCTTTGATGGATTTTATTTTGTGTCCATAACTTTCTGGACTAGGTGAACCCCTTTGAGTGTGGTGGATCCTGCATTTTCTGATGATCCTGTGATGGACTAAGAATACGAGTGTCACTACCACATCCTTTCCCGTGGTTGTTGTAAGAGGCAACTAAAGTAAGTAAGCAATTATCACCCATTGCATTACTGGTGGTAGGATTGGGTTAGGTTAGCCCAAGTCAGAATAGTCACTTGCTATCGGGCCTGATCGGGTTGGTAGCACCATCTCCAGTGTGATCAGTCATGAAACACATCAGTGTGTTTTGGTTGTAGCAGAAGATAGCTGTTTATTCCCTGATTTCATAACTGCAGTGGCTTGACAATACTCTCAGCGCCCTTAGAATGAAAAACGAAACGTTAGACGAACTTTCATTTCAAGTCATTGTAGTATAGAGTATTGTCAGTATAGTTGAGTCCATGAGCGACGGTTACCACTTACCAGCAGGTTGGCCTGTCTGGCATCATTAACAATAAAAAAAACAACATATTAAATTAGCGTGTCACATATTTTTTAGTGATGTGCTTGCTATTATCAAAGTGTCCTCTATATGTGAAAAGTGCAGGTTGGCTATCCTTGGTTATTGTGTGTGTATTCAGTGAGGGCCGGGATTGGTAATCAGTGGGTGTGTGGTAGGTGTTCCTCATAAAATATTCTTCCTAGATTAATGCTGAACCTGATGTTGCCTAAATCAAATTGCAACACCTTCAATAACTGTTGGTTTTTTATTTCAGAATTCAAAGAGGATGATTTTGTGCGAGTGTGGAAGGGACTCTTCTATGCAGTCTGGATGTCTGACAAGCTACTCATACAGGTAATGTAGTGGAGACAGGATAAATATCTCGCATTAATTAATTAGTTAGTAATTAATAATTATTAAATATTATCACTATAATATGTATAAGTAAAGATAATTGCCTCTGTGGTGCAGCCGTAGTGTTAGCGACTGCTGATCATTAGGTCTCAGGTTCGACCCCCGGGTTGGGCAATGTTATTGAGTTATTTCGCAAAAAGAAAAAATCTGTAGTAGCCCGGAGTTTGGAAATGTGCCTGGTAGACGTCAATAGGCTCGCCCCCTATTACGTGGGACTTAAGCAGCTGGCGAACCTTGGGTGTGTAATACACCTGTGCCTACCATAAAACTGTCTCGTAACGTTCTTCCCAGATTTTTTGTAGTAGTGTGATGCTTTGAATCATATTCGCCAAATATATGTCCACTTAATAATGATAATAGCTAAGAAAAAACTAGCTCTTATCTTTAATATAGATGATGTTTTTAAGCATTTGACATGCTTCCCTATACTATATATGAACACAAAGTGCAATAATGTGAAATCGAAAATAACATTCATGAGCAGAATGATGAAATACATATATTATATTTTGACACTATGTGGGTGGCAACAAGCCTACGCTGTGGAGAGGAAGGATAATAAGGAGAGGATAGGAGGTAGTTCGAACCTGCGGCGCTCTCACTCACCATTCAAAACGACAGTAGGAGTAGCTGCAGTTATTTCACGCTGATCTTCTGTGAGAGGGCAGCACTTCCCTGAACAAGCTGGCCCATTCATCTTGGGATAAGCAAGGCCTCTATAAAATATATGTTTGTATATTTGACGTCAAGCTTCTCATGGGTTTATCAAGATGCCGTGTGGGGCCGGCTTTAATCGAGTCTTTTTTTTTTCCGTTTTAACTTGAGTGTTACTACGAATAGAGCCCTATTACTTTTCACGGTCTGATTCGATGTGGTTTAATTGTTATTAAATAAACAAAAAAATACTGAATATTTACGCTCGACGCGACATTAAAACCAGTGCCTTTCATAAGAACTATTTCTATAGACCAGTATAGAAGTACTTCTTAAAATTAACGTTAGATGGCGTATAAGACATGAAACCACATTAGTATTTTTTGAAATTAGCGCTATGGATTTATTGAAAACTACTTAGTAAGACCAATACATTATTAGTTACTTATCAAATAATCAATTTTATTGTGAAATGAAAAATGAAGATTATGAGGCGTGCAGTTTTGGATTTTCCAAAGTATTGTATTGTCGAGGCGAGAAAATATTATGTACCTAACCGCACACCACGTCGTTCGGGGTAACGAACAGGGTAGTGTGGGGCCGTCACCCACTAAAAACGTCACTCTCTCCGCCTGTATTGGCGGGCCACTGGAACTATTTTACATTATGTAGATATTTTTATATATATTTTTAGCATTTGACATGCTTAGCACTATACATTTTTTTCACTTTGTGTTTAATATGTTACATTACTTTAGTGGTCGTGGATTATGCCTGCCTAAGACTGATAAGTGCCGCCCTAGTAATTAGCGTGCTAGATGACTTCAGTCTTACTTTCCACTTACCATGTGAGAGGCAGTTTCCTTTCAAATGTTTGTTTTTAAATAATTTCAGGAGGAGCTTTGTGAGAACGTCTCGGAGATCCTGGACCTGTTCCCTCCGGAACAATTGAAGTATGCCCTCCTCATGTACAAGGCTGGGCTTAGAGTTTTAGCCACTGAATGGTATGGTGTTGATCAACATAGAATGGATAAGTTCCTTATGGTGAGTGCAATTCTACTGTTTATTTGCCTGTCATGGTGTTTAGTTGTCAACCACCGGTGATTGTGACTTTGATTTCCACACAACACTGTCCAGCCTTTACTGCCACACTATTGAGCTTGGAACTCCTCAGAGTGTGAGGTGTCTTGGCTGTATTCCACCATGCTGGCCTAGTAAAAAGTTTATATGTTCACAAGCCATTGAGAAGATCTCTCAGGCATGCAGGCTTCCTTACAATGTTTTCTTACACCATAGAACATAAATTAACATAGCATCACGCCTGTATTTCCCAAAAAGTGGCAGGGTAGGCAGAGGTGTATTACACACCCACGGTTCGCCAGCTATGTTTAAGTCCCACGTAATAGGGGACGAGCTTATTGCCGTCTACCGGGCACACATCCAAACTCCGGGGTGCTACTTTTTAGGAAAAAAAAACTAGACGTCGCGGGACGTCTAGCAGATGTGAAAACATCGAAATTATATTGTAGAAAGAGCCCAAACTCGATGGAGTTGCGTCGTTTCATTATAGAGTTCCTATATCCACCTTCCAGCTCAATCATCAGATCAGCTCCATGTCATCATAATATTGCATTGTCCGATTGAGCTGAAAAAATAGACATGCGGTAAAATTTCAGCTCAATCGGAAAACGGGATGTGTCAAATTTAACTTGCAAGATTTGAATGGGACAAGTACTTACAATAAAACAGCCCTCCGCATTAGATGTTTCACATCAAAAGCTCAATAACATTGCCCGACTCGAACCCGACAGCTCGTGATCAGCAGTCGCTCACACTACCGCTACACCACAGATATAGTTTTCTTACACCGAGCAGTAATAATTTTAAGTACAAATTATTATTTGTGAATGAGGAAAAAGATAACTTTAGTGCGAGCGGGATTTGAACCTGCGTTCCTTCCAATCTGGGGAAGTGCTCTAATCCACTAAGCTACCTTTCGGCCATACCCAATCTTATTATCACATTTGTCTTAACGACCAACGCCATCTATCGGAACATATTTACTATAGCTATAGTAAAACGTATAGATCACCTGACAGCTCGATAACGCGTAACCAATTTTGTTTTGTCAATGTGTGCGTTGGATAGTGATGTAAGTTTTAAGAGTTAGACTGACTATCGATAAAATGATAAAACAAATCAGTTTCTTTAACGAACTCGCTCATTCAAATAATCATCTTCAACTAATGAAACAAAACAGACATAATTAATTTTTGTTTTAATTTATTGTCTGTTCATGTGTGATTTCACCACCGTTGCCGTATGGGGCCGGCTTTAGAATTGTCCCACCCCTCTACCCACGGGAGTCGTAAGAGCCGACTAAGGGAATACCGGGGGAGTGGGCAGCTGCACTCCCTGCCAAGCGTGGCGATTACGGCATTATCCCCCATGACGGGACTGTTCTCTTAGGGAGGCCTATGTCCAGAAGTGGACGTTGAAAGGCTTATGGATGGATGGGATATTTATTTCACCAGCAACGTCAGTCAACGATATTAAGTATGCATTTTATAAGGGAATTATACACTCAGCTTTTAGCAACATAAACCTACTTATACCTAATTTATAAATTATCTAAATCGACTTGACTGACAATATCTGCTGTAGAACTTTTATTGCATTTTTTCCATTAATGTGTTAGGAGAAAATGTTCCAAACAGTTAGGATAAATATCGACAATATACCTTGTAGATAAAGTCAAGCCCAAGTGTCTAAAAACTTTTCTACTAAAATTTTACAAATATGTAACAATGCGACATATTTCTATGTAAAATATAAACAGTAACAATGAAATTGAAATTAATTTTTAACTGAAACAGAAAATATCAGTAATTATGACCTAAAATAAAAGCATTTAAGTTGTGATAACATCCTAAGAACTTACCTGTGAAACATGCAACTATCAGGATTGTTTGCATGATTTAGATCACAGGCACTCACGGAACAAACAACCATTTTATTTAATAGTTATAATCATATAATAAACAAGATTTATAACACAAATAAATCAAAAAACCGCGAAGCTAATTTCAAGCTAGAAGACTGTAGAATACCTGTCATTCAAACGGGTTACAATGACATTAGATTTTCTTTCCTCTTCCATCTTGCTATGTTGCCGTATAAGATTTTCTTCTCACTCACACGCTTTGGTGATCTATACGTTACTATATTTATGGTATTTACATGCATTAATCCAATATAGTAAGTTTAATTTTGCAATTAAAATTCATACTATATGATGGCGTTATTTTTAAAAAAAATTGATCTGTATTTTTAGCACTTGACATGCTCAGCTACTTTAGAGTACAAATTATTATTTGTGAATGAGGAAAAAGAAAAATTTAGTGCGAGCGGGAATCGAACCTGCGTCAGTCAGTGATAATTTGTAAACAAATACGATAGCTCCGTGGCTTGAGCACTTCCCCGGATTGGAAAAGACGCGGGTTCGATTCCCGCTCGTACTAAAAATCTCTTTTTCCTTATTCACAAATAACTTGTACCTCTGGTGTTGCTAGCGTCTATAGGCTACGGTAACCGCTTACTGTCAGGTGGGCTGTATCGCTCTTGTTTGCCTCCCAAGTAGTATAAAAAGAAGTCACATACATACGAAAATACAGTGTGAAAATGTGAAATTGAAATTCAGAAACCGTGGGTAATAAAAAAAGCTCCACTCGCGGCCATCATTTTTTATTTTACATTTTCGCGCAATGTGTTCTGGTAAATGGTCGAGCATGCTTAAAACATGTATAACTAGCCTTCGCCCGCTGCTCCACTACAAGAATAAGCTAAAACCCGACCGATTCAAAGGCATCGGTTTCAGTTAAGATACTACGATAGATCTTAATCTGCGTTTGGAACGGTTCCAGCATGTCAAGTGCTTGTAAATCTGACTATGGCGTATATGCTGATCTATTGTCGTATACCCACAGCTGGTCCGTCGCTACCTGCGCGCAAGTCTCCGGTGTCTCGCCAGGTCTGACTGGAGTCTGCTGAGCTGCCAGATGTATTCTAAAGTTATATCTGGAAGTGATGGTGAGTGAGACTTCCACTCTTTTTTGTTTAATGTATAGTGCTAAGCATGTCAAATGCTAAAAATAGATAAAAATATCTAAATATAAGGGTTCCTTATTTGGCTACGGAATCCTAAAAACGCCCTTGATAAGTGTGCAGTTTCAAATGAATCAGAACTTTTGAAGGGGGTGAAATTCACGTTCGAAGATTCCGTTACATAGATAGTAGAGATGCGCCCAACATAGGTTCAACCGAATACGAATATTCGGCCGACTATTCGGTTTAAAGTGTGCCGAACCGAATATTCGGCCGAACTATTCGGTTCACTCTTGCGCCGTAAACAGGGTTATACATATTGGCGAGCCGCTTTGTGAGTAGCGACGAGTGTGGGCGAGCACTCACCCGCCTTTACCCGCGCGTACTTTGTAGTTCTCTCGGCTCGCTCAGTCGATCTTTCGTTTATTGCAATACTAAAATCTCTGGACTGTGCACTTTGATTGTGCATTTGATTTATTTATTATTATTATTAATAAAGCACAAAAAAGCACATGTTTGGACTTTTTTAATGAAAATTAAAGTGACAATACCTAGGTGAAGTGTATAGGACGGGCCTCGTGGCGTAGTCGGTAATGTAACCGACTTATTTATTTATTTCAACAACATCACTATCATCACAGGTTACCCTAATACAATAGCGTGGTCCTTAATTATTGTAACATATAATACACAGCGTATTTTTTTCGAATTCAGTCAGAGAACACGTAAAAAGATCTATACATTCGGCAACTTTGTTTAGTGTATGTAAGGTGCGTGTTAATGGCGCCTTAGCTAACAAGTTTGTCCTTGCGCTGGGCACCGCCAATAGACGAGGTCTCCGCCGCCTCGCTACATATTTGTTGGGAATATTAATAACTTTAAAATATACTTTGCAAGAGCCATTTCCCTTCTTGTTTCCAATTTATTGTATCCGACCATGCCTATCACAAACAAAGTCGGATACATCAAATGCATAAAATGGATATACCCCATAAAGTCTAAGATACAAAAACCTAGTAAATTTATTTTGTAGTCGCTCCAGCAGATTATATTTAGCTTCATATGGAGCCCAGATGATTTCGTTGTATTCTAGCTGACTTCTGTGCACGAGGTCGTGGGTTCGATTCCCACTCAGGACTATTATTTGTGTGATGAACACAGATATTTGTACTGCGTCTTGGTGTTTTATATCTATAATATGAATGTATTTACAAAAAAAAAGTAATATATGTATTATATCCGTAATCTGGTACCCCATAGCAAGCACAAGCGATATGCTTAGTTTGGGACCAGAGGACGTTGTGTGAAAATGTCCGTGAATATTTATATTTATTTATGTAACACACTAAACGCTTACACGAGAGGCACTAGAGACAGAACTGAAGGACATATTTGCAAACTTTCAAGAGGACAAATACTGTACTATAACAATACACTAGCCACATTATTAGATCCCAGATCGATTAACTTAAAGAATAAATTATTATTACATGAGGTATGTTTATTTCATTTACCTATACTATGTATAATGTACACCCCTAGCAAATAATATATGTATATATAATTTAATTTTAAAGTAATGCTCTATTATATAATATAATATTAGGTAATTATTCGGTAAATTAACAGCATATTCAGCCGAATATGAACTTTAAAAAATACGCCGTACGTACCGAATACGAATATTCAGCCGAACATTCGGCGCATCTCAATAGATATCATACCAACCTATATAAGCGTGCACTTTACATTGACATTTTAGTTCTACGATGTTATAACAGATGGCATCGAGCAAATAACGTCATATTCTGGATCGTAAGGGTGTTAAAATAAAGGGCGTTATTTACATTGCCAATTTAGTTCCATGGTGTTACAACAGATGGCATCGACCAAATGACGTCATGGTTTAGATCGCGGTATAACTGATTCTCGGCGAGTGAACGACCTCAAGCCGTTCGCCGTTTTCGGTATCGCTTCTCGGCCTTTTGGCTAAGATCAAGGTGTAGTATCTGTTCTTTTCAGCTTAATATCTGAAAGTTCCCTCACTGAGGGACCAGTATATTAAACTGATTTTTGTAAAACGACGGGATGTTCGGGGCTCGCTCCACTCCCGTCACGGGTCGGCCCGGCATTGCAGTGCCGCCGGGATCGGCCCACTTAATTCTTATTCTTATCATTTTGTAAGTGCTGACTGCATTGTAATTGAATGCAATATTGGCACTTTTTCAGGTATTCTGGCACTGAAGACTCCAAGGTACGCTCGAAATGCCGCATCGATGTTGCTGCATCTCCTCGATTGTTATCTGGAAGAGATTGCCAAGGTACTAGTTTGTAAGGGTAACGTTTTATCTATGCTAACACAACGTGTGAAAATGTGAAGTCGAAAATAGTCACGAGCAGAATTTGAACCTGCTTCTCCTGGAATACCTACTACGGATGATTTGCCAATTCAGCCATCATGAAAATTGCATGGGACTGTGAATTTCGATAACATTCATTCTTAACGTCTTGTTTGGTATTTTGTCTTTCGACAGATGGCACAGGCTTAGACGCCTGTCATGTCAAATGCTAAAAATATAAAAATATTTATCTATACTATTATAAAGCATACTGTGTGTGTTACATTTAAGATATTTGAGAAAAATGAATGTATTGTGTGATCTCATTCATAATATTAGTAAGGAATTGTAATTTTCTTCTGACCAACTGACAGAATATATATATATATATATATATTTGGTTCTTCACTAACCTTTGTTTTTATACCTAAATGGCACTAGTGCGAGGCTAGGACGGATCCTTAAATCTATACTTAACAATGTAGTAATATTCATATAATTACTAGCTGACCCAGCAAACGTTGTTTTGCCATATAAATTTTTTCTACATCGGCAGTAGAAGGTTGAAAATTTTGGGGTTATATGTATTTTTTAATGCCGAATCATAATAAAATAAAAAAAAAAATTATCTTAAATTTAAAAAAAAAAATATAGGGGTTAACCCTTAACATTTAGAGGGATGAAAAATAGATGTTGTCCGATCCTCAGACCTACTCAATATGCACACAAAATTTCATGAGAATCGGTTAAGCCGTTTCGGAGGAGTACGGTAACTAACATTGTGACATGGAAATTTTATATATTAGATTGACCAAGTTGATTATTTAAATTTTAATTCTAAAGTCCTTTATTTTACCTTTTCCATGTCAATATTATTTAATAGGTATATCACTTACACAATATTTTGCAACTATAGCTGGTTAGCCAAAAGAGAAAAAGTTATTTTTTTTACACATATAATAATAAATATTTATTTTCTCACCTCAATTTCGTATTACACATTTTAGATTCCATCCATCAGCCTTTCGACGTCCACTGTGTGACATAGGCCTCCCCAAGAGAACGCCACAACGAGCGGTCCCGTCATGGGGATAACGCCGTAATCGCCACGCTTGACAGGCGGGTTGGCGATCGTAGTGGATGTCATTTATACATATATATTTAGAGAGGGGTGGGACCATTCTAAAGCCGGCCCCACACGGCCATTTAGACCCATAGGCCATTCATTTTAGATTATTACATGACAATATGATTATACTTTGTACTAGGTATAGATATCCCGTTTAATTTCTTTGTTTAAAATAGCTGCGTTATATTGCAGCAATTTTTCTCTACTGTGCAGTATTTTTTTTATACAGTCACACATTTCTGTTCATCTGTTCATGTGGTTAAGGACTAAAAATACAAGCGTCACCACCCATTCTTTCCCGCGGGTGTCGTACAAGGCGACTAAGGGAAGTAATTATCACCCATTGCTTTACTGGTGGTAGGGCTGGGTAGTCACTTGCTATCGGACCCGAACGGGTCGGTACCACCGTCTCCTGTGTGACCGGTCATGAAGCACATCAGTGTGGTTTGGCTGTAGCAGAAGATAGCCGTTTATTCTTTCATTTTTCATATACAAGTAGAAGTGAAATGGTGCGTCGCGGCTTGACAATACTCTCGGTATAGTTGAGTTCATGAGCGACGGTTACCACTTACCATTAGGTGGGCCGTTGCTCGTCTGCTATCTTTTGATAGCAATCTTTTAAAAGCAATAAAAATCTGGACTAGACCGTGAAGACGACACACGAAATCAGGTACGCTGATATAGTACATAATTGTAAAAGTATTTATATAGTATACTCGTATATGTGTTTAGGTGTCAAACGGAGACATCCCCCCGCCGTCAGTAGCCGAGCTGCTGCGGCCTGTCTGCCGCTACATGTGCAGTGGCGAGCTACCCATCTTGGCCGTGGCCTCGCGCCGCGTTCTTACCGCGCTTCTAAGGCAGAGTGACCCTGGCATTAAATACCAACACGCTGCTCAAGCCTGGCAGAAGGTACATCGTTTTATATTATTTTTATTTTATCCATATATTTATTTTTTCATCGCGTCTAATGGTAAGGGATAACCGCTGCTCGTAGATTCAGCTCTACCAGGCGCACAGTTAACCCGGACGGAATAAGAATACAAGTGTCACCACCCCATTCTTTGCGGCGGGTGTCGTATCAGGCGACTAAGGGAAGTAAGCAATTATCACCCATTGCATTACTGGTGGTAGAGCTGGGTACTAGTGGGAATACTCACTTGCTATCGGGCCCGAACGGGTTGGTACCACCATCTCCTGTGTGACCGGTCATGAAGTACGTCGGTGTGTTTTGGTTGTACCAGGAGATAGCCATTTATTCTTTCATTTCATATCTATGAAATGAGAGCAGCGGCTTGACAATGCTCTCAGAATATTTTGGAAAATCCAAAAGTGCATGCCTCATAATCTTCATTTTTTCACAATAAAATTGATTATTTGATAAGTAACTAATAATGTATTGGTCTTACTAAGTAGTTTTCAATAAATCACATAGATAGCGCTAATTTTAAGAAGTACTTCTATATTGGTCTATAGAAATAGTTCAAGTAGTTCTCACGAAATAAGGTATAGCGTAGCGCTGGTTTTAGTGTCGAGTCGAACGTAAATATTCACTATTTTTTTGTTTATTTAATAACAATTAAACCACATCGAATCAGACCGTGAAAAGTGATAGGGCTCTATTCGTAATCATACTAATTCGTAAAAGAAAAAAAAAAGACTCGATCGAAGACAGAACTTTTTCAAACAGTTTTTAACTAGTTTAAATAACAAAAATGGCATCAAAAATACCATGAGTGTTAAAAATATTGTTTTTCTTGATATGTGTGTGTATATATTATTTTACAAGTGCAATATATGATAAATAGAGACATTTTAAGTTAGAAAAATCAGTTTTTCTGCGTGAAGCGAGAATAGTACACGCCTCATTAGCATTGGAAACTATAACATTAAAATACTTTCAGATGGGATGTCCTGCAGGTGGTCCGGAGGCCTTGGAGCTGGTCTCAGATGATGAAGACGCTGAAGAGAATGGAGAAGTCAACTCTGATTTAGAAGAAGATAGGTATTATTATTGACACTTCAGCCCTTGTTATTCTTAATTTATGATGTTATTGGAATGTAATATGGTTCCAGTGGCCCGCCAATATAGGCGGAGAGACGGCATACGGCGGGTTTATTTAGTTAGGGCTCCACACTACCATGTTCCTTGCCCTGAACGACGGGGTGTGCGGATAGGTACATTTTTTCCCGCCTTAACAAAAAAAACAAAAAAAAAGGGACTAAATTATAAGATTGTATTGTAGACTAAATTGTTAAATTGTATAGGAGGCTTAATTATTAAACTGTATACAGGAACTTACTCTAACTAACTGCCTCTGTGGTGCAGCAGTAGTGTGAGTGACTGCTGATCTTGAGGTGTCGGGTTCGATCCCAGGGTTGGGCAGTGCTATTGAGTGTTTGTCAAGTCCCCCGCGATACAAGGATTATGCCTTGGTGCTGTCTAAAAAAAACATACATGCGAAGCTAATAAAAACGAGTGTGCTTTAGACCACACGACTGAAGTAAAACAACAATAAATATATATATTGTTAATAATGTTAATATCTATTACCAAGTGAAGTGAAAAAACTATTTTGTTAATTTTATTTAAACTTGTGTGACAATCAACGTACGACCAATGAAAACGTCGCAATTTACTTATCGTTTCCGAACATGTATTAAATAAACCTCACATTTGACATACAGTATTAATGATTTGTTGGTCTTGGAGCATAATCATCTGGCTTCTCTGCACTAACATCAAGATCGATCCCGAGTTGCGCCACTTGAATTTTTGAGAAATATTTAATAAACATTGAATGCAATGTTTTTTAGGCAAAATTGAATATTGAAAGCTTTTTAAAAAATATAATAATTTATTTATTATATACTTTATTGTACACCATTATTAAAGTAGAGAGGTACAAAAACAAATATCTTATATTATGTGGTACGATGGGCGGCCTTATTACTAAAAGTAATTTCTACCAGGCAACCTTTGGATGGAGACGATTGAGAGAGAGAGGTAGCAGTTGGTGTAACATACCTACATATATAGATATTAAATACATATATACATATAAAATACACTACGTACAAATAATTGAAATATATACATACATATAGCCATAACAACGTACGTATTATGTTACAATACATCAAAATAACATAAATACAATAATAAAAAAATAAAAAAATCAATTAATGATAATTTTAAAGGAATAGAACTTACTTACTCATTCAGATAATGATTTTTAAGTAATAGTTTAAATTTGGATATAGTCTCTGCCCGTCTTATTTCAACCGGTAGAGCATTCCATAGGCTTATGGCTGTGACTGTAAAGGATTTGCCGAAGAAATTTGTGAAATGCAGTGGCATTTTTAACTCCAAGTTTTGCGATGACCTTAAGCACTTACTATGTGTATCATGGAGGAATTCAAAACGACTTTTGAGATAGGAAGGAGTTGAAGGGTTAAACAGTACATTATATACTCGTAGTAAAGAGAGAATATGAGTGTTCCGGCGATGTCGTATTGGTAACCACTTAAGCTGTGTTCGAAATTGAGAAACGTGATCATACTTGCGTAGACCAAATATGAATCTTATGCAGAAATTTTGGAGGCGCTCAAGTTTATCCAATTGGTTTTCGGCAAGATCTGGATAGCTGGCGTCTGCGTAGTCAAGGATAGGAAGAAGTAAAGAAGTTGCAAGCGTAATTTTGGTAGAAGTAGGGAGAAAATTGCGCAACCGTTTCAGAGAACCTGCAGAAGTAAACATCTTGCGACTAACTTCTTGGATTTGTGGCTCCCAAGTAAAATTTGAGTCGATTATTAAGCCAAAATTTTTTACTCTGTGGCTTATAGGAATAGTGACACCTTCAAAAACAACCTGAGGCAACTGTCCAATCAACTCTTGCGATCAGTCTAACACTAACTACAATAGTCACTTGTGTCTTAGACGGATAACCAGTCGGGCCATAACATTTACTCCACTCACTAATTTTATTGAGCTCGTTAATAAATAATGAGAAAGAGAGAAAGAAAATGTGTGCTCGCACACCTCTCTCTTGCCCCTACAGTAATATACGAAACGTAACCCTCTCTCTTTCTATCTTCACTAACTTATGTCTCCCTCTCAACTTCCGTTCGTCTCGCCCGATCACACTTTTCGTAACGCTCACGTCACATATTCACCAGCTTACTGCCCAAGTCAAGCGTGCGTAAAGAAGTATTTACTTCAAAAATCGTATTAAATTATACCCGCTCATCGAATGTGTCTGCTTGTTTCAGTTCAGAGAAACCATTGGACCCTCGAGCGGGTCGCGTCAACGTAGAACTACCATCACTGCCGGTGCCGGCCGACTTGTTGGCGGACATGTTGCGCGACATGCTTGCCAATGCCACTAGCAAGGCACACAAGAGAGTCAGGATATGTTTGCAACGGTGAGTGTTAATTCTATACAATGCGAAAGTGGAAGGATGTAGTACAGGGGGAGACCGAGACTCACCTTCATCCATCAGCCTTTCGACGTCCACTGCTGGACATAGGCCTCCTCAAATTGGGGGTATACTGCCGTAATCGCCGCTGAGTCCCTTCCAATCCGGGGTAGTGCTCTAGACCGCTAAGTCATCGCAGTGATCGACGGCCGATGTGATGTGGATATTAGACAAATGTGATGTGGATATTAGGATATCCACATCACATTTGTCTTTACGACCCACGCCACCTATCGGATGCATTTACATGCATTATCCAATATAGTAAGTTTAATTAATTTGATGGCGCGATTTTTTTTTAAACATTTTGAGCTGTATTTTAGCACTTCACATGCTCAGCTACTTAAAAGGCAGGTTCGAATCCCGCTCGCAGTAAAATTATCTTTTTTCACATTTTCACAAATCATTTGTTCTATAAAGTTGCTGAACCTGTGAAGTGCAAAAATTGATTTATAGAAACTTAATTGTTTTATCAAAAATGTCCCTCATTCCAGCTTCGAACAACTATCTCGCAATGAGTACCCGCTACGGATCCCCACGCTGCCAGAAGACGGCTCCCCCACGCAGAAGTCGAATTCTACACAAGTGGCGCACTCCCTGCAAGCGTTGGAGAAGAACTTGGTCGTGGCGTCCGACGAACTCGCCTTACGAGGTATCTTCTGAGCTTTTCTCTACCCATTATTGGTTCAATGTTGGGGACGGATCTCTTTTGACAGCGCTTTTAGGGCGTAGACCACTATATACAGACGCTAGCAACGCCAGAGGTATCACTCGCCCGACGCCATCTCCAAGGAAAGGGATAGGAGGTGGATAGCAAGGATAATAAGGAGAGGATAGGGAGGGGGTTTGTGTCTCCTGCGCTCTCACTCACCATTAGAAATAACGGTAGCCGTAACTACCGTTGTTACGCGCTGATCTTTTGTGAGAAAGTGGTACTGCACCGATCGAGCCGGCACATTCGTGATGGGGTAAGCAAGGCTCTACATTCACAAGCCGTTGAGGAAATCTCTGAGGCTTGCAGGTTTCCACGCGATATTTTCCTATAATAAGCAGTGATCATTAGAAAATTAATGTTTTTGTTTAGCTGAAGTTTTGTACATTTTACCGAATTTTGTCCACCAAGTACGAGTGGAGAGATGGCGCACGACGGTTTATTTAGAAGGTGAAACCCTACATGGTGACATCGCTCAAAAATAGATAACTTTAATAAACAAATTATTTGTAAGAAAGAGAGCTTTACTGCGAGCACGATTCGAACCTGCGTCCCATCTGGGGAAGGGCTCTGGTCCGCTAAGGTATCGCAGTCACCCAACGGTGACACTCAATCTCCACTCCACATTTGTTTTAGATGTTAATGTTATGCGAGACACTAAACTTATCCAAGCTTAACTACGCTGACACTGTTTATGGACAGTGCATTCTTGGCAGATCGAAAAAGCTAATTCAACGTGTACAAAATGCTTGCGCACGTTTTTGTCATGACGTACCTCCTCGATCTCATATCACGCCCTTTTTGAATAAAGACAATCTAATGAAGATATCTGCTCGCAGGAAGCTCCATTAAGCTACCCTTCTCTTTGATATTGTTATGTCGAACCCGAATACCTTTACAACAAATTGTCGTGGTCCAGGGTCCATGTACTAGCGCCTCTTCTTAGTTATTACTAACTCCTAGACATAAAACAGCGGCTTTTCGGGGCAGTTTTAAATTTGCTGCTACCCGCTGCTGGAATGATTTGTTACCTCAATTTACAAACAATGTTTGCTTGACAAACAAAAGCGAGCAATATAAAGTTATATAACGCTCTGTTGTTACTTATTGTACACATAGTAGAAATTCTTACATATTTATTTATATTATAATTTACACTTATGATTATTGATTTTAGACATGAATGTTCTAGCAACACACACACACACTATATTACACTATAGAAGTACCTAATCACAAATTTGAATACTTCATTGATGAACTTTAGGAATAAAACCAATCTTAAGACTCAATACTGTAGGACAGCCGCAAATCGGTTCAAAATCAGTGTGTGCAAACTTCGGATGTGACGTCCTGCAGTTATTTCTTTTAAAATGTTTATTTTCAACTTCTTAAATTAACATCGAATTCTGGATTTTCCCTGTTATGTTTTTTGATCAACCTACATTTATCACAATCGTTGTTTTGTTTAATGAAATTTTATTTAATATCAACCACTCTATGCTCTCAATGTCAAAGATAGCATTACTAATATTTTAAACTTATTACTTTGTATAAACTCAAAAAAGTATTTTTTATTTTATCATTATTTTTTATTCTTTTTTCTGTGTCGTGTTGGCCCGAACTCTAACTCAGTAAAGGTTTTACCTGAAAACCAGCGCTGCAACTGTTTAATGTTGCAGCTGATGCTGAGGTAGGACCGTTTCTGGTCTTCTACTTTATATATACCTTGTAACTGTGCTAACTATAACTGATTTGTAATTAGAACTATATTTGTGGAGACCAAAATAAATGTTTTCTTTCTTTCTTTCTAGATGTCTTTACGACCCACGGCATCTCTTTTTTTGTTAAGGCGGGATAAAATGTTCCTATCCGCACACACTGTCGTTTGGAGCAACGAACAGGGTAGTGTGGGGCCCTCACGCACTAAAGAAACCCACCGTGTGCCGTCTGCGCCTTTATTGGCGGGCCACTGGAACTATGTTACATTCCTTCGGTGGTACGACCCACGCCACGCCAATCCTATTTGCTCTCTTTTTACAAATAATTTGTGGTTTAAAGTAGCCGATTGGAAATACAGTTCAAAATCAGTACTGTGTTATTATTTTTATATATTTTTAAGCAACAAGCCGCTAAGTAAGCTATTTTGGCCATCAATTTTTATTACACATTCATGTGTGGTGTCACCAAAGACTTTAAGAATGAATGTGTTTTGGAAACCGATAGCTGTTACGTAAGGAATGTGGTAAATATGTAGGATGTCTCTCACCAGGTGGACCGACGATTACTGGGTTGTGTTATGGTATCAGTATTGTTATATCTTGTATGCTCCAGGTCTGAGCCGCAAACACAGGAAGCGCCTCCTCGCCAAGAGCCGTTCAGGGTTGAGCATAGTGGAAGACGTTGAGCAATTCCGGCAGGAGACCAGCAGTGGAGCGGTATGTAGACGTTTGATTTTTTTACACTAAAATGGCGCCTCGAATATTAGTTTCTTAAATAACGATTTTTTATACTATGAGAACGGCAAACTAGCATACGGCCTGCCTAATGGTAAGTAGTTACCAGAGCGCATACAAGTAAACAACTTCAAAATCATTACTCGCCCTTTGCGTACTCCAGTGGAGGATATGCAAATTGTTATTCGTTATTCTCGCTAAAAGTACAAACTGGCTTGACCGATTTGAATAACTGTTTTTTTTTTTATGTGATGTTTCACTAATGCGGAGGGAGGGTAAAATCGGCTGTTAGCGTGGCGACGCTTTTATTTTACTTGTCCCGTTCAAATCTTGCAAGTTAAATTTGACACACTTCTCGGTTTCCGATTTAGCTGAAATTTTACGCGCATGTGTATATCGCGTGACAATGCAATATTATGATGACATGGAGCTGATCTGATGATTGAGCTGGAAGGTGGATATAGGAACTCTATAATGAAACGACGCGACCCTATTGAGTTTGGGCTCGTATGATTAATCTATCCAGGAATAGTATCCAGGGCCTGATGATAGAGCTGGAAGGTGTTCTTGGGTACTCGGTAATTAAAAGTCGCAACCCATCGATTTAGGGCTAGTTTGAGTTATCTTTAATAGTACCATAGTCCTAGATGATGTTCAGGGTCTGATGATGGAGCCGGATGGCCATGGGCACTATGCTATAAAGCGCCGCAATCCTATCAACTTTGAAATCGTTTGATTCGTTTTGACAAGTACTTCGGTCCTAGATGATATCCAGGGTCTGATGGTGATGATTTATGTCCATTTCCGTTATTTTACAAATGTCATAATTTTATATAAGCACACATTGTAAAACTTATGATCATTTTATTTCTACTCATTATTACTACAAAATAATTCGAAGTTCTCATTAAATCTAGTATGATATAAATAAAACTAATTAAGTTATTTCTCACAGAACGGCGAATGGAAGGTGGAGCCTACCGACACATCACTCACAAAGCTCAAACAAGACAAGATTATTAAAGAAAATACAAAACGCAAAAGCGTTGCCACTGCAGAGCTGCAAAAGAAAAAACGTAAAATTGACAAATTTAACGTCGACATACACATACTCGCAAAAGACAACAGTTCAGAAACGACAAACAGTTTAAATTCAATGAAAAGTAAAAGCAATATTGTAAACAATAAAAATAAACCCGAGAAAACGGTGTTAGTACGTAACCAAATTAAGAAAGCAAAAGTAAATGGTGTTTCTAGTGAAAAAATTGAGATAAAGAAAGTCATCAACGCTGGCAATATGACAAAACGTGACAAAAATAAAGAAAAAGTTATTACTAATAGAAACACTACACAGAAAGACAATAATAATTTTAAAAACAAGATTAATGCGATGGAGAAATCCACAAAAATTGTTAAAAACCCAACAATTGTTGCCAACAAAGTTAAGAATTATCAGAAACAATCTAAAACAAATTTGTCCCCGAACAAGTCTTTCGATACACCGAAAAAAGTGAAATTTGTTTTGAAGAACAATTCAATGCAGGCTCCGATCGACTACTACAAGAGTATTAGACAGAGCCCTAACATACCGTTTGATGGGACGAAGCAACCGAACAAAACAAATTTGAAGCCTTCCACACCCTCACCAATCAATCCATTTTTCAAAAAGAAATTGAAACTTAAATATTAACAAACATAATTGACTTAGAAATGGTTTAAATACTAATCCAAGCTAAATGTGGGTTCGATTCCCACACAGGGCAATTTTTTGACACACAAATAGTTGTTCTAAGTCTTTAAAGACCCGTTTTTTTTGTTAAGGCGGGAAGAAATGTTCCTAACCGCACACCCCGTCGTTCGGGGCAACGAACAGGGTAGTGTGGGGCCCTCACCCACTAAAGAAACCCGCCGTGTGTCGTCTCTCCGCCTTTATTGGCGGGCCACTGGAATTATGTTACAATCCTTCGGTGGTAAGTCTTTAAAGACCCTGCAATTCAAATTATTCCGTGGTCCTGCGGGTGCTGTTTTTTGTTAAAAAAAAGCACCTATATAACTAAAATATTATCGCCGTGTGCTAGTATCGCGTGTGTTGGACATAAGTCGAGTGGTCTTGTGCCGCCTGCACCCAACGGTTCCCTACTTTGACCAGAATTATATACTCCAATTTAGTTAACTCAATCGTTTTACAAAATAGTTTTTTTTTAAGTTTGCCAACTTGTGACATCATACAGAGGTTCTCAAACTTTTTTGTCTTGTAGACCAGTTGTTATGTTTTTCATTTTGAGGTGGACAGGGGGTCTACCTAAAAATACATATTTGCGGGTTTATTAACTTGAATGTCTTTGTGTCTGCTATCCAACGGTAGTGAAGTGTGGCGTAAATGTATGTGCGTCATACGTGGATAGTTCAATTTAAAGACTATATATACTCTCAACCATATATTTCGTTTACAAGGACCTCCTGGAATCTATATGCACAATTGGGTATCAGCGGTGTCAGGTTTCTGAGCGTCCGTCAATGTTCCTGACGTCATTCAGTGAATGGTATAATTATGTGGTGATCTTATTCAGCGTCATAAACAGATGATAATAATGCAAGAAAAGCGTAATGTACGCTTTTTTAAGCGGGAAAAATGTTCGTTACTGCTCACCCTGTGTTCGGGTCATCGAGCAGGGTAGTGTGGTGCTCACGCCATGTGCTGTTTGACATTACTTCAAATCAAAAGTCGACCCCATGCCATCCCGTCGGCCCAGTGTTGAAGTAACATAACTGCCTGGTCATCCTCACCAGGCAGTGAATATATGTTAAACTACACAATTTGGATGTGAGAGGTGAGTTGGAACTTTTCAGACCTGACCTCGGGCTGGAGATGACATTCTATACCTGCCTTTGCAGTCCTTGGTTTTCCCACTAGACCATCACTGTATTTCTTTTTCATTTCATATATTTGGTTTTAATAAAATATATGTTGTATATAAAAAAATACATTATTACTATTCCTCTGTTTAGTGTGGTGGTGAATTTCCTCCATGGCAGTGACAAGTTGAGAAAACTAACACTCGATAAATGTTTAAACTTGCCACATGTCCTTTAAATGTTTAAACCAGTGGTTCTCAAACTTTCATGCTAACAGACCAACAGATAGCAGAGTTGTCTATATACCGACCTGCCAAGCCGAGTGTTGTAGGTTCGATTCCCACACAGGATCTCGGAACATCTGAGTGTATTTTGTATTCATAATTATGTTTGTAAAGTCCGACAAGGAGAGCCGTAGGCTAAATAAGATCTATCGTGCCCACTTAGTTTCGAAGAAAAAATCAGTTCACGCATCCTGTTTGTTCATTATTTAATGTTAGTACTACCTCTGACAGTAGGTCAGAGGTCTAGTGTCCTGCGGAGCACACTTTGAGAATGGCTGGCTTAAAGTAAAATTGAGTATTTTTATAAAAAAGACTAAGACCTAAAGGTAAAAAAAAAAACTCCTTTAGTAAATTAAGACACATGGGACCCCACATTACGCGTCTTCTTGGTTCAATGTCCACTAGGTATGGTAATGATGGTAGTTACTGTTAGGAATTGTTATTATTATTATTACCATTGTTTAAGTTAGTATGATGTCAATATTATAAGTTTATTTTGTGTATTAAGAGTTAATATCGATTGTATGATTTTATTAATAAAAGATGAAGTTTGTATTTTTATTTATTGTTATCATTATTCTGTTATTTATTTTTATACTACGGCAGTGGCCAATACACGTACGGCCTACGTGATGGTAAGCGGTTAGTTAGCCCCAGCACCCGAGACATCACTCGCGCGTCGCAAACTCCCAAGGAAATGGTGAAGGATAATAAGGAGGATAAGGAAGGTGTTTGGGACTTCTGCGCTCTCACTCGCCATAGGAAACAGCAGTAGGAGGAACTACCGTTCTTTCAGACTGATTTTCTCATGAGAGGTTGGTAACAGGACCGTGTCAAAATTAATTCATCTTTAAATAAAATAAATAAATATTCACGGACATTTTTCACACAACGTCCTCTGGTCCCAAACTGAGCCTAACGCTTGGACTATTCATAGTAGACCAGGGGGGTTAGGCAGTATCTCATATTTTACGTGTCGATCATATCGTGATCAATGTGATTGGTTGAGAAATCGACGCGTGATGTCACAATAATCCGTTGGCCAATGACAGTAATCTCCCAACCAATCACAGTGATCACGATACGATCGACTTGTGAGATATAAGGTTCTGCCTAACCCCCCTGGTTACGGATGTAAGACTTAGGTATATTACTTTTTTTTTGTAAATACATAGGTACATATATAATACATAGACAACATCCAGATGCAGTACAAATATCTGTGTTCATCACACAAATAATTGTCCTCAGTGGGAATCGAACCCACGATCTCGTACACGGAAGTCGGTTACACTACCGACTACGCCACACATCTTTATTTTATAGGCTTATTATATAGGACTTATCGTCAAGAATACACTAATAATTAACACGAGCGCTTAAGGAGAGTGCATTCGCAACACCAAAATGGCGATCGCAATCGGCACAAGCGATCGGATTCCGTAGAAGGCTTTCATGAGAACAACCCAGCAAGAAACTCATGGGCCACTATTTAAAAATGACAGAGTTCAATATAATTCTTATAACTAAAATGAAATGAAACGTGGTAACGGACTAAGAATATGTGTCACCACATCCTATCGTACGAGGCGACTAAGGGACGTAAGCAATTATCACTCTCCATTACTGCTGGTAGGGGTGGATACCAAGTGGGTGTACTCAATTGCTATCGGACCCGAGCAGGTACCCACTGTCTATCGTGTGACCGGTCATGAAGCACATTGTTGCGTTTTGGCTGTAGCAGGAGATAGCCGTTTATTCTTTCATTTCATATCTGTGAAATGAAATGGTGAGCAGCGGCGTGACAACACTCTCGGTATAGTAGAGTCCATGAGCGACGGTTACCATTAACCATCAGATGGGCCGTGGATGGGCTGGCACTACACGCAAAAAAATAAAAATGGCCGCAGCATGCCGATTATGGGTTATTATTTTCACCTAAAACACACGACTGCTAGCCTAGTCTAGGAGGCAGCCGTTAGATATCTCTTGTACAATAACACAACTTATTGCCTCTTCTCGGCCGTATTTATTTACCCCTCGAGGTAGGTGTATAATAATAAAACACAATATATAATACGAATCTCTATGTATTATGTACAACAATATACAGGCCGTGGTCATCACTTACACTACGCTCCAGGCGCTAAGCCTCGCTCCTATATATACATCTACTGTATGCACCCCTTGGGGGGAACGGGAGGAGGACATCGGTAGTGTTGGACTTGGAATTTTGTTTGCTTGCTTTTAAAACGGCTTACAATGGGTGTGATTCCAACACAAGGTACAAGAGAGGATGGAAATAACGCAATCACGACTAAAGTATTTGAACAAATTACATCTGCTTACCCTTTTGAGAAACACGCGTGAATCTGTATATATTACTCCCCGGGAAAGAAAGTGATCGATCGCTAACAAAGGTGTAGATGAGCACCTAAATGTTCTAAAGGTACATAACGCGCGCGTGCGGGTACTCAAAGATTTCCAAGTCCAAACTGCCCCCCCTCCCCAATCGCACCAGTCATTACAACATCTGTACATTATTTATAGCTTATACAATCTTATTTAACAATTATATATATAACCATAATATACTATAACAATACAAGTATATGTGTTCGTGTACCTGCCTGCTGACTCCAACACGCGTGCTGCCCTCATTTCAATTTATGAATTTTAAAAAATGTGAAAATGCATTACACTCTTCACTTCCCAATTTATTTTAAATTAAAAACAACGACATATTTGAATGAGTGTCCAATCCGACGACAAATTTTTGGGCAGGTATGTTGGGTCTACTAGTAGTAATATATAATCTGTTAGTAAGCACGCGAGGCCGGGCCCGGAACAGCGCCGATACTTCACCAACAGTAAGTACAACAAACGCAGACACTATATATATATATATATTTGCAATCAATAAAATTATTGTTTCGCACATTTCCTTCACTTCATTTAATTAATTATTATAATTTAGAAGAGTGTCTATTCAAAAGAGTCTATTTATCATTTTGGATAAAGCTTTTTTAGTACAATTCGGTTCCTGCCGGTCCAACACCACATTCTCAATGATTATGTTAGTTTACTTACATGCTTCCTTTCTTTACCAATGTTAAGGAAGCGAGAGATGTATGTACAAGAATTTAACCTATCGTCACTGTTCTCTCTGCCTACCCCGCTAGGGAGACGATAAGTAAGTAAGTAATACCCCGCATTTCACATAATATATAAGCCGCATTAAATGTATGTACTAACAATGAGGAGGTCAAACTTGTCTGTTTTAATCTTATTGTTACAAAACATCTCTGAAATTACACATTCAAATTCAATTTATTTTAGTAGTAATCGATAGATTGTCTCGTTTAGGTCTCGCTATCTAGTAGTAATCGATAGATTGTCTCGTTTAGGTCTCGCTATCTAGTAGTAATCGATAGATTGTCTCGTTTAGGTCTCGCTATCTTGTAGTAATCGATAGATTGTCTCGTTTAGGTCTCGCTATCTAGTAGTAATCGATAGATTGTCTCGTTTAGGTCTCGCTATCTAGTAGTAATCAATAAATTGTCTCGTTCAGGTCTCGCTATCTAGTAGTAATCGATAGATTTGTCTCGTTTAGGTCTGGCTATCTAGTAGTAACCGATAGATTGTCTCGTTCAGGTCTCGCTATCTAGTAGTAATCGATAGTCTCGTTTAGGTCTCGCTATCTAGTAGTAATCGATAGATTGTCTCGTTCAGGTCTCGCTATCTACTAGTAATCGATAGGTTGTCTCGTTTAGGTATCGCTATCTAGTAGTAATCGATAGAATGTCTCGTTCAGGTCACGCTATCTGGTAGTAATCGATAGTATGTCTCGTTTAGATCTCGCTATCTAATAGTAATCGATAGAATGCCTCGTTTAGGTCTCGCTATCTAGTAGTAATCGATAGATTGTCTCGTTCAGGTCTCGCTATCTTGGTGGAAAGATAGCGAATAAGTGTTGTTTCAAAAAACATTTTGTTTAGTGCAATTCGGTCCTAAATCCCACGCAATGATACATAAACTCACGCCTGTTTCCAAAGGGTTTTCAAAGGGGTAGGCAGAGACAATGGACTGCCACTGTTCGCCCTCGTGGGAGCGAGATGTGACGGGTGGCGAACCACGCCGCCATTCACCATGATTGTTACGTTGCGTTCTCTGAGAATTCTCAATGATTTTCAAGCAGCTTCTTGTTATAGAGCTTTTTCGTTAAAGAAAAATTCTCAGTAGCAGCCCGGAGTTTGGAAATGTGCACAGTAGACAGCAGAAGGCTGGCCCCCTATTACGTGGGACTTAAACATAGTTGCGGAACCGTGGGTGTGTAATACACATCTGCCTACCCCTTCGGGGATAAAGGTGTGAATCTATGTTATGCTTATGGTGGCAGACGCACCACGGCTCTTCTGGTAAGTGGTACCAACCCGCTCGATAACAAGTATTCCCACTTGGTACCCAACCCTACCACCAGTATCTATATAAAAGCGTTCTTCACGATCTGAATTCATGGTCGCGATGTCACGACGGCTGAATTGGCAAAGCATCTGGGACGGTATTCCAGGAGATGCACGTTCAAATCCAGCTTCCGCCAATACAAGCGGAGAGACGGCACACGGCAGGTTTATTTAGAGGGCGAGGGCCCCCATACTACCCTGTTCGTTGCCTCAAACGATGGGATGTGCGGTTAGATACATTTTTATCCAACAAAACAAAAAATATACAAATCCTGCTCGTGACTCTTATTTTAGATTTCACACTTAGAGTAAATTAAAAGCTTTCTGTTCCATGTCAAAGAGACTAACTTTACCACAGTATTTTTGCGTTCAATCAAATGTATGTAAACAAAACGAAATGAGCTCTTTTAAAAGGACACTCGATATAATATAATGTGACACGTGGTCGTGTCGATATTGTACTACACAATTTGTACATATGTATATATATATATATATTCACTACTACATTTAATATTTACATATAACAATATAAATGCCATCAATTTGTAATAATTAACGATCACAATACGCTTACGGCAAACAGTTTGCCCGCAGACTATAAGTGCAGATGTCATTTTGTTTATTCAATTTGGAACCTTATTCCATATTTATGCAAAAATGTTATCTCGAATCTGCTAATTTATATAATATTGTTGATGAAAACTGCTAGTGATGTAAGTTATATATAGAATACCACCTTTAGGATTTCAACCCATATACCACGTCCATAAAGAGCGATCATAGGCAAATGTAATTCTCAAGAAAAAACCGACCCTCACGCGTATTGGTTTGCCTTATTTTTGTTTTCAAATATTATTATATACATATACATTAGTTAACCTACTCAGAGAATTAGCTGCAAACTGAATCACAATCAGCGGCAAACTGTATCACAGTCAGCGGCAAACTGTTTGCCTTATATTTGTATGCTGTCAGTTTAAGCTTTCCTTAAATTATATATCTACTCATTAGCTTCAGCGGTGAATTAATATCACCTCCCCAAATATAATAGGGGGGGGTAAAAACGTACTGAAACTATCTTACAGGTTCTTTAATTCGCACTTACCATCGTGTGGTACTTACCATCAGGGCCCTATTAGAGAGCCTAGCCAAATTACTCACGAAAATTATAAAAAATAAATAAGCTCCGTCTCATTTCACAATTACGTTTTGCGACGATTTCTACTAGTCTAGATATATTGTAAGCCGCGCTAAGGAACTTCGTTCCAATATCAACATGGCGTTCGTATCTCGCCTGTCACCACTGAAGCCAAATTACAATATTGCATAAATACATAGGCCCCAAAATTACACGAACTCAACGAATGTTGGCACTACACAACAAGCATACGTACCAGGAACGTATATTACAACAAGTATACGTACCAAGAACGTATACTATCTCTATGTGTATTGTATACAATATACACGCATAAGCAACCTTAGAATTATTTGTAAAACTTGACATTCTCAGATGTTAGTTTAAATTAATTATTGTAAAATTAGAAAAAGATTTACTGTAAAACTAACCATGAAACTGCTAAAATTACTTGCAGTAACTAATTTCTACTTCACATCTTGAATTTTTTGGGGCGATTTGATTTGGCGCCCTAATTGCAATAATTAACCATTGCTATAATGTGTGCGTACATCCTATCTCAAATGTGAAGCAGAAATTGATCGCTACAAGTAAGTACGGTAACTTATTTATCAAACCATTTCCAACGGATTCTTTTCTTGTATTTCGAATACCACTATAATCTTATGCTAAATTTACAATAATTACTTTACTTATAATTAATTGCTCTATTTTCGTTTATAAAACATTTATAAATCCAATATCATTAATTTTTAATATAGGTACATTATAATTTTTGCATTTATAATATTGACAAATATTGCTCTATATTTGATAAATAATTTATTTTTGCATTTTATGATTTCATTAACATAATTAATATGATTTATGAAATATATAATTTCATTTGGTACTTGTGTTTTTTTAAACAAAATTTCAGATCAATACTGCACATAATTGTACAACATCAATTAAAATTTATTTTAGGATAAACTAGTCTTTATTAAACTCTCCATTGACGAGTCATTTTCTACTAAATTGTAAAAACCCAGTTCGACCTAAGATCTAGTTGCAGCGACATTGTATACATATACCTTACATATACATGAAACAATGGAATGTACATTATACAATAATATATATTATAGATAACTTCAACATTAATACTTCTTTTTCTACGTGTAGCGAATGTTATACATCAGCCTGTATATGGACTTAGCATGTAGGCACTATGTGTTATATTAATTTGAACTAAGAGTCAGATGTGAAAATTAGCAACGGTTCACCACGGTTGTGTCCTTGGACAGCAATCAAGGACACGATAGAGATATTATGCACCCTTGGCGCAATACTATTCTGAAGAATTTTACCTACTTCTGTATAATACAACGCCCTTGAACTTCCTTTGCGATTCTGACGTTTAATGTATACGAACTTCACTTCAAACAATCTAATAATTATGCGAATGAATATTGCTACTATTAATCTGTTATTTGTCATGGGTCCAAGATGAACATACCCTGATCTTGGCAAACATATATCTCACATATACAACTCATACAAACGCCGGCGGGCTGATTAGGAAGATTATCCACATACAATTTTGTACAAAACACACTTATATTCACATAACTGGCTAGTGTGAATAAACAGGTCGGTTAAACTTAAAACTCATCTCTATACACCTCTCGCTCGCACAGTAACGCTGTCTTGGTCACACACAAGTCGGTAAAGATGACAAAAATTATATGCGCTGTGTAAATATTATTTGTAAATATGTTAATATTTCATTTCATAATGTAATTATAACAATTTTATATATTTTTATTATAATATATACTTATATACAATCAGATTTGTCATCCTTGACGATTATATTGCTTACAAACCACCATCTACAGTTCCTCATTTTTATACAAATATCACCTTATCGTTCAATGCAGTACTCACACGTTCAATACTATTATATGTACATTTAGTAGCAATATTAGTGCCACACTACAATCACGCAATTTTTAATGATGTAGACGCGGTTCTGGAGTAATTCCATTAATTACCCTTTATTACTCGGGACTAGCTGTCCCTATATTGATCAATACTCAGGCCAATTTGAAGCACTTGAAGCTTTTGAAGCTTCACGTGTGGAGATTTCTGGAATTAAAATCAAGCCACTGACGTTATAACAATACATATCGAATGATTTGTTACGCATAAATAAATAAAACGACTTCAATTTCATTAGTTCCATCGGTGGCCGCCTTAGTCAACAGCGCCAAAATGGCGCCAAGTAGTTCAGCACAATAATGAAACGACAGCTTGTGCGCGTCGGTAGAGGGGGGCCGGGCGGCGGCGCTAGGTCCGAGCGGGGGCGGGGGGCACCACGGCGGGGGGCTTCGGCGGCAGGCGGGGGGCGGCGCCGCTGGACCTGCCATCATCGTCTCACTTAGTGTCACAGCTCTAGCCGCCGAGGAACAGTCGGGGTCTTATAACAAAGTGAGTACTAACACGTTGTTGTGGTGGCGCCTCTGCAGTATGGTGGAGTGTGCGGGCCGCAGCAGCTCGGGGGGTGGCGCGGGGCGAGGCGGCAAGGGGGGCGGGGTGGAGCTGGCCCCACCCCCCGCCAGCGGCGACGTGTCGCTCGCCGTCTGTAACACGCCGCCTCACTGACTCACAAGTGGTAGGTACAAACCTAATACCGGCTCGTTAAACACTCGTCAATACAACCGTTCACGGCAAATGGTCAAGTTGGTCAACGCGTGTGCGTTAAATCGTTAACGTAGTCGTCTAATTCGAGTAGTTGATTTTTAAACTGTTACTGGCTTACTAATAAACGTTGTATAACCTCTGAATAGGTATTCAGTGTTTTGTCTTTATCACTAATATGACAGTTTGACGTTGGAAGAACGGAACAAAAAACTGAATAACCATTCGGAGCTTAACAGTTTTTCTAAAGGTAGAGCCTTGCTTAACCCAGCATGTACGAGCCTACCGTTGTTTCATACGGTGAGTGAGAGCGACGGAGACAAGCCAAGCTCTTCCTGTTCTCTTTAGTATCGTACCTATTCTCTCCTTATTATACTTCCTATACACCTCCTACCCTTTTCTTTGGAGATGATGCGACTCGCGAGTGATGCCTCTGTTGTAACCACTTACTATCAGGATGGCCGTATGCTATCCCAAATAAAAACAACAGCTGGTGGAAAGAAAATGTTCGTTGATTCAACGTACACACGCAATCAAAACCAATACCCATAGTAAGAGCTCCTGAGTATCGAGCTTGCCCTGCTCGTGGCGGACGGTACTCACAGTCGGCAGCGGCGTGGGCGGCGCCGCAGAGTCTCGTCTCCGCCGCGGCGGCAGCGGTGGGGGGGTACTACACGACGCGGCTGTGGGAACATGCAACTTCTTCAGTAGAATAATTTGGAACAAAGTAATGGCAGTGTATCGTGCCAGTGTGTGTTCATATGCCAATATATGCCCCGTGCCAGTGTCAGTGTGCGTCCCACGTCCGTGTGTCTGAGTCTGTCCCGTGCCAGAGTGTCTGTGTTTCAGTGTGTGTCCCGTGTCCGTGTGTCAGTGTGTGTCCCGTGTCCGTGTGTCAGTGTGTCCCGTGCCGGTGTGTCCGTGTGTCAGTATGTCCCGTCCCAGTGTGCCCATGTGTGTCCCGTGCCAGTGTATCCGTGTGTAACCCATGCCAGTGTGTATCTCATGTCCGTGTGTGTCCTTTGCCAGGGTGTGTCCTGTGCCAGGGTGTCCGTGTGTGTCCCGTGCCAGTGTGTCAGTGTGTGTCCCGTGCCAGTGTGTCAGTGTGCCCCGTGCCAGTGTGTCAGTGTGTGTCCCGTGCCAGTGTGTCAGTGTGTCCCGTGCCAGTGTGTCAGTGTGTGTCCCGTGCCAGTGTGTGTCCCGTGCCAGTGTGTCAGTGTGTCCCGTGCCAGTGTGTCAGTGTGTGTCCCGTGCCGGTGTGTCAGTGTGTGTCCCGTGCCGGTGTGTCAGTGTGTGTCCCGTGCCAGTGTGTCAGTGTGTGTCCCGTGCCAGTGTGTCAGTGTGTGTCCCGTGCCAGTGTGTCAGTGTGTGTCCCGTGCCAGTGTGTCAGTGTGTGTCCCGTGCCAGTGTGTCAGTGTGCCCCGTGCCAGTGTGTGTCCCGTGCCAGTGTGTCAGTGTGTCCCGTGCCAGTGTGCCCGTGTGTGTCCGTACGTACGCAAGTGCGGCGTGAGCGGCGGTGCAGGCGGCGGCGGCGGCGCGGGGGGCGAGGCGGCGGGCGTGCCGCGCCACTCGAACTTGAACGCTACGGCCCTGCGCACAAGGCACATATTGCGGTGCATTCACTATTTATATAATTTACTTTTTTACATTTTTTTGTTATCTTTGTAAGTCATTGACTTAATAAAAATGGACGTTGGGTCTAGTAAAAAATTCTCGAAAGAAGTGTCGCTAGTCAATAGACATTCTATAATACATATAAACATCAACATTCAAATTTGAAACCTTATACTATTATAAAAGTGTTGAGTTATTTTTATTAGAATCTGTTTAGTTGCAGATGCTATATATGAGTAAAGTTCAACACTTTATTATATTAACATAGGTATAAGGTATGAGCGAATGACTCACCTGTCGGCGGGCGCGTGCGCGTGCGGCGCGGCGGGCGGCGTGGCGGGCGGCGCGGGCGCGGGCGAGCGCTTGGGCGACAGCGCGGGCGGCCTGCAACACACGCGTCACACACGCGTCACACACGCGTCACACACGCGTCACACACGCGTCACACACGCGTCACACACGCGTCACACACGCGTCACACACTCGCCACACACTCGCCACCTCGTAGCCAAGGAACTGTCTGCTCTCCCTCGCCACTTACCGTCCCGTGGATTATATACTTACTACCACTACATTATAAAAACAGTATCTGTCTAACCAGGTATAAAACGTTTATATATTGACTTGATTGATTTGATACTATTCAATAGCTACCATTAAATCTTAACATTTCAATTTGTAAACTAAAATAATCTATCATCCCTATCAACATTCTTTCATACCTACAATTTTTTGGTCCTTCGAGCCGGATAGAACAAAAAATATTCCACCAATTTATAAGCTATGTCTCATTTTAGTCTATTTTAAACATTACGTATATGTGCAGTAAAATAATAATATTACTTCTAATTACCCTTTCAAATAACTATAAATAACATTAAAATAACTATCCTAATTTGCTACCACCCTTTACACAGTAATTATCATTTAAACATTTATCTACTTAACTATAATTTGTTCAACACTATATCTGATTTCTTATCACAATAACCTCCTAGTGGTAAGTGATGGTTCAATCTTAAATGGTCAAACCCATTACTACAGGAAACTCGTTTGAAGACAACAACCTGCACTAGAAAACAACCCCTGTATCGCGAGGGACTTTACAAACATACAATTTCACAAATGAGTTGAGACTCGGACGGGAAGCCGGTATGTAAATCACTCCGCCTTCTGGGCATTACTCGCAAAGCGCCAAATCCAAGGATAAAGGGGAAAATAAGAAAAAGAGGACTGGGAGAGGGTTTGGGCTTCCGGCACTCTCATTCACCTAACGAAACTCAACAGTATTATTATCTAGCGTTGTTTTATACTGATCTTCTGTGAGAGGATGGTACTTCCTTAATCGAGCCGGCCATTTCATTTTGAGCTTTCAAAGAGTTAGTATATCTATAATATTATTATTATGCTATGTTTATATCTAAGATTTTCTTAAAAATCGATGATCAAATTGGGATGAAGTTTTCGTTATTACATATATATTTTTTCAGGGAAGATTTTAGTGTATAATATATTAAGATCTGACAATGCTATCAGACGGTTTTTTTAAATAATTATAAATAAATTATAACAATTCTCACATCACACTGTCGTCCCACGACACTAGCTGACACGAGTTGTACACACTAGGTGCGAACACAAAATGGCCGAATATACACCTAGCTTTAGATAGTCACGTATCAAATTCTATTTTATCATTAGAAATAGTGATTACTAAATAGCATGGCGAGGTCACGGCCCGCCATGTGGTAGAAGGTAACAGACCATCCAACAGGGTAATTATTCACCTACTCTTTTGCAATGGTCACACTGAATAAGGTATTGTCAAAATATAAAGAAGGTAACTGGAAGTGGGGCTCGAACCCACGACTCATATTATGCCGGTGCATTCGGTAAGAAATTTGATCAATTATTATTATCAACAAACAATTTTTATATTTTATCTGTTAAAAAAAAACTCACTCGGTTATTGTAATTCATATTATTATTTTCTCAATCGGTAAATTAATATTGTATAGCTGTAGCCTAATCTGTCTAAATATAGGATCTTGAAGATACGATTGTAGTCATTTACAGAAAAAATATGCTAAGAGATTTTTTGAAAAATTAAAAATGTCCAACATTTCAGCAGAATTTGGAAATTTTTATTGGCAACACTACTATACTCCTTACTGTCAGTAAAGACAAGTCAAGTATATTGCTATATCAGTTTAATTTTTCCGAAAAATACACGAAGAATTTTGATTTAAAAAATTACCCCCTCAGTACACTTATTGATTTCCAGCCATGCCATGATTAGATTGGGTCGGCTTCCAATCGGTTCGGTTTTAAGCTGAGGTGTTTTTCTGTGGAAAAGGTGTAAAAACCATTGCCGTCTTAACAGATAAAGTGGATCCTCTTTCTCAAACAATGTTTAAAAACAGACATTGGACAGAACTCTGCACCAGTTCGTAGGGCATGAAGCACGCAAAACTGGTTGACTGCCTGTGGAATTGACTTTATCGAGCATGAAGACTGGCCCTCTTCTAGTCCAGATTTAAACCCACTGGACTACAAGATATGGCAACATTTGGAGGAGAAAGTCTGCGCTAAACCTCATCAGAACTGGGAGTCTCTCTGAGCGTCTCTGGCTAAAGCAGCGGCAGAAATAGTTATGAATGTGGTGCGTGCTGAGATTGAAGACTGGCCGCGTCGATTAAGGACATGTATCCAAAATTGGGGGGAGCATTTCGAATTATGTAAATTGCATTGCTATACCTTTCATTTCATATTTAATTTGTAAATAATTAGCGAGCAAAGCGAGCCCTAGTACTATCCCACAATCTATGCATATTGTGGTACACTTTACTGAGAAACTATCACACTTTCAGATTTGGGCTTTGACATAGTAATTCGAATTAATTTCTAGATGTGTTATCTTGAATTGAATCATAAAACATAGTATTTTATACGCATAAAAATATAACAATTTTGATTAATTAGAATTTTATTGTATTCCTAACGCCATCTATCGAAAATTATAAATTACAACTCTCAGCTCAGCTTTTTGCTAGTTATAAAAAGTGTATTTTTAATTACATTAAAAGTTTTTGCTAGAATTTATGACCTGAATACAATTGTAGGTATTCTAAGCTGCACGTGGCACACAATCCTTCGTAAACATCACACTATTATCAGTGTCACTCAATACGATAACAAAGCTAGCCACAACACAACACCATGTAATTCAATACGTGTACTGATACCGCGCACGGTATATTGAACGATAACAGCTACAATTTGAATGATTTGTTCGTTGTTATTCTCTATTTATATAATGAGATTATTATTATGGAATGGATATTTTAGGAGGAGAGCCCACCACTCACCTACAGTGTCAGTTTCGGTTATCTTTGGACACACACAAAATAACCTAAGATTGCCAATCCGCACTCTCACAGATAGAGGAGAATGTGATAACGGCAGAGTAGCATGCACGATAGCGAAAAAAAATCTCACCAACGCGACACAATCATGCGATACGGCTGGACTCCCAGAATCATAAAGTTGCAATATTCTGCAAAAAATCGAACACAAATCCGGCACGTGTTTCGCCTCTAAACGAGGCATCCTCAGGATCGCTCGGTAATAAATGAGATAATATAAAGAGAGCTTTCTTATTATCTCATTATATAAAAAAATGGGTGCGTGTACTTATGTACGCGCGTGAGAAGTTATACTTCTTTGGCATAATTATATATATATATATAATTATTAAAAACCAAATTTAGAGAATAATAAATATATAAGACATAATTTGTACTAAATATTATAAGATTTTTAATTTTAAATGTTTATTATTGATTATTTAATATATAAAAAATAAATTTAATAATAAATTCAAAAATTGAATTTAAGGTTGCTCATTTTTTAAATATTTTTATTGATTTCTTAATTTAATATTCACTTTTCATTTTTATCAAAAAAATAAAGAAATAAATTTAATAAAACATTTAATAAAAATTTTCATTAAATTTATTTCTTTATTTTGTAAATATTAAATAACCAATAATAAGTATTTAACATTAATAATTTAATAATATTTAGTGTTAATTATATTAAATAAAAGTATTTTAATTTATATCAATAAATAATACATACGGATAGTTAACCTCAATTATATTGGAGCACTTGAAAAAGTATATAAGCACAATTTTTTTCACTAATATTCACAAATAGTAAGTAATATCAATCAAAATATTCAATTTAAATCACTACTGAATATAATTTATTAGCACATATATAATTCGTACTTGTATGAAACTAAAACACGTGTTGTGAATGTATAAACTAGAAACATGTTGATAAATATTATAAATATGAAAACAGTGATCAGAGGTGACGAGCGTACCAACATGCGCGACTAATATCGAGGTTCAATTTCTATTTTGTTGGTAGCTTTTTTTTCGAGACTTAATGAGCGGTTAAGCAGACAACTTCATACTGTTAATTTTGTGTCACAGATGCGCGCGCATCTTAAAATTTCACTTTCATCATTTTTTCATAACGCGTCTAAAGAAGTATAACTTCAAAAAGTAATCGGAATATTATGCTATGCTTTGTAATTTTATAAAATAGCGTCATTTATATTTTCAATATTGCAGCGCAGTTATAGCTTTTCGACGTGAGATGGCGTTTATTCATTTTTAGCAGTGTCTATCAGTTTTACAAATAAACAATATCTAAACTGCGAGGTATATCAAGAATATTTATGCTAACAATAATATATCTTAAGATTAAGGAGGAGGATTTTCTTATAAATAAAATCGGAATATCTTTGTCATAACCATTTCCCCGTTTCGCTATTTATGTGAAAAAAAGTAATATTTTGTCTATGGGCAATGTTTTTTATAAATAATATATAATAATATATAAGTTGCAAATACCTGAACAGTTCTTGATGTTTGGGGCTGGGCAGCGGTCGGTCCGGCGGCTCTGGGGGTGTCTCGCTACACGTCGCTGACGCTGCGCACAAACTTATGTGAGTATCGCAGACGATACTGTTTGAGTACAACATTTGAAAAAAGGAAGCCATAGAAGTTACCAACCAAATAAAGAAAAATACACAAATACGAAAGCACAAAGAAAGAAAAGTTTATTGTTTCAAAAGAGTGCGTGTTGGGGGTGCGACGTACCGGGTGGCGAGGAGGCGCGACGCGGCAGTGGCGGCGGCGGCGCGGCGCGCGAGTAGAACAGCGCCGCGTCCACCACCGCGCCCCGCGGGCTCAGCGCCGCGCGCCGCCCGGCGGGGCCGCCCGCCCCGCCGCCCGCCAGCGACTGCCTGCGCAGCGGGGACTACGTTACACGCACTACTTTGCTACCAACTTTTTAAGTTCACATTTTTGAAGTAAATACTTCTTTACGCACGCTCGACTTGGGCAGTAAGCTGGCGAATGCGTGACGTGAGCGTTACGAAAAGTGTGATCGAGCGAGGCGAACGGAAGTTGAGAGGGAGATAAGTTAGGGAAAGAGAAAGAAAGAGTTACGTTTCGTATATTACTGTAGGGGCAAGAGAGAGAGGTGCGAGCACACACTTTCTTTCTCATTATGAATTTATTTATCTTACAGCTGTAGTACTTCCTTACTTATCATCACAACATCTCCCTTGCTGGGTAGGCAGAGAGAACATAATGTCAAAAGGCTAATTCTTGCATGCATCTTATACACGCTAGCCGGTTTCGAAAACTCCTGACTCCACCTTCCTTCAATACATGACCTATTTGGTCTAGGTAGGTGAGTCTCGGTCTCCCCTATCCTTCCACTTTCGCATTGTATATCTTCTTAGCCAGTCGCTCGTCCGGCATTCTTTCCACATGTCCGAACCATCGGAGCATTCTCTTTCGCATCTTTACACCAATACTCTCTTTTATACGTATTCATCATTAGCCGTATGGGGCCGGCTTTAGAATTATCCCACCCCCCTCCACCCATGGGAATCGTAAGAGCCAACTGAGGGAATACCGGAGAAATGGGCAGCAGCACTCCTTCGAGTATTAACAACATCCACTGCGATCGCCAACCCACCTGCCAAGCGTGGCGATGATAGCACTATCCCCATTCTTGGGGAGGCCTATGTCCAGCAGTGGACTTTAAAAGGCTGATGGATGGATGGTACGTATTCGCTCTACGACTGTAGTGACTGTGTTATTATTGAACAATAATACAAAGTATACGTACAAGCTGACAGAGCGGTCGTGACGCGGCGAGTGCCTGTCGCGAGGGGACGGCGGTTCGTCTCTCGAATTGCACCTGTCAAGCGAATATTATATAACACACACAGGTACCAACATCTTAAAACTCAATATGACCATTAAACACAAAGCGAAAAACGTAAAATCGAAAATAACAGTCACGAGCAGGATTTGAACCTGTATCTCCTGGATACCAGATGCTTTGCCAACTCAGCCATCGTGACAACTGCTCTCGACTGCTAATCTCGATAACACATTCATACTTAACATCCTGGGTGACGCCTGCGCCATCAGTCGGAAGTATTTTCATACATTATAAAGATTTTTAACTAACAATGACGCAGCCTTATAAATATTTAGAAATTTTGATATGTCCACCGTACATAACATCGTACGAGGCGGCTAATCAGTCAAATAGGTATCGCCCATTGTGTCACTTGATTTGTTTGCTATTTTTTGTGTTTAATCCAGTTGATGAGGGATTTTGTTAAAATGTACAGTACCTGGGAGATTGATGAATTGAAAGACGCTATGCTGTCAAGCCACAATATTTTTTCGACTTTTCCCATTTTTTTTAATGTTGGATCTTTGGGGAGTAAACGCTAAAAGTACATCGGGTTATTACATTATGCTACACAAAAAGGTATATTAGAAAAAACATAATATTTACCAAATTACAGAAAATGTGGAAGAGAACTTTTAGTGGAGTTAACCCTTTTTTTTTGTTAAGGCGGGAAAAATGTTCCTAACCGCACACCCCGTCGTTCGGGGCAACGAACAGGGTAGTGTGGGGCCAGTGTGGGGCCAGTGTAGGGCCTGCACCCACTAAAGAAACCCGCCGTGTGCCGTCTCTCCGCCTTTATTGGCGGGCCACTGGAACTGTGTTACATTCCTTCGGTGGTTAGTGGAGTTAACCCTGCGTCACTTCCAAGCCGGTAAAGTACTCTAACCCCTTCACAAATAATTTGTTATTTAAAGTAGCTGAGCATATCAAGTGCTCAGTCTCTCAATACAGATCAAAAATACCAAATTACTGGATCAAATTATGTAAATTACAATTTTCGATGGCCATATCGATAATACGCCATCTGCCGCAATAACTGTAGTAAATATCCCCATTATGATGCAGCCCTATAAGTGTCTCTTTATATAGCATTTGATTGAGATTTTTTTCACGAAATATCGCAATATTTTTTTGTTAAACATCTTTATAACTAGTATATAGAACTACACAAATTTACTCTATATTTTTGTTAAGGCGGGAATAAATGTACGTAACCGCACACCCCGTCGTTTAGGGCAACGAACAGGGTAGTGTGTTCCTAACACACTATAGAAACCCGCCGTGTGCCGTCTCTCCGCCTGTTGACGGACCACTGGTACTGTGTTGGATTGCTTCAGTGGTGCGTCGCAGGCAAGCGATACTACCTCCCCTTATACTCGTATAACGCATTTTTTTAATGACTCCCAAAAATTATAATATAAAGTAAGTTAACGTGAACGTACTTGTTACTCGGCTTGCTCTTGTCAAAGAGCGCGAGCCCCTTGTCGAACAGACTGAGCTGGCTGAGCTGGCTCAGCGAGCACCGCTCCAGCCGAGGGGAAACGATGTCCGACCTGCTGCCTGCAAACAAAACGACCATGACCATGAATCATTAAGACAATTATACTACATATAATAAATAAATAATAATAAATATTCACGGACATTTCACACAACGTCCTCTGGTCTCAAACTTAAGCTTGTGCTATGGGTACCAGATTACGGATATAATACATTATATTACTTTTTATTTTGTAAATACATACATATAATAGATAGAAAACCCCCAAACGCAGTACAAATATCTGTTTTCATCACACAAATAATTGTCCTGAATGGAAATCGAATCCACGACCGCGTGCACGGAAGTCGGTTATATTACCGACTACGCCACGAGGTCGATAATAATGGTAGTCTTGTTTATCCAGCATGAATAGGCCGTCTTGATAGGGGAAGTACCACCCCCCTCACAGAAGATCAGCGTGAATTCCTACCCTTATGTTTTGTATAGTGAGTGAGAGCGTCTGAGGTCCAATCTCTCCCTATCCTCTCCTCATTATCCTTTCTATCGTCTCCTTAGTATCTCCTCTCTTTAATATCCTTCGTGGATAGGAATCTCGCGCACTTGCGTGTGTGTGTACGCGTACGTATAAAGTTCAAATTAAACTTACCTCTGTGGTCGTCGTGGTGCATGTGTATCGGCAATGAAACGACGGAAGCGCCGTCCCAGCCGGACGTGGGGGATATTTGAGATATACCTGCCAGGGCAAAAGTAAACAGATTGTAGTGTTGCAATGGTCAGCACAAATATATTATTAACATCTTCGAAGCCTTATTGGAATACACTTCCTATAAATCTTATTCAGAATTTGTTGGCCGGCGCGATCGGGGAAGGTACCTTTTCACAGAACACTTTTTTTTTATTGCATATAAGTATGATGGTTAGGCCAGTGCGGAAGCCTTTGAAAATGGTAAAAAGTGAAAAAAAATAATAGTAGGATGGACCCATTGGAAAAGTAAGAAAATATAACAAAAATAAAAGGAATAATAATTTACGGGCGATTTGAGGTCGGGAAGGGGGTGGGGGATGGTGGGTGTGGCAACACCGGGCTAACAGCTGTTTTGTAAGTTGCTCCAATAGTTTTTAATAATTATTTTATATAAATATTTGATATTATTGTGTTATTACACTTTATTATGTAACCTAAAGTGATAATTAACCATTAGAATACTAGTTTTAACACCACTTTTACGTAACTTAGATTTATTTTTAGTCCGAAAATAAGTGTCAGAAGTTTTTACCGGTGTTTTGTGCATACTTACTAAAAACTTATAACAACCCTAACCACAACCTTGCTTAAAAAGTGTAAACACATAAATAAATTTAATATAAGTAATTGCACTGATATTTTTGTAATTTTATTACTCTTTTGCTGTTTAATATTGTAAAATGATGACCCGTAGAGCTTTGGCTCGCCAAGAGGAGACTAAACTCCAATTGGCTTTGAGCGAATTAAAGGCAGCAAAGGAGTTATGTAGTGAATTGAATAAAGAACGTGATATCAGCGAAAGGGAGCTGTTAGAATTATTGAATGTAAATAAAAATTTTAAATCTGAAATGGCAAAACTTCATGCAGACTGCAATGAAGTCATTCATGCCCGGGACAAACTCCAACTGGTTGTAGACGGATTTCAAGAATGTAGCATTGAGTATGAAAGTGCTCTTCGTCGGATAAGTACATTGGAACATGAATTACAGGAAGCACATTCCCTTATATCACAAATGGAAATGGATAAATATAACACAACTGCTTCAATGAACCAAAGCTTATTCGATGAATTGGTTGGCACTGCCCCGGGCATGGTGTCAGTTGTTCCAAATGCCTCATCTATTCCCCTTGACAAATTAATTCAATCTTGTAATGAGGAGGCAATTAGCTGTAAAAAGAATAATGTTCATAGATTTAAAAGATTCATAAAAATTAATAACTATATAAAAAAACCCAAAAACTTGTAAAAAAGCATAGATTCTTTATTAAAAATGTTAAATTGAACAGAGAAAGATTGCATTTAATTGACAAGCTTGATTTTTATGTGTCCAAACTAAAAAATAAAACTTTAATGTACAATGAAGACATTCATGAATTCCAGACAAAAATAAATTGTCTTCAAGAAAAGTTAGAAGTTATGACAAATAAATATTCTAGCTCAGAAAAACTTATAAAGGAGTATATATTGGCAATGAATGAACTAGTAATGGATAAAGATAGTCAATATGACAAAGATTGTTTAATTAGTTTAAGTAATCGGCTGTCTCTGGGTTGTTCAGGGCCAGTGTGTACTTCTAGGGAGTCTCAGCAACCACATTTAAATATAGTAAGCACAACTAGTTCCACTAACAGTTCCCTGGTGCCTTCTGTCGATTTCCCTAGCTCTCTATGTAAAACTCAAGACAATAATATTGTGATATTTAGTGATGACAGTGGCAAAAATTTGGGTGCTCTTCTATCAGATAAGGGACACTCAGTTATCAATCACTGTATGCCGGGACAATCATATCACAATATTATGCTAAAAATATTTGATTATAATTTTGTCCCTGATAATATACTTTTAATATTTATAGGAAATAGGGAGAATGTGAGCAAGAGACAGTTATTGCAATATAGTAAGAAACTTTCTAATCTAAATGTAAAGAAAATAGTTATGTTCACATTTCCCTATAAAAGAAAATTGACGAAGTTGGAAAATGAATATACTTACAGTTTGAATATGATATTGGATAATATAAAAACTCAATGCAATTATGTTATTAGTGACAAAATGCATGTCATTGACATTAACAATTATGTTAATAAGCGTTATCATTATTTGACAGAAGATAGATATTATCTTTGTAAATATTTTAAACAACAGGTAGCTGCTTCGCTATCATATTTTTTTTATACATCAGCCAAGAACTTGGCTAACAACTTTGCTTCTATTGAGCAATCTAATGTTGACATTTGTAATTTAAATGATGACATTTATAGTAATAAAAATAATGACATTTCATATACTAATTTAAATTACAATACGAGACAATAGAGATATCCTCTTGCTTAAAAAATAGTTTATCAAGTAATTATAATTTAATAAAGACAAAAGAGACACCCTCTTGCTTTAGTAATAATAAGAAATTAAAGTCCATCAACCTGGTACATCAGAATATTCAAGGTATCCTTGGTAACGAATTGGAAATAGAATTATTTATTAATGATTGTGTTGTAGATATTCTTTGTATTACAGAACATTGGCTGAAAAATAATCAATACATTTTCAATTTTCCCAATCACCAGGTTGCTTGCTCATTCAACAGAGGCATTAGTATACGGGGTGGTGCCCTAATTATTATAGATAATAAAATGAAATATAAAGTACGTAATGATATAGTCGGCCTCTCTGTTGAACGGGTTATTGAAATTGCTTGTATTGAGTCTGAGCAGTTCATTGTCGCATGTGTTTATAGACCCCCATGTTCACCATATAATGATTTTGAAAGACACTTAGAGGACATTTTATTTAAAACCTCTAGTTCAAATAAAACAATTGTGATCTGTGGAGATTTTAATATAAATTTACTTGAAAATAGTACTATCACTCAAAAATTTATAACTATTATGAAATCTTATAACATGTACAATGTTTTTTTGGAACCTACTAGGATTACTTCTTTGAGCGCAACTTGTATAGATAATATATTTACTAATGCAAAACCAATCAATAAATCTATCATAAATAAACTAGAATCTGATCATTGCGGACAACTGGTGGTATTTCCTGGAACTAGTAGGGTCCATAAAGAAAAAGTTGCCTTTGTTCCAATGAATTCTAGCCGCTTAGAGCTTTTTAAATGTAATCTATCTGAGAAAGTACCGCGGTTGCCTTTTCATGACAACCCTAACGATTTGTATACTGCTTTATTCCAGTTGATCAATAATGAATTCAACAAGAAGTTTAAACTTAAAACTATAATTATTGGCGCTCGCGCGGGCTTTAGTCAATGGGCAACCTGTGGTATTTATAAAAGCAGACTGAGGTTGTATGAACTTTATAACGAAAAATCATATAATCATATAATATTCCAAAACGTTCAAACGAGCCTGTTACTGTGCTAAATCACTATATTTGAAAAATAAAATCAAAGAATCCGGCGATATTATTAAAATGACTTGGAAGGTGATAAACAGTGAAACCGGTCGAGAAACAGTGCGCAAGAGGGACTTTAACTTGAAAATAAATGACAAAAATGTAAGAGCGAATCGAGAAGTGGCAACGGCATTTGAAAATTATTTTACTAATATTCCTGTTTTAACAACAAAACATCTGACGTTGTCTCCTACTGCAGCCGAATCGCTCCTTAGGCAATGTGTTCCGATATGTAATACTTCCTTTAAATTTTCGGATGTCAATGTAAACAGTGTTATAAATAACTTTAAAAGTCTCAAAATTAAAAAAACGGCGGATTTATGGGGTATGTCTGTTAAGTTAGTTAACTCAATCATTCATATTATTGCTCCCCAATTGACATCTGTATTTAACGGTTGTTTTGTTAATGGTGTATTTCCCGACCTTCTGAAGTTTAGTAGAGTAATTCCTTTGTTTAAATCTGGTAGTACCTCAGAACTTAATAATTTTCGTCCAATTTCTGTACTACCGACACTAAGTAAAGTATTTGAGAAGCTTATTCTCAAACAAATGATTAATCATTTTGACAATCATAAAATTTTCCATAAAAACCAGTTCGGCTTCACAAAGAATCGCTCTACTACTGATGCAGGTATAGAATTGTTAAAAACCATATTTAGAGCCTGGGAAGATTCGCATGATGCGTTAGGCGTATTTTGCGATTTGTCTAAGGCATTTGACTGTGTACATCATGAAACCCTCATTAAAAAGTTATACCATTACGGAATCAGGAACAGGGCTCTCGAGCTTTTGACTTCTTATTTGAGCAATAGAATTCAAAGGGTCGATGTTAATGGTACGTTATCGCTTGGGTCGGTCATGACAATGGGTGTGCCACAGGGTTCTATTTTAGGGCCATTTCTGTTTCTAGTCTATATTAATGACCTACCATACTACGTAGGAGATAATCGAAGTATTGTGTTGTTCGCAGATGATACATCTTTATTATTTAAACTAAGAAGGCAACTGCTTAATTATGACGATGTGAACAACGCACTATCTAAAGTTGTTCATTGGTTCAATACTAATAACCTAGTTTTAAGTGAAAATAAAACTAAATGTATAAAATTTACTACACCCAATGTAAGGCATGTAGAAACCAATGTACAATTGAATGGCGTTAAACTGGACCTTGTGGAGTCCACGGTTTTCCTAGGTATCACTATAGATAACAAACTCCAATCCATCCATCAGCCTTTCGAAGTCCACTGCTGGACATAGGCCTCCCCAAGAGAACGCCACAACATGTGTTTCGCTCATATGGGGGATAGAGCCGTAATCGCCACGCTTGGCAGGCGGGTTGGCGATCGCAGTGGATGTTCTTAATACTCGAGGGAGTGCTGCTGCCCACTCCCCCGTTATTTCCTCAGTCGGTTTCTACGACTCCCATGGGTGGAGAGGGGTGGGACAATTCTAAAGCCGGCCCCACACGGCACGACACACAAACTCCAATGGGGCCCCCATATTAAAAAATTGTCAGGTAGGTTAAGCTCAGCGGCATATGCGGTAAAAAAAATTAGATTATTGACTGATGTTGAAACGGCTAGAATAGTTTATTTCAGTTATTTTCATAGTATTATGTCCTATGGCATACTGCTATGGGGATGTTCCGCCGATTTAAATTCCATATTTGTACTTCAGAAAAGGGCTGTTCGTGCAATCTATAATCTGGGCCCGAGAGTTTCCCTTAGACAAAAATTCAAAGAAATGAATATTCTAACTGTCGTGTCTCAATTTATATACGAAAATCTGTTGTATGTCAAGAAAAACATCGGATGTTTTGATAAGTATAGCGATGTTCATCACATTAATACTAGGAACAAAGGCAATCTTATTGCACACAGTACTCGTCTCCACAGAATTAGTAGATCGTTTATGGGGCAATGTATATGCTTTTACAATAAGATTCCTGAAAATATCCGAAACATGCCACTAAATAAGTTTAAGAAAGCCATAAAAATTAGACTTTGTAATCAAGGTTATTACACTATTTCGGATTATCTTGAGGACAAAACAAAATGGGCTTGAGCTGCTCCTCATTCATTAATTTTCAAAATTGTTTTGTATGATATAATGTCAATTTAGTTATAAAGATTATATTAAATTGTAATAAATTGGCAATTTAAAAAAGTGGCCCATGAGTTTCTTGCCGGGTTCTTCTCATGAAAGGCTTTACTTCGGAATCCGGCCGCTTGTGGCGATTGCAATCGCCACTTTGTTATTGCGGATGCACTCGCCTCAGGCGCTCGTGTTAATTATTAGTGTATTCTTGACGATTTTAAGTGCTATTTAATAGGCCTATGAAATAAAGATATTTTTGAATTTGGTGGGCTTTTAAGGATAAAAATCGGTTTATCACGATTTCCGGCAAAACTAAGAGTTCTATCGAAAAAAGTTAAATGGCAAAATTGTAGGGAATAAAAAGATCTACAACTATTGTATAAACACTTTTTTCACATAACCTCAAAATATATGTGAAAAATCTCAAAAACCGACTTTCTGGTTTTTTACTTTTAACTTCAACAAAAAATAATATTTTTTTTTGCGAAATTTGGTGAAAACTTACCTTTAAATAATAATCTTCTTTATCTTTAATACTTAGAAAATTAACTATTTTCACATGTTTTTTGCAATATATATGTTTCATGGATTTGATTTTTTTTTTATTTATCAATGTAACATGGAAACTTACATTTTTTTAGTAATTTAAGTGTAAATTTTAATAAATAGCTCAATATTTTACATAAGGATTAACAAAAAGTTATTTCGCTTTTTTGCATTTTCTGAGAAAATTTTCCATAGTAATGTATACTTTTTTTTGTACCATCAAAAAGTAGAGATTTCAACGTATAAAAAGCACACCGATTTTTTTTGAAAAAGCAGATATTTTGACGTCGGAATTTTTTTGATTGAAAATTAGGGTGATTTTTCGATATTTAATCAAAATAAGAGGAAAAAATAAATATTTTGCATCAAAAAAAATTACAATGTGTTTGAGATATAAAAAGGTAAGTTTTCACAAAATTTCGCAAAAAAAATATTTTTTTTTGTGGAAGTTAAAAGTAAAAAACCAAAAAGTCGGTTTTTGAGATTTTTCACATATATTTTGAGGTTATGTGAAAAAAGTGTTTATACAATAGTTGTAGATCTTTTTATTGCCTACAATTTTGCCATTTAACTTTTTTCGATAGAACTCTTAGTTTTGCCGGAAATCGTGATAAGCCGATTTTTACCCTTAAAAGCCCACCCCCACCCCCTTCCCGAGCTCAAATCGCCCGTAAATTATTTTTCCTTTTATTTTTGTAATATTTTCTTACTTTTCCAATGGGTTTCATCCTACTATTATTTTTTTTGGTTTCGAAAATTATCGGCACTGGTCTAGGTGGCAGACGACCCACGGCCCATCTGATGGTAAATGGTAACTCAACTATACAGAGAGTATAAAAAAAAACATCTTATCTTATTGTCAAGCCACTGCCCACCATTTCATTTCACAGATATGAAATGAAAGAATAAACGGCTATCTCCTGCTACAGCCAAAACGCAACAATGTGCTTCATGGCCGGTCACACGGGAGATGGTGGTACCAACCCGCTCGGACCCAGCAAGTGAGTACTCCCACTAGTACCCAGCCCTACCACCAATCATGCAATGGGTGATAATTGCTTACTTACCTTAGTCGCCTCATACGACACCCGTGGGAAAGAATGGGGTGGTGACACTTGTATTCTTAGTCCGTCACCACACGGACAAACACTTTCGGTGTAAGTAACGGTAAGTACTCCTTCTCTTGTTTTTCGTGTGGTGAGTGAAAGCGTCGGAGGCCAGAACCCCCTTCGTATCCACCCTTTCCTTGGAGATGTCGACCCGCGAGTGATGTCTCTGGTGTGGCTAGCGTCTATAGTCTACGGTAACCGCTTACCATCCATCAGGTGGGTGTATAGAACAACGAACTGTGAGGTTGGTCACGGTGTTATTTGACGGCCAAGGCCAACTGCTAAACGTTCAGAAACATCACCGATCTAATTGCCGGCAGCACTAGTTGTTTAACAGTCGCGATTGTTCAAGTGGTAAGTATGAATGGTACTCACTGAGCGTGTCGTCGCTGGAGTGGTGAGAAGCCGTGTCGTGGTGCTGTCTGCGGGACGCCTTCACGTGCTTCAGGGACAGCTCCGGGAACCGCCGGGGCTGCGGGTAGGACATCTCAACGTCATCACAGTCCTTAGACACAAACTTATTTTTAACCTGTATTTTAGTACAATGTACATGCTCAGCTACTTTTAAGAACCAATTATTTGCGAAAGTGAAAAAAGAGAGCTTTAGGGTTCGAACCTGCATCCCATCCAATCCGGAGAAGTGCTTTGTACCGCTAAGCTATCGCAGTCACCGAAGGTAATCTTCACTTCACAATTATTTTAGATATCTTTACTTATTTTTAGAAATCATTCATCACACTCTATGGTACAGTGCTAGACATAGGCCTCCTAACAAGAGCACCACAACGAACGATCCTAAGCTGCTTGCACCCACCCGCCTGTGACTTAGACCAGGTCATCAATCCACCTCTTGGAGGCCGTGCACTGCGCCGTCCGATACGTGGTCAAAAACCTTTCATTCTTAGCGGTTGTCTGTTCATCGAGCGATATCAATAGCCAATTCTGCGTGCTGTAGTATAATTTTATATTTTTGACTGCACAGATGGCGGAGCGGTTTAGATACCTGAGTGTTGTGGGTTCGATTCCCACACAGGACAACATAGAGCTGTGTGTGATCCACAAATGGTTCTTCTGAATCTGGGTGTACTTTGTCTCCGTAAAATTTGATGTCTGTAAAATCCTCCGCGATACAAGGATTATTTCTAAGTGCAGGGGTAAACGTCGGGATAGTATAAAAATCAAGTAAACGCGACAGATTCCGTAAACGTAGTTTTATTTCAAAATTATTTTCATTTCGTAAAGAACTGTTATTGAATAATTAATTGGTAATTAACAGTTCTTACTTTAATTGGACAATTACATAATTACCCTGAAAAGTCACATTTTGCGAAACATTTATTAGATTGTAACCATTCATTAGATAGTAGTCATACATTCGAGCCCTTGCATATTTGTGATAAAAATATTAGACTGTCCGTTTTAGAACAATTAGAAATAATTAAAGTCAGTAGTAACATGTTGTTGAATGAACAAACTAGCTGTAGTTCCCCACTACTAAACTTGTTTTCATATCATTCGAGCGATATATATAACTGATAACTGTTGTATAGTGGAAGGGGTATAAAAGCAAGTTGCACGAGTAAGCTTCGCTCATTTGTTGCCGAGCGTTCTTGAGAATGCCTCGTTTAGAGGTGAAACACGTGTCGAATTGATGTGCGGATTTTCGCGGAATATTGCAATATTGTGGTTCTGAGAGTTCTACCGTATCGCATGGTTGTGTCGCGTTGGTGAGTTTTTTGTCATTATCGTGGATGCTACTTTGCTATTATCACATTCTCCTCTATCTGTGAGAGTGCGGATTGGCAATCTTAGGTTATTCTGTCCAAAGATAACCGGGATTAACAATCCGTGGGTGAGTGGTGGGCTCTCCTCCTAAAATCCATTCTATAATAGTAACAATGGACTTCCGCCAAGTGTCGCCTCATTCAATTAATTATCATAAATCTGAATTCTATCTCATTCTCGCACATGCGAGAGATTCTCGAACAAGAGGCGTTTCTTTTTTTTGTTTCTTTTTGCGTCGGTTCTTCGTTTCATAGAGTTTGAACACTAGTTTGTTGTGTTACTACACTTTAACAAAGTAAATTTACTCACAAACTTGGGCATCTGTTTGACTGGCGGTCGGGGCTCTATCTCCAAGCTCTTGGCGTACAGGTAGTTTGTGATCTCATTGTCGTCTTTGCCCGGGAACGGATCCAGTGTCTCTAAGAATGCCTGTGGTAACAATAACTTAATAATCAACCACATTGCTGAGTAGTGTTAGATATCATACTTCGTTAACAACATACATCTCAATTTTTGAAGTGAAAACTTCTACAGGAAGGTTTGGATAGGGAGTAAATTATATATACTCAGTGGTGCAAGTGTTTTTTTTTTCAAGGACAAGTTTTAATTTAAGATCAAACATTTAATTTGGATATCCAAAAATAACAACTGTTTTTTTTTATTATTTTAAGTTTTCACTTCTGTCGGCAGTCTTCATGACTGCTTTTTTTATTGTAACAGACTGTTATGGTGCATCTGATGGCAAGTGGTAATCACTATCCATAGATTTAATAAGTAGTGTTTCATTTCACGAAAGTGAAATGAAGGAACGAGTGGTTATTTTCAGCTGTAATGAAAATATAATGCGGGTTTCACGGTTGGTTTTTTTTTAATTGCGTTTAGTGGCAGACGAGCCACGGCCCATCTGATGGTAAATGGTAACCGTCGCTCATGGACTCAACTATACCTCTCGGTATTATTGTCAAGCCGCTGCTCACCATTTCATTTCACAAATACGAAATGAAAGAATAAAAGGCTATCTCCTGCTACAGCCAAAACGCAACGATGTGCTTCATGGCCGGTCACACGGGAGATGGTGGTACCAATCCGCTCGGGCTCGATACCAAGTGAGTACTCCCACTTGGTACCCAGCCCTATCACCAGTCATGCAATGGATGATAGTTGCTTACTTACCTTAGTCGCCTCATACGACACCCGTGGAAGAGAATGGGGTGGTGACATTTGTATTCTTAGTCCGTCAGTACACGGACAAGACTTTGCACTGCAGACGGTGGTGCAGACATGTTTAAGTCCTTTACTAGGTAGATACTTTAGCTAGGTACAGACCTAGCCGTAACATCAGTAATGCAATGGGTGATAATTGCTTACTTCTTTTTACGGCACAAGCTACTCTACTAGCGGGAAAAAGGATGCTGGAATTCTGCGAGAAGGGTGGCACTTTGCTGAGCCATCTCGTTTCCATCCATCCATCCTTTTAGGGCCTCTCCTAGAGAACGCCACAAGGAGCGGTCCCGTCTAAGGGGAAAATGCCGTAATCGCCACGCTTGGCAGGCGGGATGGCGATCGCAGTGGATGTTGTTAATAATCGAAGGAGTGCTGCTGCCCACTCCTCCGGTATTCCCTCAGTCGGTCATATGACTCCCGTGGGTAGAGAGGAGTGGGACAATTCTAAGGCCGGCCCCACACGGCAAGTCTCGTCTATCTCGTTTACTTATTCTGAATTCGGAAAAGCTTTGTTAGCAAAAGCTGTTATGAGGTTCTGACTACCGTTCTAGTGTAAGATTGATTATAGTCGCCAATAACGTGAGGCATACTGACCCTCGTCCTGGGTTCGACGGTGAGGCAGTAGGGCTGGTTCTGGTACTGCTGGATCTCGCCGGTGATCTCGGCGACCTTGCGGCGCTTGGAGAAGTTGATGAGTTCGGAGTCAGGCAGGTAGTCGAGATTGCCCTCCTCGATGTGCAGGATGTTGGTGAGGTACATGCCGAAGAAGGGCACGCAGGGCGGGTTGATGCTGCGCAGCCGCTCCTGGTAGCGCCGGAAGTGGTCCGAGTTGAGCTCGCGCAGGTCCTCGAGCGCTCGCGCCTGGCGGGGGGGCACCAGCGCGAAGGTGGCCCGCAGGCGGTGCACGGAGGCGCTGCCACAGGCGGCCACGACCCCCAGCACGCCGTTGAAGTTGTTGAGCTCGCGCAGCGCCACGCCCACCTCGAGCAGGCGGCACACCACGGCCACGCGCTCCTCCAGGTTCTCGCTCTCCACGATCCACTTCTCCATCCACCGCGTGAACTGGAACGGACCAATTATTATTTAGATATTTTATATATATTTTTAGCATTTGACATGCTTAGCAACATACATTAAACACAAAGTGAAAAATGTGAAATCGAAAATAACAGTCACGAGCAGGATCACAGAAGTCACAGTCAGGGGTCACGATGGCTAAATTGGCAAAGCATCTGGGCTAATAGGGTTTGCGTCATTATTAGGTAAAATCTTAATTGTAAAATTAAGTTTACCTGGTCGGTATAATGTATGAAAATACTTCCGACAGATGGTGCAGGCGTCACCCAAAGACGTTAAGTATGAATGTGTTATCGAGATTAGCAGTCAGGAGCAAGGGTCACGATGCATCAGGACGGTATCCAGGAGATGCTGGTTCGAATCCTGCTCGTGACTGTTATTTTCGACTTCACATTTTTCACTTTGCATTTAATTTACATAAAATTATAAATTACATAATTGGCATGCAAGTAAACCTAAATAAGGCAATTCTAAAAGTAGAAACGCATCCTAATATTATCAAATTATTGAATACGGATAATGCAAACATTTTACGTTAAAAAGTAAAATTGATCTTCGATCAAGTTTTATCCGCCATTTTAACTATTGATAAAGTTGCTGGCACAAAACTGGTATTTGGACAGTTATTTCATAAAAATTCTTATTTTATTACATGTTCAATTAATTGTTTTATTATTCTACGATTTATAACATGACTGAACCTTAACTTTTTATGAAACATTGGTTGTTTTGTTTACATTTTATCTCAAATTAAAATAAATGGGGTTTGATAGCTGATCTTTCACTTCTTCAGAACCTAAAAATTGTTTGATATGTAATGAAACAACTTTAGCTTGTCCGACATAAGATGAATGACCAAAAGGGAATTTCTAAACATTTTAGATCTATATTTTTTAGCAATTGACATGCACCGCTACTTTTAAAGTATAAATTATTTGTGAATAAGGAAAAAGAGATTTTTAGTAGGAGCAGAATCGAACCCGCGTCTTTTCCAATCCGGGGAAGTGCTCTAAGCCACTGAGCTATCCTACTGATCTTTCGATCATCCCAATCTCCTCATCACATTGTCTTACGACCAACGCCATCTATCGGCGGAGATTGGGATTATCGAAAGATCAGTAGGATAGCTTAGTGGCTTAAAGCACTTCCGCGGATTGGAAAAGACACGGGTTCGATTCCCACTCCTACTAAAAATTTATTTTTCCTTATTCACAAATAATGTATACTTTAAAGGTAATTTCTAATTATGAATCTGACCTCATCCGGTTTTTTAGAAATCACGTTAAACAGTAGGTACCAACTTTTAAGTAACATCATAGCAATTGTTACAAGTAATCAAAGTCAAGTATAAATGCTAATGATCAACTAAACCGAATACAAAAGCAGACCTTAATTAAGTTTGAAATAAGGTAACACTTAGATATGGTGGTAACTGCCTCGGTGGTGTAGCGGTAGTGTATGCGACTGCTAATCATAAGGTCTCGGGTTCGATTCCCGGGTCGGGCAATGTTATTGAGCTTTTTCCTAAAAAGAAATATTCTCAGTAGCAGCCTGGAGTTTGGAAATGTGCCCGGTAGACGTCAATAGGCTCGTCCCCTATTACGTGGGACTCAAACATAGCTGGCGAGTCGTGGGTGTGCAATACACCTCTGCTTACCCCTTCGGGGAATATAGGCGTGATGCTATGTTTTACTTAGATATGAAAGCATTGTGATTTCATTCGATTGTTTTGTTAATCGAGTAATAACATTAGAATCGGTCAGCTTTAATCGTATGATTCCGTCACGATTCCCACTTCTTGTTCTATGCCTAACTTCAGTGATACAAAGATTCATTGTGACTACTATATGCAAATGATGATGATTGTAAATGGTACCCTATGGCTCAGATACTGGCAAGTAACTGTTACGTCATTAGCGACAGCAAAAAATTAAAAATAATAATTTTAGTAAAATACAAAGATTAGTTTATTACTTACATTGGTGGTATGTTTGATTATCCTGAGCAGGTTGGGGCTAGTCTTCTCTTTGTCCTTCTTCGTCCACACCGCGCCGACAAGCTCCGACGGCTTGACCTGGCGGTACAGGTGGAACTCCAGCAGCGTGAGCTGGCGCGCCAGCTCCAGCGGGTGCAGCGCCAGCGGGTGCCAGGCGGGCGGCGCGTCGGCCACGTGGCGCAGCACCCCCGGCGGCGCGCGGCCGAACACCGGCGCCGCCTCGCTCTCGGGCCGCGCCGCGCCCTGCCACACGCCGCACAACGCCACACTTACTCAACTATAACTACACCACTGTAACGCCCCCTATCTCCCACACTCTAATATATAATTAACGGCGCCGCCTCGCTCTCGGGCCGCGCCGCGCCCTGCCACACGCCGCACAACGCCACACTTACTCAACTATAACTACACCACTGTAACGCCCCCTATCTCCCACACTCTAATATATAATTAACGGCGCCGCCTCGCTCTCGGGCCGCGCCGCGCCCTGCCACACGCCGCACAACGCCACACTTACTCAACTATAACTACACCACTGTAACGCCCCCTATCTCCCACACTCTAATATATAATTAACGGCGCCGCCTCGCTCTCGGGCCGCGCCGCGCCCTGCCACACGCCGCACAACGCCACACTTACTCAACTATAACTACACCACTGTAACGCCCCCTATCTCCCACACTCTAATATATAATTAACGGCGCCGCCTCGCTCTCGGGCCGCGCCGCGCCCTGCCACACGCCGCACAACGCCACACTTACTCAACTATAACTACACCACTGTAACGCCCCCTATCTCCCACACTCTAATATATAATTAACGGCGCCGCCTCGCTCTCGGGCCGCGCCGCGCCCTGCCACACGCCGCACAACGCCACACTTACTCAACTATAACTACACCACTGTAACGCCCCCTATCTCCCACACTCTAATATATAATTAACGGCGCCGCCTCGCTCTCGGGCCGCGCCGCGCCCTGCCACACGCCGCACAACGCCACACTTACTCAACTATAACTACACCACTGTAACGCCCCCTATCTCCCACACTCTAATATATAATTAACGGCGCCGCCTCGCTCTCGGGCCGCGCCGCGCCCTGCCACACGCCGCACAACGCCACACTTACTCAACTATAACTACACCACTGTAACGCCCCCTATCTCCCACACTCTAATATATAATTAACGGCGCCGCCTCGCTCTCGGGCCGCGCCGCGCCCTGCCACACGCCGCACAACGCCACACTTACTCAACTATAACTACACCACTGTAACGCCCCCTATCTCCCACACTCTAATATATAATTAACGGCGCCGCCTCGCTCTCGGGCCGCGCCGCGCCCTGCCACACGCCGCACAACGCCACACTTACTCAACTATAACTACACCACTGTAACGCCCCCTATCTCCCACACTCTAATATATAATTAACGGCGCCGCCTCGCTCTCGGGCCGCGCCGCGCCCTGCCACACGCCGCACAACGCCACACTTACTCAACTATAACTACACCACTGTAACGCCCCCTATCTCCCACACTCTAATATATAATTAACGGCGCCGCCTCGCTCTCGGGCCGCGCCGCGCCCTGCCACACGCCGCACAACGCCACACTTACTCAACTATAACTACACCACTGTAACGCCCCCTATCTCCCACACTCTAATATATAATTAACGGCGCCGCCTCGCTCTCGGGCCGCGCCGCGCCCTGCCACACGCCGCACAACGCCACACTTACTCAACTATAACTACACCACTGTAACGCCCCCTATCTCCCACACTCTAATATATAATTAACGGCGCCGCCTCGCTCTCGGGCCGCGCCGCGCCCTGCCACACGCCGCACAACGCCACACTTACTCAACTATAACTACACCACTGTAACGCCCCCTATCTCCCACACTCTAATATATAATTAACGGCGCCGCCTCGCTCTCGGGCCGCGCCGCGCCCTGCCACACGCCGCACAACGCCACACTTACTCAACTATAACTACACCACTGTAACGCCCCCTATCTCCCACACTCTAATATATAATTAACGGCGCCGCCTCGCTCTCGGGCCGCGCCGCGCCCTGCCACACGCCGCACAACGCCACACTTACTCAACTATAACTACACCACTGTAACGCCCCCTATCTCCCACACTCTAATATATAATTAACGGCGCCGCCTCGCTCTCGGGCCGCGCCGCGCCCTGCCACACGCCGCACAACGCCACACTTACTCAACTATAACTACACCACTGTAACGCCCCCTATCTCCCACACTCTAATATATAATTAACGGCGCCGCCTCGCTCTCGGGCCGCGCCGCGCCCTGCCACACGCCGCACAACGCCACACTTACTCAACTATAACTACACCACTGTAACGCCCCCTATCTCCCACACTCTAATATATAATTAACGGCGCCGCCTCGCTCTCGGGCCGCGCCGCGCCCTGCCACACGCCGCACAACGCCACACTTACTCAACTATAACTACACCACTGTAACGCCCCCTATCTCCCACACTCTAATATATAATTAACGGCGCCGCCTCGCTCTCGGGCCGCGCCGCGCCCTGCCACACGCCGCACAACGCCACACTTACTCAACTATAACTACACCACTGTAACGCCCCCTATCTCCCACACTCTAATATATAATTAACGGCGCCGCCTCGCTCTCGGGCCGCGCCGCGCCCTGCCACACGCCGCACAACGCCACACTTACTCAACTATAACTACACCACTGTAACGCCCCCTATCTCCCACACTCTAATATATAATTAACGGCGCCGCCTCGCTCTCGGGCCGCGCCGCGCCCTGCCACACGCCGCACAACGCCACACTTACTCAACTATAACTACACCACTGTAACGCCCCCTATCTCCCACACTCTAATATATAATTAACGGCGCCGCCTCGCTCTCGGGCCGCGCCGCGCCCTGCCACACGCCGCACAACGCCACACTTACTCAACTATAACTACACCACTGTAACGCCCCCTATCTCCCACACTCTAATATATAATTAACGGCGCCGCCTCGCTCTCGGGCCGCGCCGCGCCCTGCCACACGCCGCACAACGCCACACTTACTCAACTATAACTACACCACTGTAACGCCCCCTATCTCCCACACTCTAATATATAATTAACGGCGCCGCCTCGCTCTCGGGCCGCGCCGCGCCCTGCCACACGCCGCACAACGCCACACTTACTCAACTATAACTACACCACTGTAACGCCCCCTATCTCCCACACTCTAATATATAATTAACGGCGCCGCCTCGCTCTCGGGCCGCGCCGCGCCCTGCCACACGCCGCACAACGCCACACTTACTCAACTATAACTACACCACTGTAACGCCCCCTATCTCCCACACTCTAATATATAATTAACGGCGCCGCCTCGCTCTCGGGCCGCGCCGCGCCCTGCCACACGCCGCACAACGCCACACTTACTCAACTATAACTACACCACTGTAACGCCCCCTATCTCCCACACTCTAATATATAATTAACGGCGCCGCCTCGCTCTCGGGCCGCGCCGCGCCCTGCCACACGCCGCACAACGCCACACTTACTCAACTATAACTACACCACTGTAACGCCCCCTATCTCCCACACTCTAATATATAATTAACGGCGCCGCCTCGCTCTCGGGCCGCGCCGCGCCCTGCCACACGCCGCACAACGCCACACTTACTCAACTATAACTACACCACTGTAACGCCCCCTATCTCCCACACTCTAATATATAATTAACGGCGCCGCCTCGCTCTCGGGCCGCGCCGCGCCCTGCCACACGCCGCACAACGCCACACTTACTCAACTATAACTACACCACTGTAACGCCCCCTATCTCCCACACTCTAATATATAATTAACGGCGCCGCCTCGCTCTCGGGCCGCGCCGCGCCCTGCCACACGCCGCACAACGCCACACTTACTCAACTATAACTACACCACTGTAACGCCCCCTATCTCCCACACTCTAATATATAATTAACGGCGCCGCCTCGCTCTCGGGCCGCGCCGCGCCCTGCCACACGCCGCACAACGCCACACTTACTCAACTATAACTACACCACTGTAACGCCCCCTATCTCCCACACTCTAATATATAATTAACGGCGCCGCCTCGCTCTCGGGCCGCGCCGCGCCCTGCCACACGCCGCACAACGCCACACTTACTCAACTATAACTACACCACTGTAACGCCCCCTATCTCCCACACTCTAATATATAATTAACGGCGCCGCCTCGCTCTCGGGCCGCGCCGCGCCCTGCCACACGCCGCACAACGCCACACTTACTCAACTATAACTACACCACTGTAACGCCCCCTATCTCCCACACTCTAATATATAATTAACGGCGCCGCCTCGCTCTCGGGCCGCGCCGCGCCCTGCCACACGCCGCACAACGCCACACTTACTCAACTATAACTACACCACTGTAACGCCCCCTATCTCCCACACTCTAATATATAATTAACGGCGCCGCCTCGCTCTCGGGCCGCGCCGCGCCCTGCCACACGCCGCACAACGCCACACTTACTCAACTATAACTACACCACTGTAACGCCCCCTATCTCCCACACTCTAATATATAATTAACGGCGCCGCCTCGCTCTCGGGCCGCGCCGCGCCCTGCCACACGCCGCACAACGCCACACTTACTCAACTATAACTACACCACTGTAACGCCCCCTATCTCCCACACTCTAATATATAATTAACGGCGCCGCCTCGCTCTCGGGCCGCGCCGCGCCCTGCCACACGCCGCACAACGCCACACTTACTCAACTATAACTACACCACTGTAACGCCCCCTATCTCCCACACTCTAATATATAATTAACGGCGCCGCCTCGCTCTCGGGCCGCGCCGCGCCCTGCCACACGCCGCACAACGCCACACTTACTCAACTATAACTACACCACTGTAACGCCCCCTATCTCCCACACTCTAATATATAATTAACGGCGCCGCCTCGCTCTCGGGCCGCGCCGCGCCCTGCCACACGCCGCACAACGCCACACTTACTCAACTATAACTACACCACTGTAACGCCCCCTATCTCCCACACTCTAATATATAATTAACGGCGCCGCCTCGCTCTCGGGCCGCGCCGCGCCCTGCCACACGCCGCACAACGCCACACTTACTCAACTATAACTACACCACTGTAACGCCCCCTATCTCCCACACTCTAATATATAATTAACGGCGCCGCCTCGCTCTCGGGCCGCGCCGCGCCCTGCCACACGCCGCACAACGCCACACTTACTCAACTATAACTACACCACTGTAACGCCCCCTATCTCCCACACTCTAATATATAATTAACGGCGCCGCCTCGCTCTCGGGCCGCGCCGCGCCCTGCCACACGCCGCACAACGCCACACTTACTCAACTATAACTACACCACTGTAACGCCCCCTATCTCCCACACTCTAATATATAATTAACGGCGCCGCCTCGCTCTCGGGCCGCGCCGCGCCCTGCCACACGCCGCACAACGCCACACTTACTCAACTATAACTACACCACTGTAACGCCCCCTATCTCCCACACTCTAATATATAATTAACGGCGCCGCCTCGCTCTCGGGCCGCGCCGCGCCCTGCCACACGCCGCACAACGCCACACTTACTCAACTATAACTACACCACTGTAACGCCCCCTATCTCCCACACTCTAATATATAATTAACGGCGCCGCCTCGCTCTCGGGCCGCGCCGCGCCCTGCCACACGCCGCACAACGCCACACTTACTCAACTATAACTACACCACTGTAACGCCCCCTATCTCCCACACTCTAATATATAATTAACGGCGCCGCCTCGCTCTCGGGCCGCGCCGCGCCCTGCCACACGCCGCACAACGCCACACTTACTCAACTATAACTACACCACTGTAACGCCCCCTATCTCCCACACTCTAATATATAATTAACGGCGCCGCCTCGCTCTCGGGCCGCGCCGCGCCCTGCCACACGCCGCACAACGCCACACTTACTCAACTATAACTACACCACTGTAACGCCCCCTATCTCCCACACTCTAATATATAATTAACGGCGCCGCCTCGCTCTCGGGCCGCGCCGCGCCCTGCCACACGCCGCACAACGCCACACTTACTCAACTATAACTACACCACTGTAACGCCCCCTATCTCCCACACTCTAATATATAATTAACGGCGCCGCCTCGCTCTCGGGCCGCGCCGCGCCCTGCCACACGCCGCACAACGCCACACTTACTCAACTATAACTACACCACTGTAACGCCCCCTATCTCCCACACTCTAATATATAATTAACGGCGCCGCCTCGCTCTCGGGCCGCGCCGCGCCCTGCCACACGCCGCACAACGCCACACTTACTCAACTATAACTACACCACTGTAACGCCCCCTATCTCCCACACTCTAATATATAATTAACGGCGCCGCCTCGCTCTCGGGCCGCGCCGCGCCCTGCCACACGCCGCACAACGCCACACTTACTCAACTATAACTACACCACTGTAACGCCCCCTATCTCCCACACTCTAATATATAATTAACGGCGCCGCCTCGCTCTCGGGCCGCGCCGCGCCCTGCCACACGCCGCACAACGCCACACTTACTCAACTATAACTACACCACTGTAACGCCCCCTATCTCCCACACTCTAATATATAATTAACGGCGCCGCCTCGCTCTCGGGCCGCGCCGCGCCCTGCCACACGCCGCACAACGCCACACTTACTCAACTATAACTACACCACTGTAACGCCCCCTATCTCCCACACTCTAATATATAATTAACGGCGCCGCCTCGCTCTCGGGCCGCGCCGCGCCCTGCCACACGCCGCACAACGCCACACTTACTCAACTATAACTACACCACTGTAACGCCCCCTATCTCCCACACTCTAATATATAATTAACGGCGCCGCCTCGCTCTCGGGCCGCGCCGCGCCCTGCCACACGCCGCACAACGCCACACTTACTCAACTATAACTACACCACTGTAACGCCCCCTATCTCCCACACTCTAATATATAATTAACGGCGCCGCCTCGCTCTCGGGCCGCGCCGCGCCCTGCCACACGCCGCACAACGCCACACTTACTCAACTATAACTACACCACTGTAACGCCCCCTATCTCCCACACTCTAATATATAATTAACGGCGCCGCCTCGCTCTCGGGCCGCGCCGCGCCCTGCCACACGCCGCACAACGCCACACTTACTCAACTATAACTACACCACTGTAACGCCCCCTATCTCCCACACTCTAATATATAATTAACGGCGCCGCCTCGCTCTCGGGCCGCGCCGCGCCCTGCCACACGCCGCACAACGCCACACTTACTCAACTATAACTACACCACTGTAACGCCCCCTATCTCCCACACTCTAATATATAATTAACGGCGCCGCCTCGCTCTCGGGCCGCGCCGCGCCCTGCCACACGCCGCACAACGCCACACTTACTCAACTATAACTACACCACTGTAACGCCCCCTATCTCCCACACTCTAATATATAATTAACGGCGCCGCCTCGCTCTCGGGCCGCGCCGCGCCCTGCCACACGCCGCACAACGCCACACTTACTCAACTATAACTACACCACTGTAACGCCCCCTATCTCCCACACTCTAATATATAATTAACGGCGCCGCCTCGCTCTCGGGCCGCGCCGCGCCCTGCCACACGCCGCACAACGCCACACTTACTCAACTATAACTACACCACTGTAACGCCCCCTATCTCCCACACTCTAATATATAATTAACGGCGCCGCCTCGCTCTCGGGCCGCGCCGCGCCCTGCCACACGCCGCACAACGCCACACTTACTCAACTATAACTACACCACTGTAACGCCCCCTATCTCCCACACTCTAATATATAATTAACGGCGCCGCCTCGCTCTCGGGCCGCGCCGCGCCCTGCCACACGCCGCACAACGCCACACTTACTCAACTATAACTACACCACTGTAACGCCCCCTATCTCCCACACTCTAATATATAATTAACGGCGCCGCCTCGCTCTCGGGCCGCGCCGCGCCCTGCCACACGCCGCACAACGCCACACTTACTCAACTATAACTACACCACTGTAACGCCCCCTATCTCCCACACTCTAATATATAATTAACGGCGCCGCCTCGCTCTCGGGCCGCGCCGCGCCCTGCCACACGCCGCACAACGCCACACTTACTCAACTATAACTACACCACTGTAACGCCCCCTATCTCCCACACTCTAATATATAATTAACGGCGCCGCCTCGCTCTCGGGCCGCGCCGCGCCCTGCCACACGCCGCACAACGCCACACTTACTCAACTATAACTACACCACTGTAACGCCCCCTATCTCCCACACTCTAATATATAATTAACGGCGCCGCCTCGCTCTCGGGCCGCGCCGCGCCCTGCCACACGCCGCACAACGCCACACTTACTCAACTATAACTACACCACTGTAACGCCCCCTATCTCCCACACTCTAATATATAATTAACGGCGCCGCCTCGCTCTCGGGCCGCGCCGCGCCCTGCCACACGCCGCACAACGCCACACTTACTCAACTATAACTACACCACTGTAACGCCCCCTATCTCCCACACTCTAATATATAATTAACGGCGCCGCCTCGCTCTCGGGCCGCGCCGCGCCCTGCCACACGCCGCACAACGCCACACTTACTCAACTATAACTACACCACTGTAACGCCCCCTATCTCCCACACTCTAATATATAATTAACGGCGCCGCCTCGCTCTCGGGCCGCGCCGCGCCCTGCCACACGCCGCACAACGCCACACTTACTCAACTATAACTACACCACTGTAACGCCCCCTATCTCCCACACTCTAATATATAATTAACGGCGCCGCCTCGCTCTCGGGCCGCGCCGCGCCCTGCCACACGCCGCACAACGCCACACTTACTCAACTATAACTACACCACTGTAACGCCCCCTATCTCCCACACTCTAATATATAATTAACGGCGCCGCCTCGCTCTCGGGCCGCGCCGCGCCCTGCCACACGCCGCACAACGCCACACTTACTCAACTATAACTACACCACTGTAACGCCCCCTATCTCCCACACTCTAATATATAATTAACGGCGCCGCCTCGCTCTCGGGCCGCGCCGCGCCCTGCCACACGCCGCACAACGCCACACTTACTCAACTATAACTACACCACTGTAACGCCCCCTATCTCCCACACTCTAATATATAATTAACGGCGCCGCCTCGCTCTCGGGCCGCGCCGCGCCCTGCCACACGCCGCACAACGCCACACTTACTCAACTATAACTACACCACTGTAACGCCCCCTATCTCCCACACTCTAATATATAATTAACGGCGCCGCCTCGCTCTCGGGCCGCGCCGCGCCCTGCCACACGCCGCACAACGCCACACTTACTCAACTATAACTACACCACTGTAACGCCCCCTATCTCCCACACTCTAATATATAATTAACGGCGCCGCCTCGCTCTCGGGCCGCGCCGCGCCCTGCCACACGCCGCACAACGCCACACTTACTCAACTATAACTACACCACTGTAACGCCCCCTATCTCCCACACTCTAATATATAATTAACGGCGCCGCCTCGCTCTCGGGCCGCGCCGCGCCCTGCCACACGCCGCACAACGCCACACTTACTCAACTATAACTACACCACTGTAACGCCCCCTATCTCCCACACTCTAATATATAATTAACGGCGCCGCCTCGCTCTCGGGCCGCGCCGCGCCCTGCCACACGCCGCACAACGCCACACTTACTCAACTATAACTACACCACTGTAACGCCCCCTATCTCCCACACTCTAATATATAATTAACGGCGCCGCCTCGCTCTCGGGCCGCGCCGCGCCCTGCCACACGCCGCACAACGCCACACTTACTCAACTATAACTACACCACTGTAACGCCCCCTATCTCCCACACTCTAATATATAATTAACGGCGCCGCCTCGCTCTCGGGCCGCGCCGCGCCCTGCCACACGCCGCACTTACTCAACTATAACTACACCACTGTAACGCCCCCTATCTCCCACACTCTAATATATAATTAACGGCGCCGCCTCGCTCTCGGGCCGCGCCGCGCCCTGCCACACGCCGCACTTACTCAACTATAACTACACCACTGTAACGCCCCCTATCTCCCACACTCTAATATATAATTAACGGCGCCGCCTCGCTCTCGGGCCGCGCCGCGCCCTGCCACACGCCGCACTTACTCAACTATAACTACACCACTGTAACGCCCCCTATCTCCCACACTCTAATATATAATTAACGGCGCCGCCTCGCTCTCGGGCCGCGCCGCGCCCTGCCACACGCCGCACAACGCCACACTTACTCAACTATAACTACACCACTGTAACGCCCCCTATCTCCCACACTCTAATATATAATTAACGGCGCCGCCTCGCTCTCGGGCCGCGCCGCGCCCTGCCACACGCCGCACAACGCCACACTTACTCAACTATAACTACACCACTGTAACGCCCCCTATCTCCCACACTCTAATATATAATTAACGGCGCCGCCTCGCTCTCGGGCCGCGCCGCGCCCTGCCACACGCCGCACAACGCCACACTTACTCAACTATAACTACACCACTGTAACGCCCCCTATCTCCCACACTCTAATATATAATTAACGGCGCCGCCTCGCTCTCGGGCCGCGCCGCGCCCTGCCACACGCCGCACAACGCCACACTTACTCAACTATAACTACACCACTGTAACGCCCCCTATCTCCCACACTCTAATATATAATTAACGGCGCCGCCTCGCTCTCGGGCCGCGCCGCGCCCTGCCACACGCCGCACAACGCCACACTTACTCAACTATAACTACACCACTGTAACGCCCCCTATCTCCCACACTCTAATATATAATTAACGGCGCCGCCTCGCTCTCGGGCCGCGCCGCGCCCTGCCACACGCCGCACAACGCCACACTTACTCAACTATAACTACACCACTGTAACGCCCCCTATCTCCCACACTCTAATATATAATTAACGGCGCCGCCTCGCTCTCGGGCCGCGCCGCGCCCTGCCACACGCCGCACAACGCCACACTTACTCAACTATAACTACACCACTGTAACGCCCCCTATCTCCCACACTCTAATATATAATTAACGGCGCCGCCTCGCTCTCGGGCCGCGCCGCGCCCTGCCACACGCCGCACAACGCCACACTTACTCAACTATAACTACACCACTGTAACGCCCCCTATCTCCCACACTCTAATATATAATTAACGGCGCCGCCTCGCTCTCGGGCCGCGCCGCGCCCTGCCACACGCCGCACAACGCCACACTTACTCAACTATAACTACACCACTGTAACGCCCCCTATCTCCCACACTCTAATATATAATTAACGGCGCCGCCTCGCTCTCGGGCCGCGCCGCGCCCTGCCACACGCCGCACAACGCCACACTTACTCAACTATAACTACACCACTGTAACGCCCCCTATCTCCCACACTCTAATATATAATTAACGGCGCCGCCTCGCTCTCGGGCCGCGCCGCGCCCTGCCACACGCCGCACAACGCCACACTTACTCAACTATAACTACACCACTGTAACGCCCCCTATCTCCCACACTCTAATATATAATTAACGGCGCCGCCTCGCTCTCAGCCGCGCCGCGCCCTGCCACACGCCGCACAACGCCACACTTACTCAACTATAACTACACCACTGTAACGCCCCCTATCTCCCACACTCTAATATATAATTAACGCTCCTAACATTATAACATAAGTGAATACTCTCAAATACTATGATTAATAAAAAAATATATATATATTGGATTACCTCAAGGATGCATGTTGAGCCCACTTTCAATAAAATATAATTTTAATAATCCTGCACGTTACTTCCGATTTGACACTTTCGCATAATCAATATAAAATAAACCCATTAAAAAAAGTATACGATATAAGTGCACTATAATCAATAAGACCAGATCACCATTCATCTTCTATTATTTACATATTTTGATACCGTACCTTCCTTTGCAAGGTCTTTAATACACTCTGCACCCACTTCTTCATAGGTTTCCCGTCGACTGACTCGAGAAATTCTCTCAATTTGTCAAGCAGAGCAGGCTCACGTTCAAAGTCGTAGAAATGTTGATCCACCCAATGCCGGAGAACATTGATAACCCTACAAAGAAATTTTATTTTAAATAGATATAGAAAATAAATATAATATTAATATTATCTGTACTCATACTGTATATTCCAAGAAATGTTAAACAATAAACAACTTACCTAAACTTGACTGGCTGCTGAAATTCTTTCCGATACCTCTTCCAATCCTCCCTCGTTGTGTTTTTGCTTAACTTCTCCGCATCGCTATTCATTAAGGTTTCTATACTCTCCGCTGTAAAAAAAGTATTACATCAACTCATGTAGAAACTCTTCTTTTATGTCCAATTTAAAATAAACATTTAATAGTATTACACGTTTGTAATATTACACAATATTCTATACTTTTAACATTCCTTGACCTATGAAAACTAAGTTTATCTAGTTTCTATCATTCAAAATTAATATGTTACATTAAATAGAATTAAAAGAGCATATATTTTTAATACATATGTACAATACTAGTTAATATTACTATACCAAAGGTGTTACACAAGGAAGCATAATAGGTCTAACTTTAAAATTTGTATATAAAGAGGACTTAATTAATTCAACAAAAATACAAATATAATGATAAAAAAAATAAAGTAGTAATAAAAATCATATGAAAATCAGAACCAGATTTTCTTTTTAAGGTCTCTATTGCAAAAAATATAATTATGATAATAGAAATATATAATACATATCTATATGGTAATAGCACAGTCGAAGAATATGTTCTTCGACTGTGGTAATAGCCTAGACTAGAGCATAGACAATAGTTACCTAGATCAAAATCCAGAAACGAAGTGTCAGGACTGATATCCTTCTTGTGTATCTTGATCCGTGGGACTAGTGTAAGCGTGCGCAATACATTCATGATTTTTATTTATATCTATGTAAATTTTATTTTCATTCGACAATCACACATAAAATGTATAACACGGGTTCAAACGGCTGAATGGACTGTTGTTTGAACGTTGATTGAAAGTGTTCTTAGTCATGATTTAAGGAAACCTAATCAGCTATATAAGGACTGCTTTTTTCACCAACTTACAGTATTACAATTGTATTTGGGATCATCGGAATGGTCTCAATGAATAGGTAGACCGAGACTAGAGTTTGACGATGAAATGAAGAGTTCAGAGCGTCAGTGGTTTTAAAATTTGTAGTTTATTGTTGTTCAAAACAACCAACTTTTTAAATCTTTATTTTAAAGTATCAGAACTGACCTGCTCTAGGCGTGTCGTAAACCTCGCTAGGCTCCGGTATCCGGAACCTCTCAATGAGTAAGTCCAGCAGTTCAGCCGGCGAGCAGAACGACCGGTAAGTAGTGAGGAATGTCCGCATCAGGTTCAAGTCCGCATATATGTGATATGTGAGGCGCTCTACTAATTTTAACAGGGTAGCGCCCTGGAACAATATACACTCATCTATTACATTTGCCATGTTTTATACTAGAGAGGCAAACTAGCATACCACCCACTAACTTGTAAGTAGTTACGATGGCAACACGGAAGGCATCTCGCGGAATTAAAAGAGATGTAGGATGATAGAGGTGCAGCGCTCCCACACACTCAACAAAATATACGAATACCTACCAATGCCTAGTGTTGGTATTCTGTGAGAGGGTGGTACTTCCCGGTCGAGCCGGCACAGTCAAGCTGGGAAGATACCAGTGTTGAAGTCCCGCGAGTAATGTGTTTTTATAGCAAAAACTAGCTCACTCGGCGTACTTTGAGCCGCCATTTTTTTTGCGTGAGTATTCTGCAATGAAAATTATTAAAGTACTAATATCGCTATTAAAAAATAGGGGTAGGCAGAGGGTGAACATTTAGGGTTGTATGTATTTTGCCGAATCACAAAAAAATTACAATAAAAAATGTTGTCCATAAATTTTTTTGTTTTTTTGCGGTGGTCATGAAAATAGTTTACATCCTATTGTATATACCTACTGAATTTACACACAAAATTTCATAAGCATCGGTCAAGCCGTTTCGGAGGAGAATGGCGACAAACACTGTGATACGAGAATTTTATATATTAGATGTTACGATGTAACCGAACAAATTACTATATAAATTATAAAGTCGCATATTCAATTGATACCGGATACCATATCCGCAAATTTAAAATACGTGCGGTTGCCTAGACCCAGTTAGATTATCGCCAATGGGTTGCATGAATCCACTCCCACAAAGGCCAGAATCAAATATTATTACCATATATGGCCAGCATGCGATCCCGGATGCGAGCAGAGTACGCCGGGGTTCGAGAACGTTCGATGGCTACTCCAATCGCAAGCGTATGGATAGGGAATGTTCTAGAACAAAAAACTATCCACCAATGAGTAAGTCGGGGCAACAGCGCTAGAAAGAGAGGACAAGTATAATCATAGAAGGGGGTATTATTAGGGAAATAATATAAAAAGATAGAGGAGGTAGATTCCATTTTTCTGACTCTGAATTATCGTGTGTGTCAAGGTCGATAACGCTGCCCAAAAGAATCCAGTAAAGTAATTTATATTAAGTGTATTAAGGAAATTAGTAACATTCAAAAACATAAGTGCGCGACTTAGAAAACCCCAAAGGTACCTTTTATAATCATTTCTATTGAAGGACTCATTTTCCTTCGTTTATTTTATTAGTATAATCATATTTGAGAAGTAGATTTTACGTGTAAGTAACTGTTCTATAAAGTTGTTCCAACAAGAGGATTAGACGTATTGTATAATACATACCTACCAATCATTTGTTTCAAAGGTACATAATTATCAAAAAACATCATACTGTTCGTACAGAGATTATTACCATTTATTTAGTACTACACAATATTTCGTACTCACCATATATTTTTTAATTTGTTAACGCCACCAGGTCATAAAGTTAAAGAAAAAAAGTAGAATTCCTAAAAGTTTTGACACAATACTTTCCCTCCAGAACAGAGCGGAAGGGAGCGCCGGTCTTAAATATATCGCCCAATAATTAACTGGCTTATTTCAAGTAAATGCGATCAAACCTGTTGTGATCTGTCATACAGGTCTTGAACCTATCGCAGACTCCAGCTCTCATAATGGTTTTATTTTATCACTATGTACTAAAATTGTAAATCATGTACCTTTGAGAGAAATAAATATATAAACTATACAAGACTTAAACCGCGTCTGCGGCGAAATGCTACGAACAAAACATTGTTTTGCTAACATGTTAGTAAAAGATGTATAGCAAACAGGCCGTCTACTGTGATTTTTGAGAATGGATATTTTTGTTCTTCGTTTACCTACAGCATTAAAGTCCGCCTTTCGTCGACTGTGCAATTACGGATACTGAAGTTATTTGGTCACATCTCCAGGAATGTTAACTCAATGGAGAAGTTGGTGGGTGGTCCAGAGTCAGGTAGAAGGCAAGAGGGCACGCGGCCGATCACCAACTCGCTGGACTGACCTGATTAAAAAAGCTACTGAGTCCACCACGGTCCAATGTACTCGCAACGCCTCTAACCGGCAAAAATGGAAGCAAATTGCTAAGAGGGCTGTCGTCGCGACTCACCGAACATCTCTCCGTGTACCTCGTCCATGAACCAAGACCACTCTGACAAGAATGCCCGACTAAGAAGAAGACCTACAGCAACGTTCTTTCAACATCTATCAAAAATTGAAGGCAGATTTGGTTTAAAAAAAAAATACAAGGTTTTTTTCTTTACTTTTTCCAATCTATTATCGCTAAAGTACAACATAAACATACACACTTTGACAAATATTTCACGAGACGTGTCTATGGCGAGCGCAAACACGAAATGAATAATATTACCCCTCGTACCTCCCGCAGGCGAGCGTGGGGCAAGTTATCCATTTGAGTCAACAAACTTATTAGCGAATTTTTGAAAACAAATCAGGCCACGCCCTCAATAACATGACCTTGGTTACATTATCATGTTATTGTGGCTGTGGACCCGGCTTTATACTAATATGGGCGACTGAGCCCGTCCATGCAGGATAAGCTACCAGTTCATACGTAAGAAAGACAAGAGGAAATAAATTCTTGTATAAACTGTTGATAACTTTGTGAAAGAAGATATAGTGACAAAGACTGAAAAGGAATGTTTAAGGACATAGTGGGGATGGACGAAAAGTTAATGACAAAAGAGATATATACATCTATCATCCATCCATCAACGTCCACTACTGGACATAGGCCTCCCCAAGAGAACGCCACAACGAGCGGTTCTGCGCCGACCGCATCCAACGGCTCTCCACGACTTTGACCAGATCGTCGGTCCATATGGTGGGGAGTCGTCCTACGCTGCGCCGTCCGACACGGTATATACGGTGAGCGTAAATAGTACAGTTGGGAGGGGAAGACTAGGCATGGGTCATTTGGTTAATGTAATTTAACTGTTAATCATCAAAGGTCAACAGGTTAAAAAGGCTGTTAAATTGCACCTGTTTTGAGTGTTCAATTGGTAGCGTCAAGCGTCGATTTACGTCAACGTTTTCAATAATTGACAAAATTGAAATAATTAATTGAAGATTATTGATTTGATATGAATTAAATAAATATGTAATGACATTCCTTCGTACTCTTCCAAGGCTCCCAAAATGTAGTAAATAATAATAATAATAAAATTTTATTAAAAGTTACCAGGACTCAATTGGCTAGTAAAACTTAAAATCTATGTTAGCAATACAAACTACTCTAATTATTAAATATGCTTAGTTACATAGACTGATCATCACTGCGGCACCTCATGAGAGCCACCGCAGCAACGACCAATACATGCACCGTCTAGCCAGGCGCTACCACGTGCAGGATGCTCTCAGGCTGCCCGCACCCTGCGCCGCAGGGATGCACACCTCTTGCGCATCGTAGCCTACGCACAGTCTACGCGCGCGGCTCACACATCCTCGATGCGCTACCGAAGCGAGGCAGAGAGACGAGAGTAAAGATCGGTATCGTTCGGAAGTATTCGTTTCGCATACTAGTTGATTCTCAGAATTGAATAAAATTATAGTGAAATAAACCGTTGACGTAAATTAACAATTTATATTTTCAACCTTCGATCAAAAATGCAATAGATATCGCGACGACCCAAAACATCCGTCTCGGTAAATAACAGCATTTACCTTTTTATGCACTTGAGAAGTGAGCTCTTGTTTTGTTTAGTTCAAAAAGTACTTTATTTGTTGCTATTTAAGCTTCATTTCACAGTAAATGTTTATTGTCTTTTCAATTTTAAGCGGCAGTAATAATTTTTTTGTGAGGAATGACCGTAAATGTAAGATAATATTTTAAAGATTTCTGACTTTGTTACTAAGTGCCATGATTGTAATTAGGTTGAACTTAAACTGTTAACCTTTGTATTTAGATATTTTTATATATATTTTTAGCATTTGACATGCTTAGCACTATACATTAAACACAAAGTGAAATCGAAAATAACAGTCACGAGCAGGATTCGAACCTGCATCTCCTGGATACCGTCCAGATGCTTTGCCAATTCACTTTTTTCACTTTGTGTTTAATGTATGTTAACCTTTGTCTCTGTTTGTTAGTAAACAGATGTAGCTGTATAAGTATATATTCATACGGTCAGTTTTTAGCTTGATTTTGTTCGTGACACTGTATCTTGTTACTATTGATGATCGAAGTTTTCAAAAATTTTTTTTTCTGGAACTGAGTAAAATAATGACTATTGAACTAATGAGTCTGGAGCGTTCACGTAAATAACAGCTAATATTTAACACGTTTCATTGATAATTAACAGTTAACCTCATTGACGAATGAAGTCGTTAAGAAACCAGTTTATTGATTCAACGATCACCTCTAGGGGAGACCTCTAGAGTGCTGACTGTAGACGCCCTAGAAAAAGGCCAAGTCAGGAGTACTCGACGTGCATGTATAAGGAATATGAGAGTGAATAAGACAAGGATCAGCAAGTGGATATCCGATGCCACTGCCTACCTTTGCTGGGAACCAGTCGTGAGTCTTATGTATGTATGTAACTTAATCGACCTATATTATATAGCCGTTGAATTCTCAAGTGAGATATACCTTGCTACAGGTCTCAACGGGATTTCGCTGGAAGTTCAGCATAAGCTCTTCTAAGAAGAAATAATAAGAAAGGCTGTCACACACCTTGATGAGAGGCTGAGCAGCGTGATGTCGGGCCGCGGCGAGGTCTTCCAACACGATGTTGTCAGGCGAGTCCGGTACAGCAAACCGGTACAGGCTCACCGGAGGCAACTTCAGAGGGTGACGTTTCTCCAGGTCCAGAAGTATGCTGGAGAGAAATAGAATTTTTATAAGTAACCAGCTTTTTTTATATAATATATATATATTATATGGGTGACGAACAAGCATACGGCCCACCTGATGGTAAGCGGTTACCGTAGCCTATAGACGCTAGCAACACCAGAGGCATCACAGGTATAGATAGTGCCATCCACGAAGACGCGCCCCACTCTTTTTTCTAATTACTTACAATGAAAGTGTCTATCGCTTCACCGAATTACCTATTACGCACGCACACATCGATGAATATACAAAATCACGACAGAGCAATACGGTCAACTAGGAAGATGCTCTACTTTAATATTATCAACTGACTTCAAAAAGGAGGAGGCTTTCAATTCGACTGTATGTTTTTTTGAAGTAAAACTTCTTTAGGCGCGACTAGGGAGTAACTCAGATTTTTTTTCTGACGGAAGTAACGCTTACTATAGTCTGTGTAGTTTCCGCTATTTAAAAATAATAATTTGGATTGGTCGTAAGTATATGTCATATACTCCACGCTTCTTGACCTATACGCCAGCTAGTGGCAAATATCATAATCAATTAGGAATAGTTATTTCCAAATTTTCAAACGGATCAATTGTGAATAGCAAAGCGAATAAAAATTCAACAGTTTTAAAAAAAATATTTTAAATTAGTTGTTTTTATTTTTTTTTCGCCATCGCCAAAGAAGTTTTACTTCAATCGCGCGTAAAGGTTACACGCACACACTTTTTTTTTTTGCTGTGCTTTATTTCTTTATCTACTGCGCGCCTCCTGTACTCGATGCTTTCTTATACGAGATGCACCCAAGGAATTCCTCCCTATCGTGCACCACCTACTTTGGCCTATTTTATAGAAAACACTAAAAAGCAAAAAATAAATTACATACGATATCCGCGTTAGACACCTACCCACTTGAGCGTCCCGCGGCTCATAGATGTGAACCTAAGAGACCACTGTCATATATTTCTTGTTTTTTCTCTATCGGCATGGACGTAGTAACGTTATCAATTTACTTAGTCGATTTTCAATGAAACAGACTAAATTTCTACCACAATATTTATACTGTGGACACAAAACTGTTGAGTAAGACAGACTCGTAAGCGCAACGCTACAGCGAATAAAAGCGTTTCGCGCCATTTTGAGTATCATGTTTCAGTTCAGTGGCGTCGTTCGTCGCATGTGTACATTACATTAGAAGCAAGAGCGGTCAATAAATAGTTATAATCTTTAGACAAATCTCTGTAGAATGTGCTAAAAGTGTTTTATTATGTATTCATTGTGTATTTTTTAAATGCAAACATAAAAGTTTTTGAAGACCTTCCGAGCGGGTTCATACTATGAATTCTGTAGAATTGTTTATATAATACAATACTAAATGTACATTTAAACAAAGTTTTATTGCTTGTAAAATTGTTAATAATTATTTAACAACGTTTGAAAATAATAGTTTCGTATTGTATGTGATTTCTAAAAAATCAGTTTCATTTTGACTACTCGACCGTAAGTACTATACACAGCGTTATCTCCAAGATTAGTCAATTGAAAGTAACAAAGCGCCCGCCAAGCGCACAGTGTTTGCTTTGGCAAAAGCCGCCATTTGTTTATATTAGTGTCGTCGTGTGTCGTTTTTGTTTAGATAATAGTAATGTGTACGTGAAGTGAAATATTAAAGTGATTGACAATGAAGTGTGCTAGCTAATACAATAATTGAAATTACAAAATTTCAATGGAAAAATACAAAACTGTTTCAAATTATTCGGCAGATCGTGAGAAATTAGGTAAGTACTAGATTTAAATTGATTTTTTGTAGTTTAGAAAAAAATTAAGACTTCGTAATTCACTTGTATTCGCTAGTATACTTCACAAGGAATCTTGTGATATACGCAACATAGTATATAATTATAAAAATAACGAGATATCGCCGTTTTTATAAATCAATATCCATAAAAAACAGGTAAATGGGACGCTTAAAGGGTTAATGATGTGTTTAAGTCGACCAATTATTTTTTGCGTTTTAGTTCCTGGGTGTCTTTTGAAAGCGGTTTTTTTAGTTAAAAATAATTAATATTTCATGTTGTCGTTCAGTGTGTGTGTGTTAGTACCATTTTTTCCCGCCTTAACAAAAAAAAGGGTGGTACTTTCCCGATCGAGCCGGCCCATTCGTGGTACCACTAGCCTCTGCTTAGTATCCTACCTATTCTCTCCTAAATGTATATCCTATCCACCTCCTATCCCTTTCTTTGGACAGGGCGACGCGCGAGTGATTCTGGTTTTGCTAGCATCTGTAGGCTACGGCAACCACTTAACATCAGGTCCGTATGCTTGTTTTCCACCCAGGTAGTATAAAAAAAGTTTCTTGCCGGATATACTCCGTGAAAGCAATGATTAACCCGGTTGTATTGTATAGCATTATTAAAAATCGTCGCGCCTCTCGCAAGTTCACACAATCTAATAATACCAAAATGCCGTAAACACAAGAACGATCATTAATTTATAGTGTTACATATTTGCCGTGTGGGGCCGGCATCAAGAATAGCTTCACCCCGTCTCTTCCTATGGGAGTCGTAAAAGCCGACTAAGGGATTACCGGGGGACCGGGCAGCAGCGTTCCCCTGTGTACTAAAAACATCCACTGCGATCGCCAACCCGCCTGCCAAGCGTGGCGATTATGGTAAAACCTCCATTTTGGGGAGGCCTATGTCCAGCAATGGACGATGAAAGGCTGATGGATGGATGGTTACATATTTAACCTTTCCTTGATGAATCAATGATTATTGTCAAGTATATTGTTTTAACTACAACACTTAAAATATTGTCCGAAAACTGGCGGAGTGTTGTGGGTTCGATTCCCACACAGGACAGCTCTTTGTGTGATCCACAAAATTAAATGGTTGTTCTGAGTGTAGGTGTAATAATTGTATGTTTGTAAAGACCCCCGCGATACAAAGACTATTCCTTAGTGTAAGGTGTAGTCTTTAAAACAAACACGATAAAGATATTGCCGTGTCGCAAGACGCGTTCAACTGTCAACTTTATGTTAACGATTTTAGAGTTCATTCGCACCCGCGGGACTAGCTATGACGTGCGCCGCCCCCCTGTGGGACGCGCACAGTGGACACGTACCTGTGGGACACGCACAGTGGACACGTACCTGTGGGACACGCACAGTGGTCACGTACCTGTGGGACACGCACAGTGGACACGTACCTGTGGGACACGCACAGTGGACACGTACCTGTCGAGCACGCGGTCCAGCATGGGCTTGGTGTTGAGCATGACGAGGTCGCACATCCAGTGGCGCCGCTCGGCGCAGCTGCCACACGCCAGAAGCACGGGCGGGCCCACCCGTGGGACCAGCTCCAGCGTGTGCCGCCCCTCTGTGGGACAAACATGCTCTGACACTGATACAACTAACATCGGTTATATTCTGCTACAAATGCAACACATTGTTATTTTTCATGGGTCAGACAGTACCTACACGTTCGTGTCTAATAGCTGTATCTCAATGTCTGGATTAAAGAGGAAGGTAGCGGTCGTCCATTAATTAGGTGAGGCACCAAAGGGGGGAGGGGCTTCGACAAATATCATAAGGAGGGGATTGGAGAATAGCAGTCCCGAGTAATTGTCACGATGGCTGAATTGGCAAAGCATCTGAGACTATTCCAGAAGATGCAGGTTCAAATCCTGCACGTGACTGTTATTTTCGATTTCACGTTTTCACACATTGTGTTAATCAGTAATTTTTTTATTCACTTCCAATTTACAACTAGTACCGTTCTTTGCTGCTTAGAGTTGTTTGGAAGAGATCGGTTTGAGCGATAAGGCCGCCAATTAAAAACCTGTTAGCGTTCCGTTAGCGTTAAGTTTCTTCATACAATGTTTTTTTAATAAAGAGATCTATCTCTTTCTCTATGAACCTTCCTTTCCTATCACTTTGCGTACCGTCCCTCCGCCTTTACTGTCGGGCCACTGGAAAAGGCAGAGAGACGGCACACGGCGGGTTTCTTTAGTGGGCGACGGCCCCATACTACCCTGTTCGCTGCCCCGAACGGCGGGGTGTGCGGTTAGGAACATTTTTTCCCGCCATAACAAAAAAAAATGTTAGCAATTGAGGTCCTTCTGTATCTACGGTAACCGCTTACCATCAGGAAGGTTTTGCCATAATTATGCTTGTTCACCCCTCTCCATCCATGGGAGTCGTAATACCGGGAGAGGACAACATCCACTGCGATCGCCAACACGCCAGCCAAGCGTGGTGATTATGGCACTATCCCCATTCTTGGGGAGGCCTATGTCCAGCAGTGGACGTTAAAAGGCTGATGGATGGATGGATGGATGATGCTTGTTTACCACCCAAGCAGTATAAAAGCGTCCATGTTGTGTGTTGTAGTTGTTCAAGACAAGTTTAATTGTAACTGACCTTCAGTGTCCGGTCGGTCCATCAGCTCCAACTTCCTAATGTGCAGTTTCTCCTTCAGCTTCAGCTGTTGCGAGGCCCCGGAGTTGCTACTGTTGCTGCTGCTGTTCACACCCACCTGTGGTCACGTACTTATCATCACACCATCTCTCTTGCTGGGTAGGCAGTGAGAACATAATGTCAAAAGGCTCATTCTTGCATACATCTCATACACGCTAGCCGGTTTCGAAAACTCCTGACTCCACATTCCTTCAATACATGACCGATTTGGTCTAGGTAGGTGAGTCTCGGCCTCCCCTGTACCTACATCCTTCCACTTTCGCATTGTATATCTTCTTAACCAGTCGCTCGTCCGGCATTCTTTCCACATGTCCGAACCATCGGAGCATTCTCTTTCGCATCGTTACACCAATACTCTCTTTCAGACCTCTTACATCGTCGTACGTTTAAATATAAGAAATAGTTTTAGTTTTCCCTTTTTAGCCTATTTTTGAACATCAACGCCATTTCTATTTCATTAAACGATAACGTTTCCACCCTTTGTGAGTACGTATTTTATAAACGGCCTCTTTTTTGAAAACTGGTCTTGTGTCTGGACAAACAAACTCACCGAAGGCATGCTGACCAGGCTGGTGATAGGCTTGCAGAGCAGGAGTAGCCCATCGAACAAGTACGCGCGTCTCTCGGCTATACGCTTACCCGGGCCTATCTTCGATAGAGTGTCCTCTGTAACGAAATATTACATAAACGTAAACATAGCATTACGCCTGTATCCCCGAAGGGGTAGGCAGAGGTGTATTACACACCCACGGTTCGCCAACTTTGGTGTCCCGCGTAATAGGGGGCGAGCGTATTGCCGTCTACCGGACACATTTCCAAACTCCGGGCTGCTACTGATAATTTTGCTTTTACAAAAACAAAATGAGCCAGTGACTGCTCGACGGACGACTCACAGATGTGAAAACATCGATTTTTTTCCTTCTTCAAATACTGTACGAGTCAAATAATAAATGATATAATTTTTAGTAAGGGCCCTCTCGGTATCCATAGACGAATTAAAGCGGTTATTGGTTTATTGATTGACATTATACTTCCTAGTTAGATGCTTTTGTCAACAGATGGCATTAAAAACAATTAAATAAATTGACGTGTCGACGTCGCCACGCCAACGGCCGGATTTACCCTCCCCATTAGATGTTTTCATATGAAAAGCTCAATAGCACCGCCCGACCGGGGGATTGAACCCGAGACCTTATGATCAGCACTCGAAATAAATTTGGAAAAGTGCTATCTAATCCACGAATTAGGTTCAATCTCGCACCTCTCACATTGCCGTTAGGAATGTCCTGGACCGCTAAGCATTTCAAATGCAAATCACAATCAAACATTTATGTATAATAAAACGAATGAGAACGATCAAAATCACATAATAGCAATGTTATCTCCATTCAATCTATGATATAATAATCAGGAGAAGTCCAAAATGATCTCACCCCTGATGAACTCGTTGCAGCACTGTCCGATGTCCCTGTTGTCCCAGTTGTCCACTATCCGCGCCAGCTCGTTGCACTTCTCTATCGCCATTTGTCGCCGTGTCCTGCTCGCCATCCGCAGCGTCGCGTCCCTGAGGGCCCACACGGTTAGCAGACAGCCAGTAAAACACATAAACTGGTTCCTATATATTACGACTGTTTCCAAAGGGGTAGACAGAGACAGCGGATTACCACTCGTCAAAAACGGGTTTCCATTGCAAACTTTTTGTTAATTGGGAAAGGAGACGTGACAGGTGGTGAATCACACAAAAATATTATGCGTCTCTAAAGTCTAAGTGTATCAGAGGTTCAATTAACCAAAATCATCTTTTATATGCATACTAGCCTTCACCCGCCGCTCCGCCGCAGCCAAAAGCTATTTTTAGGTAATATCTCAGGTTCCCGATATAGTAGCGGGATAAAATGTATACCAGTTTTTAAGTCTAATGAAGAGCTATCAAAAATAAAAAAGTTGCATCAAAATCCGTTCAATAGTTTATGCGTGATGCACGAACGAACAAACAGACAAACAAATAAAATGACAAAAAATACACCGTAGAGTGCAATCACATATAGCAAAGGCACAGATGGACAAAGTGTCAAAAACTTACAATTTTGGTCCATTCCCCAGCGCTTTGATCAGTAATTTTTTGATAGGATGTAGATTGCATTCCACCTGCAAGTGAAATAAGTACTTATTGTTATTAACAAAAGATTTGCTTTTACTTTACAATGAGACAAAGGTATGGGCATTAAGCCACAGGTTCATCAACGCATGGAGAGGTGCCCCTAAGTACCAGCTTGACCCACTTTACAAATAAAGAAAAGCCCCACCAAAGTTGAAAGTCACCACCGAAAGAATGTAACATAGTTCCAGTGGCCCGCCAATAAAGGCGGAGAGACGGCACACGGCGGGTTTCTTTAGTGGGTGAAGGCCCCACACTACCCTGTTCGTTGCCCCGAGCGACGGGGTGTGCGGTTAGGAACATTTTTTCCAGCCTAAACAAAAAAGAAAGGTACCAGCTTTACACACTTTATAAATAGAGAAAAGCAACAATATATAGATAGAAAGCAATATCCACAAGCAGGATTTGAATATGAATTTTTTCTGGCATTAGTTGCTTTGCGATTCAGCAGCGCTAGCACGTTAGTAGTGGTAGAGGAACACGTGGGCCACTGGGGCCAGCGGCAGTGGTCAGTAGTGCTACAGTGTACAGTAGTGTGTCACTCGCCTGCTTGAAGCTCTCGCGGTCGTCGCTGGCGGGCGCCAGGTGCAGCAGCGCCAGCACGTAGTGGTGGTAGAGGAACACGTGGGCCACTGGGGCCAGCGGCAGTGGTCAGTAGTGCTACAGTGTACAGTAGTGTGTCACTCGCCTGCTTGAAGCTCTCGCGGTCGTCGCTGGCGGGCGCCAGGTGCAGCAGCGCCAGCACGTAGTGGTGGTAGAGGAACACGTGGGCCACTGGGGCCAGCGGCAGTGGTCAGTAGTGCTACAGTGTACAGTAGTGTGTCACTCGCCTGCTTGAAGCTCTCGCGGTCGTCGCTGGCGGGCGCCAGGTGCAGCAGTGCCAGCACGTAGTGGTGGTAGAGGAACACGTGGGCCACTGGGGCCAGCGGCAGTGGTCAGTAGTGCTACAGTGTACAGTAGTGTGTCACTCGCCTGCTTGAAGCTCTCGCGGTCGTCGCTGGCGGGCGCCAGGTGCAGCAGCGCCAGCACGTAGTGGTGGTAGAGGAACACGTGGGCCACTGGGGCCAGCGGCAGTGGTCAGTAGTGCTACAGTGTACAGTAGTGTGTCACTCGCCTGCTTGAAGCTCTCGCGGTCGTCGCTGGCGGGCGCCAGGTGCAGCAGTGCCAGCACGTAGTGGTGGTAGAGGAACACGTGGGCCACTGGGGCCAGCGGCAGTGGTCAGTAGTGCTACAGTGTACAGTAGTGTGTCACTCGCCTGCTTGAAGCTCTCGCGGTCGTCGCTGGCGGGCGCCAGGTGCAGCAGCGCCAGCACGTAGTGGTGGTAGAGGAACACGTGGGCCACTGGGGCCAGCGGCAGTGGTCAGTAGTGCTACAGTGTACAGTAGTGTGTCACTCGCCTGCTTGAAGCTCTCGCGGTCGTCGCTGGCGGGCGCCAGGTGCAGCAGCGCCAGCACGTAGTGGTGGTAGAGGAACACGTGGGCCACTGGGGCCAGCGGCAGTGGTCAGTAGTGCTACAGTGTACAGTAGTGTGTCACTCGCCTGCTTGAAGCTCTCGCGGTCGTCGCTGGCGGGCGCCAGGTGCAGCAGCGCCAGCACGTAGTGGTGGTAGAGGAACACGTGGGCCACTGGGGCCAGCAGCAGGCGCGGCAGATAGTACTTGACGGCCAGGCGGAAGCCGTGGCCCGCGGTGTCCAGCCGCTCGCCCAGCTGCGGGTCGTCCACGAGCCTCTGCAACGCATCGCGCGACTCGGGCCGCGTCACGATGTTCGCGTAGCGGACGTACGCACGGAACTCCTCCACCTCCGCCAGCTCTGTGGACCGCCCCGATCACAATGTGTGAGTGATTGCTCACTATCAGACAGTTTGCCACATTATATAAAAAATAATAAATCGACAAACAAGTTTCGATCATATGTACTATAATAAACGAGTCAAATGCCTCACTAATGTCCACTAATAACCTTTGCATCAAAGTCTAAAATTCCTACCTTACCACAAAGATCTACTACGCCTTGTGAAAACTATGGAAGTGGAACGACCAATTCGCTGGGATATGTTCCATTAGATATTTATTGAATTCAACTCTAGACCAGGGGTCTCCAAACTAAGCTGTTGCGGGCCAAATCCGGCCTGCGATAGCTTAAGCTAGTCTTAATCTGGCCCGCGACAACCAATGTCTTATTGGTGTTACTATTGCTGTGACAAGTTGAAGAAGAAAACACAGAATGATAATTACTCGGTTTTATTTACTTGCAAGGTAAAACTTAACGACAGAAATGATGACGCAGAGACGCAGTTCGTTCGCCCAAACCCTTTATCCCCTGCCTATAATAATTTACTCCACCTCTCCACCCCATATCCCTTTCCCTGTAGGCTACGGTAATCGTAGACTATTAAGCGGCCCAAGTGCTTGTTTAAAAATAATACCTTCAAAACAGCTGCCAATGTACGGTGTGGGTGAATCCTGTGACATCTCCATGGCGTCCTCGAGATTGCCTAGCAACGTCACCGTCAGCTCGTATATATCCATGATGTTGCCGAAAATCAGCGAAATCGCCTGTAATCCGAAGTAACAGGGATTGGTGCCTTACTTGCTGGTATACATAGGAGGCTTGAGTGCACAAAAAAAGGATATTTTTTTTAAGAGGGTTGGTTACAAAAAGCGGACGTTTGGTTCTTTTTTTAATGCAAAAAAAAAAGATGTTTAGTGCTATTTTCTTTTGCGGTTGCAAAAAAAGGATGTTTGGTTCAAAAAAAGATGTTTGGTGCTATTTTTTTAGGAGGCTTGGTTGCAAAAAAGGACGTTTGGTTCTTTTTTTTAAGTGACTTGGTTCCAAAAAGGTATGTTTGGTTTTTTTTTAAGAGGCTGGTTGCAAATAGAGGATGTTAGGTTCTTTTTTTTAAGAGGCTTGGTTGGAAAAAAAGGCTGTTTAGATCTTTTTTTTAAGAGGCTGGTTGCAAAAAAGGATAATGTTTGGTTCTAGTTTTTTAGACTTCATTGCAAAAAAGGATGATATTTGGTTTCTATTCTTTTTAGGAGGCTTGGAGTGCGAGCGTCGGAGGTCCCCCTTATCTTGTCCTTGCTGCCCTTCCTATCGACCTCCTCCTTTCCTTGGAGATGGCGACGCGCGAGTGATGCCGGTGTCAGAGCTGCTAACATCTATGTGCTACGGTAATTACTTACCATCAGGCGGGCCATATGCTTTTGGTGGGAGTGATAAGCGAGCTATCAACTGCGTAGAAGATATTACAGTAGTGCACTCTGTTCTCTCATCCTCAAAGTCTATTGGGACAGCAGTTTGACACGGCCAGATATACACAGCCAAGTCCTTTCCATGGCACAGACTAAGAATTTCTTGAAAATAGCTGGTGGAGCCTTGCTTATCCCAGCACTAATGGACAGGCTCGATCGGGGAAATAGCACCCTCTCACAAAAGATCAGCGTGTAACAAACGTAGTTAATGTTACCGTTGTGTTTCGTATGGTGAGTGAAAGCATCGGAGACGCAAGCCCCCCTCCCTATCCTTTACTTATTATCTACCCTATACACCTCCTATCCCTTTCCTTGGAGATGGCGAGCACGAGTGATGCATCTGGTGTTGCTAGCGTCTATAGGCTACGGTAACCGCTTACCATCAGGTGGGCCGTATGCTTGTACGCCACTAAAGTAGGTAGTATAAAAAAAAAACTAGGCCGATCGGGGGTACGAACCCCATGATCGACAGTCGCATACACTACCGCTAGACCGCCGAAGGGATATTGAAAAATCGGTGATATTGTCACTACTGGTGTGGTGTTCGCTACTTACGCGGCTATCTCTGTTCAGAATCTTCTCCAGCTCCTCCTTGAAGACACGTATGATGAGGTTGAGGTCCCGCAGGAAGTTCTTCTCGTCGGTGAGCAGGTCGCGCACCAGCTCTGCGTACGAGAGCGCCCCACCCCCCGACCCACTCGCCACCTCGCCCCCGCCCGCGCTCAGGCCCTCCGACTCCTGGTAGAACATGTCCATCAGCACCTGCGGACATTCGTAACTATGGTGACTAATGTTCTCTATTTCCTCATTCACAAATAATAATTCGTACTCTAAAAGTAGCTGAGCATGTCAAGTGCTAAAAATATAGATGAAAATGTTTAAAAAAATCACGCCATCAACTAGTATGAATTTTAATTGCATAATTAAACTTACTATATTGGATTAATGCATGTAAATGCGTTCCGATAGATGGCGTTGGTCGTTAAGACAAATGTGATGAGGAAATTGGGTATGACCACCAAGTGGTACGATAGCTCAGTGAGTTAGAGCACTTCCCCGGATAGGAAGGACGCAGGTTCGGTTTCCGCTCGTACTAATGTTCTCTTTTTCCTCATTCACAAATAATAAATTGTACTCTAATGGGAAATTTATTCAATTAAATATTTATATTCATAGTGATAGCCTAGTGGTAAAACCAAGGTTTGCATAGACAGTGGTATCGAGTTCGATGCCCACTCCAGGTTCTCGTACGACACCTCAGAATTTCCAGATTTTTCGAAATTATTGAAGTATTTGTTTATCACAGCTTGGTGAATGAAAACATCGTGAGGCGACCTGCATGCCTGAGAAATTTTCGAGACGGCTTGTGAAGTCTGTCAACGCGTGGTGGACTGGCTTGATCCCTCTCAATTGTGAGAGGAGACCCGTGCCCAATAGCAGAACAGAGTGTTAAAAAATAATAATATGGAGTGACTGCTGCTACTAGATGGTGGAGTGGTTTAGATACCGGCCTCCCGCCCTAGTGTTGTGTGTGCGATTCCCACACAGGACAACTCTTTGTGTGATCCACAAATGGTTGTACTTTGTGTCCGTGAAATTGTATGTTGGTAACGTCCCCCGCGATACAAGTTTAATTATACCTTAGTGCAGTGTTCTTTTATTTTTTAACCACTGAAGGAATGTAACACATTAAACACAAAGTGAAAAATGTATGTTGTAAAGCATGTCAAATGCTAAAAATATATATAAAAATATCTACATAATGTAACATAGTTTCTGTGGCCCGCCAACACTGGCGGAGAGACGGCACACGGCGGGTTTATTTAGTGGGTGAGGGCCCCACACTACCCTGTTCGTTGCCCCGGACGACAGGGTATGCGGTTAGGTAAATTTTTTCCCGCCTTAACAAAAAAAGGGTTTAGTAGAGGTTTCAACAATGCTAGTCCCTCACCTTATCAGCACACATGGCGGTCTTAATGTCCCTGCGGGTGATGGTGTTGTATCCTGATTTCTGTGAAATTTTCTTGACGAAGTTGCCGGCCAGTTTCAATATATCCGCTGACACGTACTCGATTATAGCAGTCATGTATGCCGACACCGACGGGTCGATTTTGTACACGAGGACCTCCTGCCGAAGACGAGAGATATTAAAAAAAAACATTGTCCATGTGGTGACGTCACCACCATATTCTTTGCGAGTGTCATAAAAGGCGATTAAGGTAGCACGAGTTCAATATTCAGTAGCCTTGCCTGGTTTTTGGGTTATATCTCAGGTTCCCTATTCTCTCCTTTAAATTCTCTAACCAAGAACTATCAAATAAAAATCACATCAAAATCCGTTTAGTAGTTTTTACGTGGTCAACAAACAGACAAAAAATAAAAAGTTTTGTGTTCCGACACGCCTATATAGTCTATTACAGTCATTTTTTCTCAAATATCTTAAATGTACAGACACAACTCTTTTACAGCTCTATAATAGTTAGGTTAATAAAAGATAAAAAGAAATTTAAATACAACAAAAATTGAAATCCATTTAAAACATAAAAATAGTAAACACTCAATGGCTTCAAAAACAAGTTTAGTACCAAAGATACTCGCACGTCAATCGCGGCGCGTCATGTCAACACGGATTTCAATGTGTCATTAGTATAGGGGCTGTGGTACCATCTATAGGGCCTCCTCTTCCTGCTCGTCAGTAAGCGCAGCACGTACCTTGGTGAGCATCTGGTGTATCTTGTCGAGCGGCAGCAGCGGGCGGCGCTTCTTCTGCGACGTGGCCTCCTTAGCGTCCGTTAACGCCCAGCGGTCCAGCGGTGTTGGGAAAGTACGGGCCACACGCTCCTCCACGTCCTTAGGCGTTAAATAAGAAAATTCTTGTGTCAAAAATGCGTCAGAATTATTTATTTTTGTTTCCCTTGGAATCCGTGTTATCGAAATGTTGGAGAGTGAGAGGTGTTTTTGGAAGGAAGTTCCTTATCGCGCGTTGTGAAAGGGGGCTAGACGGAAAAAATTCTTACGAAAAGTTGTCACGACACTTTTTGCTTTTTGTTTGGTTTTTTGTTATATATTTTATTTGTTTTTTTGTTATATTTTTTTATATAAGTTTATATTATTTTCATTTCTATTTCGCATGGAACAGTGTGGTGTCGCGACGATTATTTTTGTTGAGTGTATACAGGTTTTTTGTACATAATAAATAATAATAATAATGAATCCTGACAGTGTTTCTTTACAACTTTACAAGTTGCGGATATTGCTGATGGAGTTAGGTAAGTAGAGATTTTATACAGACAACTATATATATATATATATATATATATGTGTGTGTGTGTGTGTGTGTGTGTGTGTGTGTGTGTGTGTGTATGTGTGTGTGTGTGTGTGTGTGTGTGTGTGTGTGTGTGTGTGTGTGTGTGTGTGTGTGTATAAAAATCTAATCCCCTAGTAACTCGAACTCTTTTAATTTAGTACATTTTAGAAAGGAACTTCGTTCCATCCTGGTGTCCCTTGACACCTCTCAAGTTTTTTTTTTTTTGTTAAGGTAATTTAAATCTTATATTTGTATTAGATGACCCAATGAACGAGTCACCTACAATTTATTTTATCAGCGATTATTATCAATCCTTTTTTTTTTGTTAAGGCGGGATAAAATGTTCCTAACCGCACACCCCGTTGTTCGGGGCAACGAACAGGGTGGTGTGGGGCCCTCACCCACTAAAGAAACCCGCCGTGTGCCGTCTCTCCGCCTTTATTAGCGGGCCACTGGAACTGTGTGGTGGTGGTCCGATTATTATCAATTCTAACCAGTCTGCATTGTCTGAGATTTAGATAGGTTATTAAATGAAACCACTGAGGTAATGTAACACAGTTCCAGTGGTCTGCCGATACAGGTGGAGACGGCACAAGGCGGGTTAAGTGGTTGAGGGCCCTACACTACCCTGTTAGGGGATGGGGTGTACGGTTAAGTACATTTTTCCCGCCTTAACAAAAAGGTTATTAAATTAAACTTTACAAGCAAATTTAATAACCTTTTTTATGCAAATGTATTATTAATTAAGATATAGATAATGATGGCACAGATGGCTTAGTGGTTTAGGTACCGGCCTCCTGCTTGAATGTTGCAGGTTCGATTCCCATACACAGAACAACTTTGTGTGGACCTACAAATGGTTGTTCTGAGAAATACCAATCCCTCAACAAAAGATCTACAAAACCATACACACGTGTCTTAAGTATTTTTTTTTACTGTATGTAGTGGCAGACGGGCCACGACCCATCTGATGGTAAATGGTAACCGTCGCTCATGGACTCAACTATACCGAGAGTATTGTCAAGCCGATGCTCACCATTTCATTTCACAGATACGAAATGAAAGAATAAACGGCTATCTCCTGCTACAGCCAAAACACAACAATGTGCTTCATGACCGGTCACGCTGGAGATCCAACCCGCTCGGGCCCGATACCATGTGATCACTCCCACTTGGTACCCAGCCCTACTACCAGTCATGCAATGGATGATAATTGCTTACTTTCCTTAGTCGCCTCATACGACACCCGCCGCAAAGAATGGGGTGGTGACACTTGTATTCTTAGTCCGTCACTACACGGACAAACGGTTATTATTTTCTGAATGTAGACCTATTAAGAATGGAGTTTTTAGCTTATACCAGCATGTATGAGCCGACTCGACCGGGGACTACCACCCTGACAGAAGATAACTGTGAAACAAGGGTAAGTACCCCTACTGCCTCTGGTATTTCTAGCATCTATAGGCTACAGTAACCACTTACCATCAGGTGAGCCACATTTCCATCCAAAATATTTTTTTTTTCTGTTAGATAACGATAATTTAATTCTAAACGTTTTTACGGGATTTATACCATGTAAATTTTTACTTACGAGTTTCCGATATTTCGGCACTGTTGCAAGCGCCATGATCACGGAACAACACAGACAGAACAGAGAGAACAGTTGTTCCGTGATCATGGCGCTTGCAACAGTGCCGAAATATCGGAAACTCGTAAGTAAAAATTTACATGGTATAAATCCCGTAAAAACGTTTAGAATTATAAGTGACCATGAAAGTTTGAAATTCGATAATTTAATTATTTGCAACGACAACAATTCGCAGGCAAAAGCTAGTATTTTTTTTCAACCTTTCGCGTTTTATATTCATTATAACACAACACATTTAACGGGTCCATAACGGTCTTACGTGACCATGGCTGGTGCAACTCAGCCGAAACGTCGAGGTTAGTCAAAATAATAGTATTTTGATAAGTTTCATGCGCGTATAGACCCTTTAAATGTTTTATAATAAAAGCTAGTATATCTATACTAGACTCGTGTGGAATTCCGCATCCATTAAAGGATCTCTTAGATGTTGAAATCTCAAATTTAAGAAGCAGCATATTTTTTTTTTGCGTTTTCGTCATTTGCCGGCACGATAAGCTTAATGAGGGAAACTATAAATCATGGAATTTCATAAAAGAACAAGGAAGATCTCGCGGCCGACAGTAAAACAGTCTAGAAAAATAATAGGTATGTCTTTTTTGATCTATATTTTTTAGCATTTGAAATGCTTAGCTACTTTTCGCCGACGCGGGTTCCTTTCCCGCTAGTACTAAAAATCTCTTTTTCCTCATTCACAAATAATTTGTACTTTAAAAAGGTATGTCTTTTTTATACATAGGTTCTTGTTTGTGATTTTTTTATCGCAATCAATCATACATTTGACGGGCCCCGTGGCGTAGTCGGTAGTATAATCGGCTTCCGTGCACGAGGTCGTGGGTTCAATTCCCACTCAGGACAATTATTTGTGTGATGAACACAGATATTTGTACTGCATCTGGATGTTTTGTATTATATATGTATGTATTTACAAAAAAAAGTAATATATGTATTATATCCGTAATCTGGCACCTATAGCACAAGCGTTAAACTTAGTTTGGGACCAGAGGACGTTGTGTGAAATGTCCGTGAATATTTATTTATTATTTGTTAAGGAAGGGAACAATGTAGTTTTGGTCATGTAGCATTGGGATTAAAAAAGCAAATATTACCGTGACGTAATATATGAACGGCCCCGAATTAGGTTGATTTATAGTCATAATTCCTCACCTGCACAGTAAGAGGCGAGGGTACCGCACACAATGTCGCGAGGAGTCGGAGACAGAGTGACTCGACATACTGCAGGGCGTCGTCCTCTGCGTTCAATGTGGGGTGCACTTGTTCCAGGACCTGGACATAATACAAAACATTGGTAAATATTTACTTACCATCACGCCATCTCCCTTGCAGAGAGAACAGAGTGCCAAAAGGCTCTATTCTTGCATACATCTCTCGTCTCCTCATCATACATAATTCTCTTCATAGAGCCTTGCTTACCCTTTTTATTTCTTTTGTTTTTGTTAAGGCGGGAAATTTTTTTCTAACCGCACACCCTATCGTTCGTGGCAACGACCAGGGTAGTGTGGGGCCTGCACCCACTGAAGAAACCCGCCGTGTACCGTATCTCCGCCTTGGAACTATGTTACATTCCTTCGGTGGTAGCCTTGCTTACCCTAGCACGAATGGGCCGGCCCGATGACAACGGTAGTTACTCCTATCGTTATAATCCTTGGTTTTCTGTACTTGTTTTTCGTATGGTGGGTGACAGCGCCGGAGACTCAAATCTTCTCCCTGTCCTCTAGTAGTATATGTATTATATCCGTAATCTGGTACCCATAGCACAAGCGTTAAGCTTAGTTTGGGACCAGAGCACGTTGTGTGAAAATGTCCGTGAATATTTATTTATTTATTTTTTATCCACATTTTATCCCTTTCCTTGGAGATGGAGACGCGCGAGTGATGCCTCTGGTGTTGCTAGCGTCTATAGGCTACGGTAACTGCTTACCATCAGGTGGGCCGTAAGCTATATTATTATAAAGCTATTGTATTTATTTTATTTTTTATTATAAAAAAAAGGAAGGTGGTGCCACTTGTTTGGTTTGATCTAGGTAGGTGAGTCTCGGTCTCCCTCTGTACCTACATCCTTCCACTTTCGCGTTGTATATGTTCTTAACCAGTCGCTCACCCGGCTCTTTCCAATAGTGCAATGGGACATGAATGTCATCTGTCCTATTGGACTATAAAAATATGTCGTTTTCTTTTAAAAAACTTAAAGCTAAGCCATGCAAACAGTAAAGAATTTTCATATAAATTGACATCTAATCTGTTCTTGCACATAGTATAAATTAAAAAACCAAAGAAGACATGCTTACAAACTAGAAAATAGATAATAATTAATAATAATGATTGTAAGAAAAGTGCTGGGAGCTATAATCTTAATAATCAATTTGATGTTTTTTATACTATGTATAATAATAGAAACAGAAAAATGCTTCTACTCAATTAATGAATTTTTCACGTTTAAGGATGTACTACATAGCAACAAAGTATAGGATATTTATAATAAGTAATTTAATGAATGATTTGGCAACAATTAGCAGTCACTGTTATTAATTTGCTGGAGATTAGCATAATATAGGTAACTAATCACAAAAAATACCAAATCTATTAACAATTTAACTTGATTTGTTTTAATTTTATTTAATTAAAAACTTCATACACTATTATCTGTACAAAGGCAGACTTAATGCTACAAGCATTCTCTGCCAGTCAACCTTTAGGTTGTGCAGAAAATATCTTACGTGGGTGCTAAATGGACCAAATGTGAAAGAAATGCTACTATAATAATCTATACTATTATAAAGCTGTAACAGAGCTATATGTCTGTATTATAGTATAAATGTACAGACGTACATTTATGATATTTGAGAAAAAATTACTTTATTAGGCTATATAGGCGTGTCTAAACACAAAACTATTTTTTTTTAGATTTGTGTCTGTTCGTTCGCAGATCACGCTAAAAGTACTAAACGGATTTTGATGCAACTTTCTTATTTGGTAGCTATTGATTAGAATTAAAAACTGGTATACATTTCATCCCGTTACTATATTGGGAAACTGAGATATATCCTAAAAACTAGCTTTTGGCTGCGACAAGCCGCGGGCAAAGGCTAGTTATATAAATATAAAATAAGAAGTGTATATTATAAAATACAAAAATATAATGTAGATTACAAAAATTATTATCTGACACTATAAGATCAATGCTATTCTAAAGTTTATATTTTCCATTAGTTTATATATGTATATATAATTATATATTTATGTATATGTGTATGTATATTTGTATGTATTTAATTTATGTTTATATTTATTATAATATTCTAGTTGTAATAAAATTGTCATTAGAATTATACTAAACTAAATTAATTTTCCGTTATGACATGTACACGACAGGTAGCTTTTTAAAATGATATTATTTTTACCTGTCCATGCCAGGTTGTCTGGAAGAAATTGCAGCATGCAATAAGACCGCCAAGTTGTACATTTTATTTGTCTTCTATTTTATCGTTTGGTGTACCTAACGTGCAATAAAGTGTATTTGATCTATAAACATATACATATACCTACATTATAAATATAATACAATTATTTAAATGACAGTTTATACTGATCCATCAACTGTTGTTTGGTCAGTGTAAAAATGGAAATCAAATATGTTAAGACTTCCTGACAACCTGATTCCGAGAGGGAGAGTGTTCCAAAGAAGAATAGATTGTATGTAGAAAAAAGAGTACACAAGCCTTGAAGTAATTTAATTTGAATTTAATTAATTTATTTAATTTGACATATCAATTGTAATCTTGGTAATCTGTGTATAGAAATTCTTAATATGAAAAATTTGCATGCCATTTTGCAAAACATGATGTATTTTAAACTGAGTTGAGAACATATAGGCTTCATAAATAAATCAATTTGAATTTATTTCCTCTTTTATATTCTCAAAACAGCCAATAAATTTAAAAGACCGTTTTGCTTTTTTTTTATCGAAGATGTGACAATAGTATAGATTTGCAAATATAAAACAAAACAATGGATAATGGTCCTAAATGGTAAAGTGTGCGAAATTTCAATTTAATACAATGTTTTGAAGTGGGTCAAAATAATGGTCAATGATTCTATTACATAAATACATAAGACACAAGTGAAGCTAATATTTATATTAAAAACAAGTTAAATTCATAAAATACATTAAAAAACTGTTCCATTTATATTATAAAGATTTATAACATACAACTTATTGGTCATGTTCATATAGAGCAGGGGTGGCCAACTTGATTCGACCCTCCACTATTTGCTTATGAAACCCTGTGCAATCTCTATCTATTTCTTCTGGCTTCTGCTAACAGGAGGTTGCTTATTTATATTGTTATGAAATAAATATTACAGACTAGACACAATAGACTTCATAATTATTCATATCATAAAATAGTCTGGTACTAGAGCTAAGTTACTACCTACTGAGAAGATTTACCATTCAAGAGAAGTAATACTTGGTTTTGGTATAAGTATTTTGGTACTAAATAACACAGGCAGGTCATTACTAGTTACCCATGTTATCATCAATACACAAATATAAGCTTCAGTAATTTGTTTATGAACATATTATAATAAAATGATTGCAGGATTTCCATCATAATAAATATGAATTCATGTGAGTGCTAAGCTTCTAAATAGTCGATCTAAATAGTCTAAAAGATAATCTAGAGCTCTAGCACGAGATTTTTTAAACTATGAAAAGTGTTTTACAAAGCCAGGATAGCGAATAAATTAGAGCGTACCTTTCCTAGAGCAGTTACAAGTAAACCCCGCCATTTCACCTCGTTCTCCGGATCCTCGAAGTCGTACCCTCGTGATTCCTCCACGGTGGGCAGCATTGTAACAATAAGCCCCGCGCCGAATTCATGTAAACACTAATGATAACACAGTGACAAAACAAAAATCACCATTACTGGTTTAACGGAAACGGAATAGCTTCCACACACAATGTGCAGATCAAAATAAACTATAATGCTTTAAATTAATTTGTTCACGTTTTGGATTATGAGACGACTAATTGCTATAATTGAAATATGTAATCCTTGATTCATTCGGTCGGCTAAACGACGCCATTTTCAATTTATTTATCAATTTTTGGCTGTCCTTGATTCGTATATTAAAGTAGTACTACTAAAGTAAATATTTTAGTCGATTCTAATATTGAATAATTCACAAAAGATAGATTTAAATTTATATCGATTACAAGAAGATTTTGGGGGTTGAATATTTATTCTATTTATGCTGGTGAGAGTAATAAAATTCTATCGTCATATATTTGTTTTTGCACTATACAACTATACATAACAGTAGCCATGGCAGTAGCCGAGGGGGACGAAATCCTATAGACTATAGAAATAAAATAAATCGGTCCAGTAGTTTCGGAGCCTATTCAATGCAAACAAACAATCAAATATTTTCTCTTTATAATATTACTATAGATGTGGTCCAGCCATACTAACGCTTAGTGGCGTAACTATAGGGTGCCAGAGCTGGCAAAATGCCACGGGCTCCCGACTCAACGGGGCCCCCCGAACCCAAGAGGCCGCAAATTCAGAATTAATTTTTAACACCATACTCTTTTCGAGGGGCGTGAAGAGATCTCGGAATGGTTAGTCAGCCAAATTAATAAAATAAGATCTAAAGGTGGAGACATTCTTAGGTAAACACAAGATGTGCTAAGCCGATGCTAACGCATTTAGAATGTTCTGAAACAGTTTTGATTGTAAAGCCGCGCGTCGTAGTGGTAAAAAGACAAACTAAATTAATGAAAAATTTGCTCAATTACTCTGTTAAATACATTTTACCGCTAGATGGATTTTGATCTAGGAGTGGAGCTATCATTGTACCTCGTCCCCCGAACACCCGCATTTAGCGACGCTTCGTTCTAAAGAGATTTTTCCTTGAAGCACCTCCGCTCTTTTTCCATACTCCGTGTTCTTTACTGAGAGGAAACCACGCTTTTTTTTTATTGCCAACGGTGGCAGACGAGCAAGCGGCCCACATGATAATAAGTGGTAACCACCGCTCATGGCAACACCAGGGGCGCAGCTAAGCTGCCGCCGCAACTTAAGTGCTCCTTTCAAACTTCGTTTCAAATGTCGTAGCGCCGGGGAAACACCTTAGCAGGTAGGTCATTCCAGAGCTTACACGTACGTGGTAGAAAAGAACGCTGAAAACGAACTGTCTTTGACGAAATCGTTTCCAGGTGGTGTGGATGAACCCTACCGTGACGTCTCGTGCTTCGGTGGTAAAATGGTGATGTTGATACCACCTCAAACAGCTCCTCCAAGCAGTCCCGATTGTAGAGCCGATAGAGATTTCACTACTAATTAACTAAATTCTGTCTGTATACCTAATAACTAATAAAGGGGTGTTTTTTCTTGTCCATTTATTAAAATTGCATTGGGATGATAACGACTGAATCAATTCACCGAAATTATCCATGTTAGACGATGAAGATTTAATTTTTAACCAGTATTTTCCTGCTAAAAACAGTCTGCTTATTTTCAAAGGTGGTAAATTAAGTTCAACCTCCATTGCATGAATAGGGGTATACTTTTAACAAAACTTCCTTTATTACACATGGCGATATTTTGTACTCTATCCAATTTTACTAAATGTGAGGAACAACTATCGGAATATTAAAACTCCATGTCATCATAATATTGCATTGTCACGCGATATACATTTGCGTGTAAAATTTCAGTTCAATCGCAAACCGAGAAGTGTGTCAAATTGAACTTGCAAGATTTGAACGGGACAAGTAAAATAAAAGCGTCGCCACGCTAACAGCCGATTTTACCCTCCCTCCGCATTAGATGTTTCACATCAAAACATCTATAATCTATTTGGCTTCTTTCTAATACCTTGAATACATTTACAAATTTCAATGTTTTCAGCCGCACTACATTAATATGTTTTCCCCATCTTAAGGAATAGTCTAACCACTTCCCTAGATATTTGACATTATTTGCGTTCTGTAAAAACTGGTTGTCACTCAAACTAAGAACTTTAGTCTGCGGGTTGTCAAATGTCAATATTCAAGTATACTGGTTTTCTCTATACCCATACTTTTATTAAAACGCAAACTTTACTTTTAGCTGCTGATATTTGTAAACCTAAATCAGTCAACAAACAATGGATCTTATCTAGAGCTTCTTGCAATTGGCTGATGCATACCTCAATATTTTTATGTGTAGAATATATAGCGAAATCATCAGCATATTGTGAAATGCAGACATTGTTGATAACATTAAAAATATTATGCGTTGCTACTTTCTAAAGTAAAGGCGACAACGGATCGCCTTGTACTAAACATCTGTGCTTCTTTCAATATAAGAATCACTTTCAATAAGTTTTATTTTTAACTTTCGTTGTTTTAAAAATTCCCATAGGTAACACCAAATTTTCCTTCCTATGCCTAGGTTATCTAATATTTTAATAAGTACCGATATATCCAAGTTATTATATGCATTATCTATATCAAGAAAACCCAACAAGTAGCTTCACTTTTTGTAAAACTGTAAAGAGACTGTATTATAATGTCTCTTATGTAATATAATAACGTCTATGGATCGTTTCCATAGTAACACTCTTGTTATCTTTATATATAAGAATTACCTATTGCTTGTAACTATAATATTTAAATATAATTTATTATATACCTACTTTACGTATTTCTATTGTACTATACATAACAGCATAGCAGCACATTCTTAAAACTTAACATGGTATCAGAGCGTATCGTATCAATATCAAGTGAAAAATGAATGTGACAAACGTTGTCCTATGTAAGTAGAAAATTGTCTTTTTCTGATTAATTGAGATTCTACAAATATGCCGAAGACAATATATCACATCAAACCACTAGATAAAGATAATTATGACACTTGGGTCATACAAGCTGAAGCTGTTTTAATAAAAACAAATTATGGAAATACGTCACAAGTGGACTACCACAAGGTGCAGATAATGATGACATTGAAGGAGAAAAACAGGCAAAAGCTGAAATAATTCTATTAATTGCCCCTCTCAACTTAAACAATTTAAAAAATGTACATCTGCCAAATCTCTGTGGGACAAAATAAAAGAAATTCATGCAAGCAAAGGTCCTGCTCGGAAAGCAACACTTTTGAGACAACAAATTTTAACAAAATTAGAAGATAACGATGTTCGAGCACACTTAAACAAATTCATGGACACTGTTGATAAACTGGCAGACATGGATGTAAAAATAAACGAGGATTTACTTAGTTATGATGCTATACAGCCTCTCCTCAGACTATGAAAATTTTCGCATTGCTGAGTCACGCGATGTCTTGCCAAAACCTGAAGAACTTAAAATAAAAATACTAGAAGAGAGCGACGCTCGTCACCACAATAATACTTTGGAATCTGGACACCAAGATACAGAAGAAAACGCATTCATAGCTTCTTGTAAAATCTGCAAGAGAACGGGAACAAGAATCTTTTACAAGAAGACACATAAGATTTGTTCGAATTGTTGGAAGAAGAACAGACTCAACAAAAAGTCTAATACAAATAAAAATGTCAATTCTCTATACACCGAAGAATGCCTTCTTACATCAAATCTCAGAAACCAAGATTACTGGGTACTTGATAGTGGGTGTACCTCTCACATGACATATCAGTGTGAGTATTTCAAAGATATTAAAACTATATCTCGAAGACTCCACTTTGCTTCAGAAAATCAATCTACTGAGATTTTTGGTGAAGGAAGAGTTACACTGACTGATAAGCAAGGAGGACGAATAATACACCTTGAAAATACTTTCTATGTGCCCTCTCTTTCTACTAATCTACTCTCAGTGCCAAAAATGAGTCAACATGGAGCTTCTGTAACGTTTGAGAATGTTAAAGCTGTTGTTCGGAACAAGACAGGAGATGTACTAATGACTGCAGAGAAGTCTAACAGTAGCAGTCTCTATTATGTCAAAACTCCAAACATTGAACAAAGTTACACAGTAACGTCTGATTAATTAATACGATAAACCAGAAGAAAACTTGGCTTTAATCAACTAAATAATTAGACATACATTATTATGTAAAATAAATCAAGACATTAAAATATTGACATTCAATCAAATACGTAAATAGTGTAAGTAGCCAGTAGCATAAGCTAAGGAGTATATATCAACGTCTAAAGTTACATCAACAAATAAGCAAAGTTCCATACAAGATTGGCATAGGAAACTTGGGCACATGAATTACAAAGATCTCAAATTGGCTCTTGATAATGAGGCTATGATCGGTCTAAGCTTCACTAAAAGAGATACCTTGCAACTTTCAGACTGCGAAACATGTATACAGTCAAAAATGACTCGAACACCAAGCTCGCCACCACGAACAACCCCTAGTACAACTGAACGTTCAGAGATTGTTCACAGCGATATGTGCGGTCCAATCGACGTTCCATCTGTTGCTAAGAACAGGTATTTTGTTACTTTTACCGATGATTATAGTAGATATGGTAGAGTATACTTTATGAAAAATAAATGTGAAGTATTAAACAAATTCAAAGAATACAAAAACCAAATGGAAAACTTTACAGGCAATAAAATAAAATGTTGGCAAACGGATAACGGAACGGAATATATCAACGCGAAATTCCAAGCTTATTTGCAGGAACATGGAATAACCCGACGTCTATCCGCACCCTATACCCCACACCAGAATGGTATTGTTGAACGCAAAAACAGAACATTAGTGGAGAAAGCCAGAGCTATGCTTATAGATGCAAAAGCACCAATGCACTTATGGGCAGAAGCCATAAACACTGCAAATTATCTTGCCAACAGAAGTGTGAACAGTGCTATTGAAAACAAAACACCATTTGAAAAATGGGTTTTAAGAAAGCCCTGTGTTTATCATCTCCATCCATTTGGTACCAAAGCTTTTGTACTGAAGAAAGGCCCTAAAGGACCAACATTTGGTTCTTAGGCTATACCAGGAATGTTTGCTGGATATTCTGATACCAGTAAAGCATATAGGGTGTACATTCCATCCATACGCAAGAGCCTTATTTCCAAAGATGTCAAGGTTATAAATGCCACCTATTTTTCAAGCCAAACAGACGACATTGACAACTTTAAATACGAAGGAAACGTCAGCTATGATGAGGTTACAAAACCAAATAATATTCAAATTGAAATCGATGATACTATTGACATTCAACAAGATGATCTTATTCAAAACGTCAATGCAGATTCTACTCAGCATGACAGTTATATTGACAATGAAGAAGACACTTTTTACGAGATCCCTGATCAAGAAAATGTAAGTCATGAACAACCTGAAATAGTATCTGAACCAAATAGATACAATCTACGAGACAGGTCAGTAATACAACAGCCACAACGGTATGATGACTTTGTACTGGCTGCAGTCGCTGAAGTTCAAAATCTGCCAAAGGATCCAGATATATATAAAGAAGCATTGGATTCACCTAACAAAGAAAAATGGCTAAAAGCTAGGGTCAGTGAGATAAACTCTTTAAAAAAAAAATTATACTTGGGACTTGGTAGATTTACCAAGAAATAGAAAAGCACTACCTTGTAAGTGGGTGTATAAGTTATAGACGAACCCAGATGGATCATATGGTAAATTTAAGGCACGACTAGTTGTTAAAGGCTATTCGCAACGAGAAGGAGTTGACTTTGACAAAACTTTTAGTCCTGTGGTTCGACTTAGCACCATACAAACTATTATAGCAATAGCTGCTAAAGAAAATTTAAACTTACAACAATTTGATGTTACAACAGCTTTTCTTAATGGTACGGTTGAGTAAGAAATTTTTATGAAACGGGATTTCAAGATGGGATGAACAGATTTTGCAAGCTTAAACGCAGCCTCTATGGTCTCAAACAAGCACCACGATGCTGGAACACATGCATTGCTGAATATTTACAACAAAAAGGTTTTAAACAAAGTGATGCTGATCCTTGTTTATACAACAAAATCAGAGAACAAACTAAGGTCTTAATTGGGTTGTATGTCGATGACGGACTTGTAGCGTCTAATTCCATTACAGCAAGAAATGAACTCATCAAAGACCTTAACACTAGGTTCAAAACAACTACGAAACCTGGCTCTTATTTCTTAGGAATGGAAATAAAAGCTGTTAAAGGAGGAATAATGCTATGTCAGCAAGCCTATATTAAAAAGCTACTAGAGAAGTTTGGTATGACAAACAGTAAACCAGCAACAACACCGATAATGAAAGAAAACATTGTTGACGATTCAGAACCGGATTGTGAAGATGAGTCCGAATTTCCTTACAGACAGGCAGTAAGAGCACTCACATACTTAGCAGTCGGCACAAGACCCGATATAGCGTATGCTGTGAGTGTAGCATCTAGAAACTTGGAGACACCAAGTAAAAATAATATAATGCTAGCAAAACGTATCTTTCGCTATTTAAAAGGAATGACTGACAAAGGTCTTATTTATGGACAAACAAAGGAATCATCACAAAAACTAATCTGTTACTCCGATTCTGATTTTGCTGGAGACCAAACGACAGGCAGATCAACATCTGGAATGATATGCCTATTCTCGGGAGCTGCTATCAGTTGGAGAAGTCAACGGCAAACAGTTGTATCATCAGCAGAGATAATTGCAGCTAGTGAAACAGCACGAAATTTTGTGGCTTAGGCAGTCTATTGAAAGACTTACTGAATTTAGAAAAACATATATTATACTTGGACAACGAGTCTGCTATAAAGCTTTCACACAATCCAAAATATGAGTACCATAAACGTACAAAACACATTAAGATTAAACACCTCTTTGCACGAGAATGTGTTATTAATGGTGAACTTGAAGTTAAACAAGTACCATCCGTGCGTCAACAAGTGGATTTGTTAACCAAACCATTTTATAGGCCAAGGTTGGAAGCATTAAGCGGCCAGATAGGTCTGAAAAGAATTTGTTATTCTTAAAAGTTCTGAGGGTGTAAAGAGACTGTATTATAATGTCTCTTATGTAATATAATAACGTCTATGGATCGTTTCCATAGTAACACTCTTGTTATCTTTATATATAAGAATTACCTATTGCTTGTAACTATAATATTTAAATATACTTTATTATATGCCTACTTTACGTATTTCTATTGTACTATACATAACAGCGTAGCAGCACATTCTTAAAACTTAACAAAAACCTATTTGAATTCTTGTGATTAGTTTTCCGAGACTATCTAAACACGAATGACCCTTTCTAAATCCCACGGAATTTATTGAAAATACATTATTATGTTCCATATAACCGTTTATTCAAAGCTGAGTTAAAAATCTTACATAAACATGAAATAAGAGAGTTTGATCTCAGAGAATAAGCTCTAGTAGGATCTCGGCCAGGTCATCCTCCCCACTAAAATAGCGTCTGAGATGTTCTTGTACATGCCTTAAGTGATCTTGATCATTGCACGGATTTAGGCGGAACTGGGATTCTAGGTAGCTTGCGAAAATCTCCGTTCTATCCTTGGCTTCGAACCTGAAATTTCCATCGTTGCCTAGCAACGGTCGTGTTGGCCGAGTGGTCCCCGCGAGTTGACGGCAAAGTCGGTGGACTGACGGTATGTGGTCAGTGATATCGCAGATGTGATGTTCCCATGTTGTTGCGGGGTGTTGCTGTAGCAAATACAAAGAAATAATATTCTTATTTCTATTTGCGTCACTGAAAAGTCTAAACAACAGTTCTTTTCAGAACTATTCATATTTCTATTTGCACAGAAGAGTCATGTTCATATTTCTATTTGCGCAGAAGAGTCATGCGTTTCATCATTATTCCCTGTCCGCTACATGAGTATAAAAAAACAAACAAAAGAGAAATAAAATATACGACGCGTCTATTTTTCCTGATATTTTTTTTGATTTCGCCAACTGAAACGGGAAGGAATGACTTCGGCAGTATACTAAATTAACATCACACCTTACAGTGCTCGCAGTGTATATCGGAACACACCCAAAGGCGCTCTTAAGCTGTATAATGCCATACCGCATCTAAAATGGTGGACGACAGCTGAGGTAAGTCACTTTTTGATGTGAAACATCTAATGCGGAGGGAGGGTAAAATTGGCTGTTAGCGTGGCGACGCTTTTATTGTACTTGTCCCGTTCAAATCTTGCAAGTTAAATTTGACACACTTCCCGGTTTTCGATTAGGCTGAAATTTTACAAGCATGTGTATATCACGTGACAATGTAATATTATGACGACATGGAGCTGATATGATGATGGAGCTGGAAGGTGGACATAGGAACTCTATAATGAAACGGCGTAACCCCATTGAGTTTGGGCTCGTATGAGTTGTCTTGCCGAGTACTTTGTGTCTAGGTGGTATCCAGGGGCTGATAATGAAGCTGGAATGTGGCCACAGTAACTCTATAATGAAATGACGCAACCCCGTCAAGTTTGGACGTGTTTGACTCGTCTTGATGAGTACTTTGTCTTTAGATGGTATCCAGGGTCTGATGATGGAGCTGGAAGGTGGCCATGCGAAGCTCTGTAATTAAATGGCGCAACCCCATCGAGTTAGGGCTTTGAATTGTCCTGACTAGAACTTCAGTCATAAATGATATCCAGGTTCTGATGATGGAGCTGGAGGGTGACCACAGTATCTCTGTATTGAAACGACGCATCATCGAGCGACCATCGAGTTTGGAACCATTTGTTTCTTCTTGACGAGTACTTTGTCTTTAGATGGTATCCAGGGTCTGATGATGAGCTAGAAGGTAGCCATAGGAACTCCGTTATAAAACGACATAACTCCATCGAGTTTGGTCTCGTATGATATCCAGGGTCTGACGATGGAGCTGGAAGGTGGCCACAGTAACTCTGTAATGAAACTACGCAACCCCATCGAGCTTATACACGTTTGATTCGTCTTTCGTTTGAAAGTCTCCTACTTTGTCAAGTTATGATCATTTTATTTCTAGAAATGCCGTGCGAACCCGGTTAAGAATGTGTCCGCTCCCTTATCGGCCCAGGGAGGGCGTAAAAGGCGACCAGGGGAACTAGGTCTGAACATCTAGCGCCTACCCCGTCTAGGTGGCGGGAAATCCACCAGCAAAGCGTCCCAAGGAGGTTTGACGTCAGGCAGGCGGCCGGTCATAAAACTTAGCAACAACCTTTCACAGCGATGAATAGAAGGATATATGATAAGGGCGATAGGGCTAGGGCGTACCCCGCAGGCGACGCGCAGGGGCAGCACCCGGCACCTGTGGGAAATGGGTTAGGGTTATCGCATCGGGGATGGGTGCGACATAAGAAGCAAGTCCGTGAAGTAAGAATGAGATATGCTAGTTGGAATGTATAAATATTGTTAGTGCATATGCCCCGCAATCGGGATGTGATAGAAAAATAAAAGATAAGTTTTGGGTTAAATTTGATCTGCTGATGATGGATATTCCGGATTCAGAAGATTTGTATGTGGGTGCAGACTTCAATGGCCATGTGGGAGAAAGGAGTGATAGATATGAAAGAGTGCATGGAGGATACCGGTTTGGAACAAGAAATGAAGACGGCGAAACCTTACTAGAAGCTGCTTTGGCGTTTGATTTAGCAATAGTCAACACATATTTTACTAAACCTAAAGAGCATCTAATCACATACAAAAGTGGAAACAGTAACACACAAGTAGATTATTTTTTGATTCGACGACACAAAATCAGTTCTGTTAAAGATTGTAAAATCATCCCAGGGGAATCCTTAGCCCCCAACACCGTTTATTAGTACTGGAATCAAAACATTACACACGCAACCAAACAAACAAATCCAAACCTGTTCCGAAAATAAAGTGGCGTATGATTCGGAAGAATGATTTTGGTGAGAAATTTAGAAAGCAAGTAGTAGATAAAATGATAGAAATGGAAGACTTGAGTGGAGGAACAGTGAATGATTGTTGGAATGGAATGGCTGAGTACATAAGGAATGTGGCTAGAGGTGTGTTTGGGGTGTCAACGGGAAAGAAAATTAAAGATAAAGAGACCTGGTGGTGGAGCGATGAAGTACAGAAAGCGCTTAAAGAAAAGAAAAAGACCTTCCAAAAGCTACAGTAAACAGATCCCCGAGACTTTGATTTGAAAGAAAGATTAAAAACAGAATATAAAAGAAATAAGAAGGAAGCGAAAAAAGCTGTAGCTATTGCCAGGGCCAACGCACAAGATGCATTGTATGACACATTAGAAAGCCCTGAAGGACAAAAACACCTGTATAGGATAGCAAAAGTTAGAGAGAAGGATGGAAGAGATTTTAGCCACATTAAATGCGTGAAAGATAGTGCGGGGAGAGTGTTAATAAATGATGGGGAAATAAGAGAAAGATGAAAAAGTTATTTTGAAAAATTGATGAATGAAGAGAATGACTGGTGTGGTGAATTACAAAATGTTCCAATTAATACTGGTGTGGTAAAGGAAATAAGTATGGAAGAAGTAAGAAAGGCTATACAAGATATGAAGAATGGAAAATCTACTGGACCAGATGGGATCCCAATAGAGGTTTGAAAGTTTTTGAAAGCAGATGGATGGAGGTGGCTGACTTTGTGCTTCAATAAATTGTTGCAAGAAGAGGCTATATCTGACGAGTGGTGCAAGAGCTCACTTGTCCCTATTTTTAAGAACAAAGGTGATGTACAGGTATGCAACAATTATAGAGGAATAAAGCTCATGTCGCATAGTATGAAAGTTTGGCGGAAAGTGATAGCGAGAAGAATGAGAGAAGAGAGTGAAGTATCACAGAACCAGTTTGGGTTTATACCGGGACGCAGTACAACGGACGCTATTTTTGAACTTCGTCAATTGTGTGAAAAGTACCGCCGTGCACATAATAACTTGCACATGGTGTTCGATGACTTGGAGAAAGCATATGATAGGGTTCCTCGAGCGGTTCTGTGGTGGAGTATGAAAGTAAAAGGAGTGCCAGGAAAGTACCAGCGGCTTGTTCAAGCTATGTACGGTTGAGCCAGTACTTATGTGTACAGACGAGTTCAGTGTGGCTGTAGGCTTGCACCAGGGATCAGCTTTAAGCCCCTACCTGTTCATCCTAATAATGGATGCCCTAACATCGGACATACAGGAGGAGGCGCCCTGGTGTATGCTGTTCGCCGATGACATTGTTCTCGTTGGAGAGGAAGGGCCTGAGGTGCAGAGGAGACTGGCAAAATGACAAGAAAGGTTGGAAAACGTGGGTCTGAAGATCAGTCGAACAAAAACCAAGCACATGTTTTGTGACTTTGGTGGTTCTTCAGATTTCACGCCAATCGCCTCAGATGGTGTATACCTGCCAGTCTACTCCGACTTTAAATACCTCGGCTCTATATTCCAAAACGACGGCGACATAGACCGTGACATGGCGACCCGAATAAACACTGGTTGGATGAAATGGCGACAGGTCTCCGCAATAACTTGTGATCGTAGAATGCCCCTTAAAGTTAAGGGGAAAATTTATAAAACTATTATTATACCTGTCGTACTGTGTGGATCTGAATGTTGGGCGACGAAAGTAGCGCATGAAAGAAGAGTGCACGTGGCAGAGATGCGAATGTTGAGATGGATGTGTGGAGTGACTAGAATGGACAAGATAAGGAATGAGTATATCAGAGGAAGTGTGAAAGTACTGATAAATTAAAGAGCGGACGGTTAGCGAGGTATGGACATGTGATGCGTCGAGAGGAGATGCATGTAACTAGAAGATGTATGGAAATGGCAGTGCAAGGTAGAAGGGGAAGAGGTCGACCGAAAAAGACATGGATGGAGTGTGTGAATAACGATATGGAAGAAAAAGGGGTGTGTGTTGAGATGACGGCTGATAGAGGAGAGTGGAAGAGAAAAATTCGCTGTGCCGACTCCATCTGAGTGGGATAAGGTGGAGACAAAGAAGAAGAAAGTAATTTCGATGTTTTCACATCTGCTAGACGTCCCGTGACGTCTAGTTTTTTTTACTATATGAAGATTATGGCGCCTCCTTTTGTTTACAGTTCAGTGCTGTAAATTTCTACCCCAATCATTGCGCTCCTTATTAGAGCTCAATGACCCCAAAATGCATTTTCCCAGTGACAAATCTCAGTAGTCTGTGGCTAGAGCATTGAGCTCCTTATATGGAAGTAACATGTATAATAGAATAAGTCCATGGCTCATTGTTAGAGCAAAGTAGTATAGTAGTCTGTGTTAGAGCACAATGGGCTAGAGTATTATTCTTCGTCCGAGGGCTAGAGACGTTCCGTTCCGTTTTGTTTTGTTTTGTCAGTTCATTTCAGTCAGTGTCACTGTCAGGCTTAAAGAAATCAGTATTCATAGATAATATACTAATATAAATTCTTTATATAATATTTTACCAACTGAAATCTCTCGTCCTACATCTTTTAAACTTCTTTTGTCTCTTGCATTTACTCCATTTATTAAAACACTTTGTAAATTCATAAAAGTTAATAAGATTAAATTGTAAATGTATGTACATAATATAGAGGTAAAGGGTATTTAGTTATAAAAAAAAAAAAATAGTTTTGGTTTTGTTTATATTGTATTCCTATAAGTAGTTTTATGTCATGTAGTTAGAGTTGTATTTTTTGTTTCAGTGTATATCTCATGGTAATCCGTCGTGTTGGACTCATTTTTCACCGTTTATTTCTCTTTCACCGAACAATTTCCTTCGTTTGACGGTCTACCTTAAATTAATACTCGATATTGGCGAAATTGTGCTCACACTGCCACAACAAGAGCCATTAAACAAGAAGATAAGATAAGACTAATATAAAATCAGTATTTACTGTAGGCTATTTTTTCAGCAAGTTTATACGTATATATTTAGTTTACTGATAAATACATAGTTATATAAATTATGGTAATTTAAAATATAGATATAAAATAATAATATAATATTGCAACTTTGATCTAGTGTTAGTCGTGTTATGAACTAGCATAAGTACAAAAATATTTGTTACTGTGTTCGATTGAACTGAAACAATTTTTAGCGGATACCTCAAGAAAAATAAATGTCTAATAAATGATAAAATATGCTCAAACATATAGTCGGTGTATTGTGCCTGACGTTAGTACTTGGCGCGTATCAAAATAAAAACACAACGAGTAATAGAAATTTCATCTATTCCACGTAAGTTATTTATTTACAACAATATGTTGGATAAGTTGTAATTATTGTCAGTTCATTTTATTACGCTATTTTTTACGCTATTAAAATATTGTGTAATAATTTTATAGAATATATTTTTTATAATATTCACTGACATCATAACTTTATATTGATAGGGATTTCCCCCTTTTATCTTTGAAAATAGAACTGCATATAAATGTGAGGTCATCAACCCTGTTAACCTTTATGATGATGTTAAAATTGTTTTAAACTTAATATTGTTGTTGTAAAGAGAATTATTGTTATTGAAAAACTAAATGTATAATTAAATTAGCTTACACAGCACTCCACAAACTAAGACAAATATTAAACTGCTGAAGTAACAATGTACTCACGGTGAGTGACTCACCTGACCTCAGCCTTTTAGATGTCTAATTATTATAGCTTTTTTTTATTCTATTTTTTTTTGGAGGCATCTAGGTTAGGTTAGGATGGTCACTAAAGGGTTTTTACTCATGGGTTTTTACTGATGGGACGTGTTTTACGACAGCTGTGTGTTTTTACCTGACTGAAGAGCTTGTATAATAAGCTTAAACATTTTAGCTGCTATTGCAGTCAATGGTTGAGATAACATGACATTCACTGTGCTACCCTGCAAGTTCAACCTCTTAATGATCTCTATTTGATCACATTCTGTCAATAAATGCATTATAGCATCTATTTTATCACATGATTCACAGACGGGAGAAGCCTGTCTACCAATCATGTGATAAAATTTGTTTGTTGGAATGTTACCTAATCTTTATCAAGGTTTCTCGCGTTAGGTTACTTGCATGAAACCAGGGTCTCATGGCTGGCACATGATTTAGGGTTCTATACCATAAACCATATAGTTTATTTTTCTAATATTCTAAGCTTGTAAAGTTGTTTGTATGACAGAAAACGAAGTCTATCAAAATAGACTAAAATGAATGTTATCACTTCACACATCAATTTTATTAGAGACAGAACGGGGGAAGTTATGAAAGCAGCCTTCGGCATAATAGTCACTCATGGACATCGGTAACACTAGTTGCACAGCCAAGCCTGTCACTATAAAACAAAATTAAAATACTTGGTGTATATATTTCATTGCCCTGTGGGGCCGGCACAAAGAACCACCCCATCTCTTCCTATGGGAGTCGTAAAAGCCGACTAAGGGATTACCGGGGGACCGGGCAGCGGCGTTCCCCTGTGTACTAAAAGCATCCACTGCGATCGTCAACCCGCCAAGCATGCCCCCTACACATTGAAAGTTTTTTCTTGGTATGAAAATGTAATAATGAGCTATTAATTTTCAGTTATGAATATGACACGAGAATACATGTACTTGTCAACAGTACCACTGAACATATCATGGAGTTCTCTGAGGTAAAATATTATTGTTGATAATGCTCTATGGAACTACCATTGAGTGCCTAACTAGTAAGCAAAACAATCTTAGCTGCTGTTAGAATGAAAAACGAAACGTTAGACGAACTTTCGTTTCGCTTCTTTGTGATTGGTCGCCTGACTCACGCGTTAAAATCGCGACTAATCAGGAATCACGCGTCGGGCTGTTGATCAATTACAATGACTCGAAACGAAAGTTCGTCTAACGTTTATTTTTTCATTCTAAGGGGGCAGAATACAGAGTGCGAAAATGTGAAATCGAAAATAATTTTGGGTGATGCTTACGCCATCTGGCGGATGTATTTGCAAATTATTCCGGCCAGGTAAGCATAAATTATTACAAATAAACCTGAAACCATTTTCCAAGAGATTTGTCCGTGTGGTGACGGACTAAGAATACAAGTGTCACCACCCCATTCTTTCCCGCGGGTGTCGTATGAGGCGATTAAGGGAAGTACGCAATTATCATACATTGCATGACTGGTGGTAGGGCTGGGTACCAAGTGGGAGTACTCACTTGGTATCGGACCCGAGCGGGTTGGTACCACCATCTCCCGTGTGACCGGCCATGAAGCACATTGTTGCGTTTTGGCTGTAGCAGGAGATAGCTGTTTATATTTCATTTCATATCTGTGAAATGAATTGGTGAACAGCGGCTTGACAATACTCCCGGTATAGTCAAGTCCATGGGCGATGGTTACCATTTATCATCAGATGGACCGTGGCTCATCTGCCACTACACGCAATAAAAAAAAAAAAGAAAAGTTACAGGCTCAAATCCTTATCATCGCTCATTTTTTTATAAGGCAAAGTATCGCGGGGAGTTTACACCCAGACTCAGAACAAACATTTCTGGATCACACAAAGACTTGTTCTGCGTGGGAATCGAACCCATAACAATCGGGTTGGTATTTAAACCACTCTTCTGTCTGTGGCAGTCATTATTCTTGATTTCACATTTTCCCACTGTGTTTCGGTAAATAGCGAGCAGGAATGGTGATCAAAAAGGGTTTTAATTTCTACAAAAATGTTTGACCTCTGCAGGAGTCTGACGAGTGGCAGGGGTACCCGACTCGGGTCCACGTGTCAGCCAACCAGAGCCTCAGTGTCGACAGTCCACTGTTTGTCACCGCCACACAGCAGAAAAGTAACATAATTTTATCTTATACTAGCTTCTGCCTGCGACTTCGTCCGCGTGGTATAGTTACTTTGGGCTAACGCTAACTTCAGTACTTGATCATTATTTTGCTGCGATGTTATTTTAAAACTGCGATATCTTCTAAGATATTCATTGAAATCGAATGATGTAAAGGGCAATTTTGGTTTAAATTAAATACTTGTGATGAATAGCGACCTTTGGCATAATTGCCCGTGTGGGGCCGGCTTGAGAATTGTCCCACCCCTCTCTACCCCCGGGAGTCGTAAGAGCCGACTGAGGAAATACCGGGGGAGTGGGCAGCAGCACTCCCTCGAGTATTAACAACATCCACTGCGATCGCCAACCCGCCTGCCAAGCGTGGTGATTACGGCATTCTGATGCACTACTACCTAAATATTCTGATGCATTGAGTATATTCTCATTCTTTCAAGTTAGTTGTGTAATTACTGTTGAACTATATTTACCACCGCAGGTGTAACATCTTGGGAGCTCCCCCTCCTGGTCCAGACGCACAAGTGGGCGCTCCTGTTCACGGACACAGCGCGGACTCTGTGCCCGCACGACGCGGGGCCTGGTAACTATTTTAAAGTAATAATCCTCGAACCGCAGGGGACTTTACAAACATACAATTGACAGAGACAGAGTACACGCAGACTCTCAATTTTGAAAAAGCATGATTAAAATATTGGAGTTAATCATTAATATAAATACCCATGCAATTATAACGACTGTTAATATTAAAAGATTAGCAAGGAACAGTAATAAGTTTCTTGTCTAAATTCAAGTTACTAGCGAATGAAGACACGCATTCAACTAGTATTCTGTATTGTAGATATCAGGACGGAGAACCGGCCCATGATCCACATCAGCACGTCCAATCCGCAGAACGTGTCTGTGGATATCAAGCTGAGACGAGTGACTGACTTCTACGTAGACATTAACAAGGTGAGAACTATGTGAAACCCTGTTATAATAATAAATGTAAAACCCTACCCGGTGGTGTAGCGGTAGTGTATGCGATTGCTAATCATGAGGTTTCGGGTTCGATCCCCAGGTCGGGCAGTGTTATGGAGCTTATTTCTAAAAAGAAAAATTCTCAGTAGCAGCCCGTAGTTTGAAAATGTGCCCGGTAGACGTCAATAGGCTCGCCCCCTATTACGTGGGACTTAACATAGCTGGCAAATCGTGGGTGTGTAATACGCCTCTGCCTACCTCTTCGGGGAATACAGGCGTGATGATGCTATGTTTTTTAAACCCTATTATTATATATTATGTAAAACCCTACTATAGTAAATTACAAATGTGAAATCCTATTTTATAATAACATTTATATGTGAAATTATTTTTTTAGCATAATTCTAATGCTATGAATTGCTTGATTTACGATTCCCTATGGGCCGTTCATAAATTACGTAATGCTAAATTCTGTTTTTTTTTGCACCAACCCAACCATTGCGTTACAATTGCGTCCTGCCATATTAAAAGATCCTCCCGTTCTCTCGTGTCGCATTTTGTTACACTATGCGATATGGACCTGGTATGCGAACGTATTTTTTGAACGGCCCCACTGTAGACGCTGCTGGTGTCGCGAAAAATTGGGCATTTCCACCTGTTACCAAATCTAGCCACCTCGTTAGGTCCTGATTCCGTAATATGTTTACCAGGAGATCCAGCTGAACGTGACCCCTAGCTCCCCGAAGTACTTCTTCTTCTCGTTCGAGCAGACGCCGTGGAATGTCACAGCGGGACCTCACACCGTCTCTAGGTACGTTAACTGGAGCTCTTCCGTTCACCAGCTCTGACCCCACATTCCATGTAGCTATTCCTTGTAGAACAACTCCTAACTGAAAACTTAGTGGTAGCATCTTGCTGATTTTAGCCAGGACTAAGAATACAAGTGTCACCACCCCATGGTTTCCCGCGGATGTCGCACGAGGCGGCTAAGCACACTACCCTGTTCGTTGCCCCGAACGACGGGGTGTGCGTTTAGGTACATTTTTTCTCTTAACAAAAAATAATATTATTGTGCTGATGCGGTTGAGTCTGACCTCCTAGACGGAGGTCAGGTTGCATTTGAAATGCGGAAAGGACGAATACTGGATGTGAGAATATGAAGGGCGCTAAGCTATTTTGATATATTGCACTAACCTGTGGTTGTTGCCTGTGTCCTCGACCAATTAACAGTAGCTATAGCGCGTCCAGATGCGAACTGACCGCCAGGCGTTGACGAGACGAATTTGCGAAGAAGCAACAGACCGGAGCGCACGCGACCGTTGCGGATGATTGATCGATTCGTTATATCATAGATAAATAACTATATTTGGAATAGATACGCCACTTTGGATTCAGTTTTGGAGTTTTTGTTCTGTGGTCACTAGATGGCGCTATGTACAATATCTGAAGCGTGGTGATACCGCCGCCGCTAGATGGCGCTTTAGTTAATATTTTAGTTTTTGAAATTGCGTGATCCGTAAGTAATAAATTGATCACACAATAACTGAGCTCACGCTTGATTAGGGATTTTGCAAACTGTTATTCAATTTTATAAAATTGTTACATTTTAAATTACTTTTTAGAAATACTTAATGAAATAATGCGCCTCTATTGTGAAAAGCGCCATCTATGTTATTCTGTAGACACTAAACTGCTAAGTTAGTACTGTTCCTGCACCTCCAGACGACGCAAATAGCACACTATTTTATGGTAAGCCAATGTACGGCAGTTGAACCCCCCTGGTTATATTTTAAAAGGACGAGCAGAGATAATGGCGCCACTTGCGACCTAACAGGTTTTGTACACCAACCTCATAGATGGCGCCACCCTACATTTCTGGCATTAAAACGGCCTAACCATATTGCTACTGTTGCATTTCGTTCAATGAGTGAGTGCTGAGTGGAATTTTTTTTTGTGCTGCACCCTTATTTTTACACGTGCAGTCTGTGGGTTAACTATACGCAGAGGGCAGCTCCCTGCGCGTACAATACAATAATGCGTTTAGGTTGTTGATGGGGTTGCCACGATACTGTAGCGCCTCAGGCATGTTCATCGAAGCAGCAATAGATGGTTTTCACGCCATTATTAGAAAAAGATGCGCCTCCATCATGTACAGGGTATGTGACAGTCCAACAGCATCCTCACCACAATAGATAGGTGGGATAGCCCCATACTGGGGCATGGGATGCGCCTGCACAGACCCGTGGCGTAGTACTTAGGTTTTAATTTAATTGTAATTTGTTTATTTCTACTAACACTCGTTTTGTAAGGTATGTACAAGTAACTACTAACAAAAAAAATGGGCAAGAAGCCTGAAATAAATTATTATTATTTTCCTAAAATAAAATAATTAAAGCAGCCTAAGTTATTCCTTATAACATCGACTATTTGCCAGGGAAACCTCTGTCCAAATCAGTTCAGCCGTTTCGGAAATTAGCTAGAACAGACAGACAAAATCTTTAAATTTGATATTTTGTAGCAGGTATTTCATATGCATTCACTAAAAAGCTGTTATTTAGACATTACATACAGACACTTCATTATTGTATTGGATAATTGCATGTAAATGCGTTTCTGATAGATGGCGTTGGTCGTTAAAGACAAATGTGATGAGGAAATTGGGTACGACCGCAAGGGAGTACAATAGCTCAGTGGATTAGAGCACTTCCCCGGAAAGGAAGGGACGCGGGTTAGATTCCCGCTCGTACTAAAGTTCTCTTTTTCCTCATTCACAAATAATAATTTGTACTTTAAAAGTAGCTGAGCATGTCAAGTGCTAAAAATATAGATCAAAATGTTCAATTGTATTTGTTTGTATACTTACTTACTTATCATCACGCCATTTCCCTTGTGGGGTAGGCACCCACCAGAGTGCCAAGAGACTCTTTCCTCAACATTTATATAGTTATTCATTCTGGTAACATTATATTGATACATCAGGTTCAATTATACAATCCCGAAGAGTATTATCTTGATGATAGAGTCCGGAGACGAGGTCTGCGCCACAGTTTCCATACAGAACAACTCGGTGAGTTTGTATGCATTATTATTTTTTGATTATATTAAATAAATAAATATTCACGGACATTTTTCACACAACGCCCTCTGGTCCCAAATTAAGCTTAACGCTTGTGCTATGGGTAACAGATTACGCATAAAATACATATATTACTTTATTTTTTTGTAAATACTTACATATAATAGATAGAAAACACCCAGACGCAGTAGAAATATCTGTGTTCATCACACAAATAATTGTACTGAGTGGGAATCGAACCCACGGCCTCGTGCACGTAAGTCGGTTACACTACCGACTATGCCACGAGGCCCGAAAACTAACTGCCTCTGTGGTGCAGCGGTAGTGTGAGCGACCACTGATCATGAGGTCTCGGGTTCGATCCCCGGGTCGGGAAATGTTATTACTTATTGAGCTTTTTCGTAATAAGACAAAGTCTCAGTAGCAGCCCGGAGTTTGGAAATGTGTCCGGTAGACGGCAATAGGCTCGCCTATTACGTGGGGCTTAAAGATAGCTGGGGAATCGTGGGTGTGTAATACACCACTGCTCACCCCTTTGGGGAATACAGGCGTGATGCTATGTTAGAAGATGAGTGACTGACTACCTGATGGTAAATGGGAGCCGCTGCCAACTCACCCACTAAGAGTATTAACACAAAGTGCGAAAATGTGAAATCAAATATAACAGTACGAGCAGAATTTGAACCTGCATCTTATATTGGTGTAGGAACGTATGTTGAATAATAGTTTGTGTTAGTATTGTTCTATGTATAGAGGGCGCATCTAGCTTTATTTTACGAGTACATTTGGAGGAAGTGTTTGGTGGGTTCAGTAGGTATTAATAATGATCTTTCTCCAATTTTGATGTGAAAACATCTAATGCGGACGGTAAAACCGTATTTAATTGATTTAAACGCCATCTGTTGACAAAAGCATCTAACTAAGAAGTATAATGTCAATCAATAAACCAATAACAGTTTTAATTCGTCTATGGATAAAGAGAGGGCGCTTACCAAGAATTATATAAGACTCAAACAATATTTGAAAAAAAATATCAATATTTTCACATGTGCGTGACCTCATTTTTTTAATGTAGAATGATTTAATGTTGAATACTCATTGCTGTCTGAATGTCGTATGCTTGCCGAATGTGTTCTGACTTCTCAGTTGATGACTTGTGATTTATGACTGCATGTTTTTTATTTTTTCATTGCGTATTGTGGCAGACCACCACTTGGTACCCAGCCCTACCACCAGTAATGCAATGGGTGATAATTGCTTACTCTCGTACGACACCCGTGAGAAAGAATGGGGTGTTGACACTTCTATTCTTAGTCCGTCACCTCACGGACCTGCTGTTGAATTTTCTTGTATTGTTGCGTCTGTTCGAATTACTTTCTTCACTAGAACTTTCTGGATTGTTCGTTGTATGTACGCCACAGACACATAAACAAACTTGCTATAAGGAGCTAGTTCACGATCAAAACGTTTTATTCCAGTGTCCAGTATTCGACAACGAAAAAGACGTGTTGTACAAAGGGTACCACCTCACTATGACCACTAAAGGTGGGATCACACTCACTGTGAGTATGTTACTAATTAATACTTGATATACATATAAAAATATTTTTACCACGAGATGCTCGGCCATATACTTATATAGCAGACCACAAAATTTGAAAATATCGATCTTCTATTTGATATACATGGTCTGTCGTAAATAATGGATAACCTGTTAATTGGAGGTAACTCTGATATCAAGCTGCTGAAAACCGACTTTATTTTAGGGTTGCCAACGGTGTAAAAATAGTAAACATATTAAGTATTATTTTTTGCCTACGAGTACTTGCGCCGTGTGGGGCCGGCTTTAGAATTGTCCCACCCCTCTCTACCCCCGAGAGTCGTAAGAGCCGACTGAGGGAATACCGGGGGTGTGGGCAGCAGCACTCCTTTCGAGTATTAACAACATCCACTGCGATCGCCAACCCGCCTGCCAAGCGTGGCGATTACGGCACTATCCCCCATTTCTTGGGGAGGCCTATGTCCAGCAGTGGATAAAAAGTTGATTTTCTTGCAGCTTGACGTCAGGGCACTGGCAGAGTCAAAAATTTCGTTCGAAATCGCATTCACGTTTGAATTGACTTGGAATTTTATGAGATGTATTTGATTTAACTTGGGGTGACACTCGATGTTTTTCATTTGAATTTGATACATTTGATTTGATTTGAAATCCAGAGCTATACATTTGACCTGTTTTAAAGTCGTTTGAAGTCGATTGCGATACATCTAATATGGCCTCAAACCGAATTCGGTACTTTTAATCTAAATAAGATCTGATTGATTCATTTGATTAAACACAAAGTGGAAAATGTGAAATCGAAAATCAACAGTCACGAGCAAAATTTGAACCTGCATCTCCTGTATACTGTCCAGATGCTTTGCCAATTCTCCCATCGTGAAAACTGCTGTCGACTGCTAATTTCGATAACACATTCATACTTAACGTTCTGGGTGACTGATGTTTCATTTGATTTGACTTCAGATTGAACTAAGTACATTTGATTTGACTTGATGTCGATGAATGTCTGTTTTAGCAATCGATGTTCCCCAGCGGTTTCTACATAGTGTTCATAGTCAAAGAGAGTGACGACGAGTGTACCGGGAACTTCGAGGCCGGCGCCTACAACCAAAACAGAATGAAGAACTTCACGTGAGTGCCAAATACATCTTTGAATACCCACATCTATATATATAAAAGAGAATGTATTTGTGTATATATGTTCACCTAAAACTCGAGAACCGTTAGCCCAATTGATATGAAACTGCACGCATATAAAGGGCGACATGACCACGCCGACGAACATAGTTACGTTAATGCTGGATAGGTGGCGCTGGTGGCAGTGATTTTTATCTTTTGAACTATAGGTCGAATTGATATGAAATAATAAATATAAATAATAATTTTCCAAAAATAATATTTCCACAAATAATATTTCAAAAAAAAAACAATAAAATTTCGTTTAATAAAAAATATCTCAAGATAAAACGTTCAAAAAAAAATATTTAAAAAAAATTATTTCAAAAAATATTTTTCAAAAAAAATATAAGAAATATAAAGAATTATTTAATGAAAATTATGTTAACAATATAAAAAATATGTACTTACTGTGGAGAACACCAACAGAGCAGATGTACTCTCTATGTATGTATCTGACGCGCTCGATTAATTTTTATTTTTCATTTTCAACCCTTACCATCATGCAAACCATCAGATTAACATACATACATTATTAAATAAAAACTAGACGTCGCGGGACGCCTACAAGATGTAAAAACATCGTAATTGTTTTATGGAAATAAAATGATCATAACTTGACAAAGTGGAGTACTTTGTCAAGACGAATCAAAGGAGTATAAACTCGATAGAGTTGCGTCGTTTTATTACAGAGTTACTGTGACCACCTTCCAGCTTCATCGTCAGACTCTGAATACCATCTAGAGACAAAGTACTCGTCAAGACGAATCAAACGATTCCAGACTCGATGGGGTTGCGTCGTTTCATTACAGAGTTACTGTGGCCACCTTCCAGCTCCATCATCAGATCCTGGATGCCATCTAGAGGCAAAGTACTCGTCAAGACGAATCATACGAGCCCAAACTCGTTGGGGTTGCGCCGTTTCATTATAGAGTTCCTAGGTCCACCATCCAGCTTCATAATAAGATCAGTTCCATGTCATCATAATATTGCATTGTCACGCGATATACACATGCGTGTAAAATTTCATCTCAATCGGAAACCGGAAATTGTATCAAATTTAACTTGCAAAATTTGAACGGGACAAGTAAAATAAAACTGTCGCCACGCTAACAGCCGATTTTACCCTTCCTCCGCATTAGATGTTTCACATCAAAATACGTAGGACATTGATGATAATCTGACGTGCTCGAGTATGTCCATGCAACAGTTTTTTTTACATATTTGATAATCTATAGCCGCTTACCCTCTAATGGAAAGGATACATTATATAACATTTTTTTCTTCTTATCATCTAAGCTTTGCAACCCAATAGGTCTCCATGACGCTCGAGTAAATCCACAATAAGCACCGTCGGCTCCCCTATTATAGTATCTACCTGGCTGCATCATGATCACCTTATGCAATTTCTAGTGAATATTATGTGTTGATTTAAATATTCAAAATTTAAAACAGATTCTTTTAAGCAAAATAATACTTGCAAATGAAAAAACAATAGTCTACTTTCTGTAAATATTCTTATTTCATTTTATTTGAGTAATTTTTACACGTTTTCACAATACAGTACGGCATATTGAACGTATAGTATAGTCAAGTCGGTCGACCAAAAGGGATAGGCGCGCGATTGTTTCTCTTTTGTCCGTTTTCTTTCTCTTTTGGTTCGGACAATTTTGAGTGCGAATACGAGGTCCATTTGTTGGTAGGTCAATGGTTACAACTATAATATCGAGGTGTTTCACGGTCTATCATATTGGAGATGGGTCAGGTAATAATTGAGTACTCCCACTTGGTACTCAACCCTACCACCAGTAATGCAATGGGTAGTAATTGCTCTCTTTCTTTAGGTGCCTTGTACGATACCCGCGGTAATGTATGGCGTAGTGACATTTGTTACGGGGGAAATCCCTATCAATTCAATAAAAGCGACTAAATATAAATTACTATTTAATACAATGAAATAAACAAATATATATTTTAACAAAAAAAAAATCAATTGACAGTCGAAATTAAAAAAAATAGAGATGAGGAAATCAGTGGGAAGGTTTGCAACAACTACCATTTACCATCAGGTGGGCCGTGGTTCGTCTGCAACCAAAGGCAATAAAAAAGCGCTTATATATTTGTATATATACTATATATAAATTGAAGGTATATGAGCTGCCTCTGTGGTGCAGCGGTAGTGTGAGCGACTGCTGATCATGAGGTCTAGGGTTCGATTCCCGGGTTGGGCAGTGTTATTAAGCATTTCGTAAAAAGAAAAATTCTCAGTAGTAGCTCGGAGCTTAGAGCCGATAGACGGCAATAGGCTCGCCCCCTATTACATGGGATTTAAAGATAGTTGGCGCACCGTAGGTGGGTATTACACATCTGCCTGTCGTTACGGGGATACAGACGTGAGACTGTTATAAATTGGAGTTGGTGGTAAGGGGCGGTCTCCGAGGTTCAGGAGTCTCAGGGTATTCGCTCAGAGTGCGGGTGCGATGTGGTGCCCAGACGAGAGCACGTGCGGTGTGTGAGAGGACCCGTTGTGTGGCGGCAGGTTCCGCGTGGTGGCGACGATCTCGTACGCGGAGTACGTGCGGGGCGCGCTCGTGGTGCTGGGCGCCGTGCTGGCGGCGGCGGCGCTGGTGCTGCTGGCCGCGCTGCTGCCGCCCACGTGCCGCTGCGCCGGTGCGTCTCTCTCTGTCCCGACCCACAGCCGCCCACAGCCTAGAGATTCCAGTACTCTTCTGGAACCTTCTTTCTAAGACAAGCCGCATCACGTTCACGTACGTGGCAGAAAAAAAACGCTGGTCCTCGATAAATCCCAATTGGTATGGATGAATGCTACGGCGATGTCGTGTAGCTCGATGGTAATAATAGGTAGGTAGGTACCACCTGAAGTGGCTCTTACGAACACTTTCTATTGGATAGACAAAAGAGTATTATAGAAAAACCCGAAATCTCTCCACTTGTCCCTAATGATACATTCATTCCCCGAAACTAGAACCTGGAACTGAAGTCAATACGCTTAGCACACCTTTCCAGACGTCCAAGTAGATCCACCTGGGACCAGGAAAAGACGAACCTACGTTAAACGCTATTTATCATTAATTAATGGTAAAGCATTTTGATCTATATTTTTAGCACTTGACATGCGTAGCTACTTTAAAGTACAAATTATTATTTGTGAATGAGGAAAAAGAGAACTTTAGTGCGAGAGGGAATCGAACCTGCGTCCCTTCCAATCCGGGAAACTGCTCTAATCCACTGAACTACCGTACCACCTTTCCATACCCAATCTCCTCATTACATTTGTCTTAACGACCAACGCCATCTATCGGAACGCATTTACATGCATTTCTCAGTGGATTAGAGCACTTCCCCGGATTGAAAGGGACGCAGGTTCGATTCCCGCTCGCACTAAAGTTCTCTTTTCCTCATTCACAAATAATAATTTGCAATTTAAAGTAGTGGAAGCCTTAGTTATCCCAACATAAATGAACCAATTGACCGAGGAAGTACCACCCTCACAGAAGATCAACATAAAACAACGGCAACTATTATTAAATATCACTAGTTACTCCAATTGATGTGTTTCATATGGCGAGTGAGTGAGTCGGAGACTCAAACCCCTTCTTTTTGATCCTCTCTTACCTATTTTCTTGGAATAGGCTTGATGACAGTTATCAAGTATCGCCAAAATATTGAAGTGACCTATTGAAATGAGATTCAAGGATTTCGCAAAACGTATTCATTTTGCACGCCTCATAAGCGATGTGTTGAGGTGTGTATTGCTCTCCTTTCACTCAGAACAACTGATTTTTCAAATTTTGAAATAAAACTACGTTTACGGAATCTATCGCGTTTACTTGATTTTTTCAAATTTAAAATGTCTCTATTTGTCATATATTGCACTTGTAAAATAATATATACACACACATATCAAGAAAAAACACTATTTTTAACACTCGTGATATTTTTGATGCCATTTTTGTTATTTAAACTAGTTAAAAACTGTTTGAAAAAGTTATGTCTTGGACGTCCGTTTGTTGTAGGTAATGTATCTTACGCGATAACGGCCGCAATACTTTACTAATCGAATCTTTTTTTTTCGTTTATGAATTATTATGATTACGAATAGAGCCCTATCACTTTTCACGGTCTGATTCGATGTGGTTTAATTGTTATTAAATAAACAAAAAAATAGTGAATATTTACGCTTGATGCGACACTAAAATCAGTGCTATCCAATACGGATAGTGTGAACTATTGCTATAGACCAATGTAGAAGTACTTCTTAAAATTAGCGCTAGATGGCGTATAAGACGCGAGAAGGTACTTTTTGAAATTAGCGCTATTTATGTGATTTATTGAAAACTACTGAGTAAGACCGAAAAATAATAAATTTTATTGTGAAAAATGACAATCAGAGCGAATGACATCACGTGCTAAGGTGTGACGCAATTCGCTATGAATTTTATTGTAAACTAGTGTCTTAGATTCCCTTTGACTCTAATGTTTAAACTGTTGCCGTATTGAGCCGTGACGTCATGACAAATGGCGTGCGTTTTGACGTGAGTTTGAAATTTAAAATTTAAATTTCATTTTATTGCTTAAAAAAAGCAATATTTTTACTGAAATATTATATATTTTAGTTATTAGATACTTCTGAATATCATAGAATAGATTTTGATAAACAGTCATCATGCCTATTATTGGCGACGTGCGATAGCTCTGATGTTATAACAACTGACCATCAGATAGGCCATATGTTTACTAACCATCCTCGCAATATAAAAAAGTAACATCAGAGCTTTATTAACTCGTGGAAAAGAGGTAAGGGGTGGAGAGAAATGATGATAGAAGATGCTGTCATTTTAAGTACCATTAACTTTGACAGAGGAAGTAGTGATTATAGAAGAAGAGCCGATAGTTCAACCATCGACTTCGGGTGCGGGGACAATCACGAGCGACAGCGACGAGCGGAGCGGACCGGCGGACGATACAGCGAGGATGTTGGACGAGCCTGACGCGGAGGAAGTTGAAGGTGGGTTATGCTCATAGGACCGTACACTGTTATGCCAATATGTCAGATCATAAAATTATGGCAATCCATTTCAAAGAGCCAGTTATCATATCTGTGGAACTTGGAGAACCATATGAGGAGCCAAGTGGGGCCGGCTTTAGAATTGTCCCACCCCTCTCTACCCAAGGGAGTCGTAAGAGCCGACTGAGGGAATACCGGGGGAGTGGGCAGCAGCACTCCTTCGAGTATTAATAACATCCACTGCGATCGCCAACCCGCCTGCCAAGCGTGGCGATTACGAAACTATCCCCATTCTTGGGGAGGCCTATGTCCAGCAGTGGACTTTAAAAGGCTGATGGATGGAACAATCCATGTCAGGGTTGTGAAGAGGACGAGTAGAATTTAAACATTTGCGAGAAGTAAGTGTACCGATGGTTACAGGAATTAATCTACTTAGAAATAATCATTGCAAATTCACCCATCTTTTTAAAAGTTTATGCAATATTGCTGAACTTTGTGTTTTTGCTTATCTACCAGATGAACAGTGGTCACAGTCACATCCGTTGACCGTCCAGAAACTGACGCAGGCACCTCCTGAGACTCTAGCGAGGAGATCTGATCGGTAAGTCTGATATGAGGTTGAGTTCACCTGATGCGACTAGCAACATTAGAGACATCACGCGCGCGTTGCCAACTCCAAGGGTAAGTAGGTGGAGAGTATTAAGGAGGGGTTTGGTCCTCCGGCGCTCTCACTCACCATACGAAACAACATTAGGAGGTATTTCACGCTAATCTTCTGTGAGAGGGTGGTACTTCCTCGATTGAACCGGCCCAATCATGCTGGAACAAGCAAGGCTCTACCACAAGCCAAAAGGTATTTTATTCGGTAAGTGAGAGCACTAAAGGCTGAAACTCCGTCTTTATTTTCTCTGTCTGTCATCCTTTCATCCCCTAACCCTTTGGGGCGCCATCTCTAGTATTACTTACGTCTATAGGCTGTGGTAGCCGTGTGCGCATCAGCCGTGCGTTCGGAAGATAGTGAGTATATAGAGCATAGAGTAATAAAAAAAATTGGCTGTCACGGGACGCCCGGCAGATGTGAAACATTTCAGTGAATAGTCAAATTTCTAATTAATAAAAACGAAAAGCCAGTAAAACTATGGAATAAAATAATAAAAAGTGTGTAATAAAATCAATATATTTTTCTTATTATTCTAATTGTAATCATAATTACGAAATATTTATATTCTTTTAAATAATAAACTATATTTTGAAATAAAACTACGTTTACATTTACTATAGATGTGAAGCAGATATTTTAATTGTGTTTCTAAACGAATATTAGGTGGGTTTAAAATAAATAAACCAAAAATGTTGTAAAATCATATAACTGTGGGTAGATGAAACCGTTGAAGCAACATGTCAGCCTTGGACGTCTACCATCTAAGTCCACCTGTGATCATGAACGCTGTAAAGTATTCGAAACGTCGGGTTAGTAGAAAATCAAGTAAACGCGATATATTCCGTAAACGTAGTTTTATTTCAAAATGTGTAACATTCGCGTAAACATCAGAAAGTATTATAAAAAACTATAGTCGAATAGTTAGTAGCTCATATATAGAAGTGACGGAGTATATACTCGTAGTATGTGCGCGCACACACAAAGGAGTCAAAAGCTGTGGCGTAGTGGGGGCATGACAGCTTTGAAGAGCGTCATGCCGTTCGACGTAACGGCATATGGGTCGATTTTACTGCTAAATCGTGCTAATAGATGTTTCACATCAAAATATAACCTCTCCAGGTACTTCTGGGGAGCCCTGACGGTGGCCGTGGTGTACGCTCTGCCCGTGGTGCAATTACTGTTCACCTATCAAAGGGTACGTATAACATCTCATGGTTGTCTATTGTTAACGGTGGCACACGGCCTTTTTTTTTTGTTGTTAAAGTGGGAAAAATCACATAAGCGTGACGCGTCCTTTACATTTCACTGCCAATTATCCTTCAATTCTAAATTATCGAAGTGCAGCCTACGAAGGTCCACTTCAATAAATTATTGGAGTCAACTGTTGTGCCTCGGTGGTGCAGCGGTAGTGTATGCGACTGCTAATCATGAGGTCTCGGGTTCGATCCCCGGGTCGGGCAATGTTATTGAGCTTTATCCTAGAAAGAAAAATTCTAAGTAGCAGCCCAGAGTTTGGAAATGTGCCCGGTAGACGTCAATAGGCTCGCCCCCTATTACGTGGGACTTAAACATAGCTGGCGAGTCGAGGGTGTGTAATACACCTCTGCCTACCCCTTCGGGGAATACAGGCGTGGTACGGGGCGTAAATATATATAAAAATATCGTGACTGTTATTTTCGATTTCACATTTTCGCACTATGTGTTGATTTACACGGAAAAGTGAGTTTATTTCTTTGTTTCTCTTTCACGGCGTAATTACTAAACCAGTTTGGTCAAAAAAGCATATATTTTACGGAGTCAGTCTCACTAGAGCTCCTCTATATGACCCTACAGACTGGTAAACAGGATCCGCCCCTGAGTGTCCCTCTTTTTAACACGGTAATGGAATCTTTGAACGTGATTTTGTTTTGACTTCAAAATTTTGGATTAATTTGAAACTGCACAGCTGTGATATTGCAGAGTTGTACACTACAGATGTTCCCCTGTTCCAGATGGTGTTCCAAACGGGAAACCAGGACTTGTGTTACTACAACTTCCTGTGTGCTCATCCTCTCGGGTTCCTGTCTGACTTCAACCACGTGTACTCCAACGTGGGGTACGTGGTGCTCGGGACGGTGTTCATGGCTCAAGTGCGCTACAGGCAGCTCCGGAGCCGGAGACAGCCCAAGGTGTATATTTGTTTTAATTGATTACTTGACGGGTCTCGTGGCCGACGTGCACGAGGTCGTGGGTTCGATTCCCACTCAGTACAATTATATGTGTGAAGAACACAGATATTTGTACTGCGTCTGGGTGTTTTCTATCTATTATATGTATGTATTTACAAAAAAAAGTAATATAATGTATTATATCCGTAATCTGGTACCCATAGCACAAGCTTAAGTTTGGGACCAGAGGACGTTGTGTGAAATGTCCGTGAATATTTATTATTATTATTTATTTACGTGATAATAACAACTATGTGTTAGTCTGTGCGGAGACGGACTGAGAATACAAGTGTCACCACTCTATTGCTTCTCACGAAGCGCTTATTACGATACGGTGGTACGGTTAAGTACCAGACGAACATATAAAAATTCTAAAAAAACATGTTTTCAGTTCGGTTTGTTTGTTTGTGCATCACGCAAAAAATACTAAACGGATTTCGATGCACCTTTTTTATTTGATAGGTCTTAATTAGACTTAAAAACTGGTATACGATTTATCTCGCTATTATATAGAGAACCAGAGATATAACCTAAAAACTAGCTTTTGGCTGCGGTGGAACCGCGGGCAAAGGCTATTAAGTTAAGAAGATATCAAAATGATTGTCCAGGACATGGGGATACCTCAACACTACGGTCTATTGTACTCCATGGGCCTGGGTCTCATCATGGAGGGTCTACTGTCGGCCAGCTACCACCTCTGCCCTAACAAGATGAACTTTCAGTTTGGTACGTATAAGATAGGGATTTTATTTAGGGATAGGGAGGTACCACTGAAGGAACGTAATATGGTTCCGGTGGTCCGCCAATAAAGGCGGAATGACGGGTACATTTTTTCTCAAAAAAAAATGTACCCGTCATTCCGCCACTTAGGAGCTAGTTGAACTAAAAAATTAAATCTATATACATACATATATATAAAAATCAACTGCCTCGGTGGTGCAGCGGTAGTGTGTATGACTGCTGATCATGAGGTCTCGGGTTCGATCCCCGGGTCGGGTAGTGTTATTGAGCTTTTCCTAAAAAGAAAAATTCTCAGTAGCAGCCCGGGGTTCGGAAATGTGCCCGGTAAATAAATAGGCTCGCCCCCTATTACGTGGAACCTGGCGGTTATTTTCAATTGCACATTTTCGCACTTTGTGTTCAATTTATAACAAATATATAAACATATCAAAATATTGATAAATAGTTTGCTAGCTGGGTTGTACAGGTCGAAGCGACGGAGAGGGCCAGGGAGGAGGATTCTTCCGCTGACCCAAACCGCCGCCAGCGACCGGGGCGGCGCAGGCGCCTCATGCCGCCCTCGCTGGGGCTGCGGGTGGAGGGACCGGGGAACGTCCGCCACCCGCAAGGCCTCCCGCGAAGGTGCGACGCTCCTCTGTGGATGCGTCGCTTAGTAGAGGGTACCCGAAAGGGTAAGCCGCCGGCGGACCACCGAAGGAATGTAACATAGTTCCAGTGGCCCGCCAGTAAAGGCGGAGAGACGGCATACGGCGGGTTTCTTTGGGTGAGGGCCCCACATTGCCCTGTTCGTTGCCCCGAACGACGGGGTGTGCGGTTAGGAACATTTTTTCCCGCCTTAACAAAAAAAAAAAAAAGAAGAAAAAAAAAGGGTTGTACAGGTCATACGTTCGATTCCAGACTCGTCGTTCATGTACGTGATAGCGGTGCTGGTGATGATCAAGTTGTACCAGAACAGACACTCGGACATCATCCCCAGTGCGCACACCACCTTCATGCTCATAGCTGTCGTCATGACGTTAGGTGATCACCTTCTCATATACCTATCTACTTTATTTATACAAGAAATTTTATTAACCAGTGCGCAATTTTTTGTGGTGTTTTTGTATCTGTAATAGAACACATTTCCATTAATTGTCAAATCCGTTTTTTTAATTTTTTTATCCGGCTTGAAATCGGAAATATATGGACACCAATCTTACGAGCAGCTAGAAGCTTTATATTCTGCATTTTGATGGTCCTACGCCCGTCGATAGCCCATGAAAGTATGAATGAAAAATTAGAACTACTCTTACAAATAACTTCAGGTCACGACCTAAACTTAAAAGTCTAGTCCGAACTTTATAAAATTAGCGGTCAGTAACCCGCATAGATACCTACGCGTTGGTGCATTGAACGAGCGCCGACGTAGGTATCTACAGAAGCGCGCCCGTCGTGTGACCATAAAATCAGTTTCAAAAGTAAACACCTTTCGTTAGCGATAACTTTATTTTTTAGTACTAATACATATCAAAATAAAATATACGTGTTTATTGAAATTTGTTTAACTTTATTAACTCAAAATTTGAGCACTGTTTAACAAATTATACTGTATAACCTCAGGTTTCCGATATATTAACGGGATAAAATTGCATGGGAGTACCAAGTTAACATAGCAAAACAGATATATTCGTTTATTATTGAACATATCACTTTTTAAAACTTATATGTACACCGTGGTCATATGGTTAAGTCTTGATCACGCAAGCCAAAAACTGAGGTTTCAAATCAACTACCAAGGAATACTTTGTGTGAAAAAAATAAAAATTTTACAGTTTAACAATCAGTTGCAGAAAATAGACTTTTCTGCAACTGATTGTTAATCCTATACATTTATGTGTTTGTATCTTTATCATGACACATTTTCGTATCATAGAGTTTCAAATCACAATGATTCTAAAGAAGTATTCACTTCAAAAAGTTGCATCAACATCCGTTCAGTAATTTTTGCGTGATCCGCGAACGAAGAAACAGATAAACAGACAAAAATGCTAAAAAAAATTGTTTTGATATCAAGCGGATCAGCTCTAATTATTAGGATTTCTCCAGGTCTTTTTGGAATCCTGTTCCCGAGCGTGTACTTCTCTGTGTTGTTCACTGTTCTGCATCTGCTGACCTGCTTCATACTCACCTTGAAAATATACTATGCTGGCAAGTTTAAAATGGGTAAGTGCTTCAAGTCGAGTAGTTAGAAAGGTGGGCAACAAACCTGTAGACGCTAACAACATCAGAAGTATTTATGATCTGTATTTTTTAGCAATCGTCATGCTCAGCTACTATTAAAGTACAAATTATTTGTGAATGAGGAAAAAGAAATTTTTAGTACGAGCGGGAATCAAACCCGCCTCCCTTCCGATCCGGGGAAGTGCTCTAAGCCACTGAGCTACCGCACCGACCTTTCGGTCATCGCGATCTCCTCATCACATTTGTCTTTACGACCAACGCCATCTATCGGAATGCATTTACATGCATTAATCCAATATAGTAAACACAAAGTGAAAAATGTGAAATCGAAAATAACAGTCACGAGCAGGATTTGAACCTGCATCTCCTGTCTAGAAGCTTTGCCAATTCAGCCATCGTGACAATTGCTCCTGACTGCTAATTTCGATAACACATTCATACTTAACGTCTTTGGGTGACGCGATATTTGCGATTTCACTTATCTAAATACCAATATAGTAAGTTCGGTACGATAGCTCAGTGGCATAGAGCACTTAACCGGATTGGAAGGGACGCGGGTTCGATTCCCGCCCGTACTAAAAATCTATATTTCCTCTTTTACAAATAATTTGTACTTTATCAGAAGTATTTGTACGAGAGGAATTATTGCAAATCGAAAGATAATGGGACTTTGGGTTTCCGACGTTCTCACTCTCCGTACAAAACATAACAGTAGGAGTACATACCGTTTTTTTTTAAGACAACACCCTTTCTTTACATATATACAATTTCACAGACACAAAGTACACCTAACAATAGAATAATGATTTACTTTTGTATCACATAGAGTTGTCCTGTGTGGGAATCGAACCCCCAACTCTAGGGTGGGAGGCTGGTATCTAAACCACTCCGCCATTCCACCACTGCCCGCCAGTCTCATAGAAGATCAGCCTTGTTTTACGGCGATTTTCTATGAGACGGTGATACTTCTGGCATCGACCTAGCCCGTTCATGCTGGGTCAAGCAAGGCTCTAAAGATCGTTTGCGTCCTTTAATACTTTGTCTTTGTTTATAAGTTGAAGTTTTATGAGGTCGGAATATGTTTACATTATCAAACGTTACAGTTTTTGAATCGATGTTGATATCGATTGAAGTATCGATGTTTTTCTAATATGGAGTATCGCACGGTACAGAGCGAGCGGCGCTAGCCCGGGGGGTGGCCGCCGTGCGCGGGGGGGTGGGGGCGCTCCGCCCCGCGCGGCCGCTGCGGGCGGGGCTGCTGGCCCTGGCCAACGGCGCCAACTGGAGCTTCGCCGTCTACTGGTGAGTGTGGACACGTTAGTGCACGAACACGACGGCCTAATGATGCTGAACTGGATACTGAGCCTGATTATTCACTTACCGGCTCCTTGGAAGATAGCTATCGATTCATTAATTTCCTATCCTACGAATGAAATGACAAATGTGAGGTGGATATTGGGAATCGCCGTCGGTGACTGCGAGGGCTTAGCGGTTTAGAGCATCTCCCCGGATTGAAAGGGACGCAGGATCGGATCCCGCTCCTACTAAAAATATCTTTTTCCTTATTGACAAATACTTTATACTTTAAAAAATTGTTCTATATCGAAATGCTTCACGGTCGATTACACAGCAAGTTGTATCCAACCCTTTTTATTTTGGAAATGAAAATAAAATTCCTAATTGTACACCCCGTCGTTCGAGGCAACGACCAGGGTAGTGTGCTCACACCCACCAATCAAACCCGCTGTGTGTCTCTCGCCCGTACTGGGGAGCACTGAAACTGTGTAACACTAGTGGTTTGATACCCAGCGCTACCACCAGTAATACAATGGGTGATAATTGCTTATTTCCCTTAGTCACCTCGTACGGGAAAGGATGGGGTGGTGACACTGTGGTGGTGGTGTGGGGTGGTGACTGTGCCGTATGGGGGCCAGCTTTAGAATTGTCGTATCGAAATATTATCATGTAATTTGTTTTCAGTGCATATGAACACAACAAAGATTTCGCGCGTCAGCTGCTGGCGATACTGATGGGCAACGCGATCCTGTACACGATGTTCTACGTGAGCATGAAGTTAGTGCACCGCGAGCGCATTGCACTACACACGTGGCTGTACTTCGTTTTAGCGCACGTGGCCTGGTTCGTGGCGCTGCGCTTGTTCCTCAACTCCACCACCAAGTGGTCGGTCAGTAGCTCCATATACTACACAGTCCATCAGTACCCCGCTGTTGAGGGCTTATCATTAGGTTAAACTGTATAATGATTGGCACTTTAGGCATATTTAAGATGGATAATATTTTTTTTAAATTGATAGGTGTTTAAAAGTCTGCAAACGTTTATAAAGGATTCTCTGGGATGTATATTTTCAAATAAAAATGCATTAATCAATCTAATTAGAGATTTTTTATAGAAAAAACAAAAAAAAAATTTAAAATTACAGCCATTGGCACCACAAGTACAGTTATCAGTCATTGGCACCTAATAAAGTAAGATTATAACAGAAAAATGGTCAAAAAAGCACTCGTAGCCATTATTTACCTAAAACTAAGCATAATAATAAATAATGTACGTTGCAGTCGTTCGAAATACCTATAGTATTAAGAAACTTTTAAACTTCCCTTGTGAATTTATGACTTATTAGAAAGTGATGTTCAGTTTTGCATGGCGCCGGTATATATTTATTTTCTTTATGTTGCCAGCTAAAATATTATAAAACCTACTTTTTTCTGCAGCAATGTTACTATTGCTGAATATATATATTTTTTTCTTTTTTCGCTTTATACCTAAATATTATAACATATGGTGTACAATAAAGTGTATATAAATAAATATTGCAGATTATGAAAAAAAGTAGAACAGATGTTTTTTGCTATACCAGTTCTTAATATTTGCATTTAAAATCCAAAGTGCCAATGACTAAGGGGGTGCCAGCAATACTATAGTTTACCCTATTTATTTAGTTTTGTTTTTATAAAAGCAATGTGAAATGAATGTTATACATTGTAAGTAAGATTGTATATACGACGCTAGTACATTCCCCGCGGTTTCGCTCTCGCCATAGTATTGTCGATGAAAAATCAATTTCGGATAGGATTCCTATTATTAGATATAAGCGTCGCTACGCTAACAGCCGGTTTTACCCTCCCTCCGCATTTGATGCTTCACATAAAAAATATAGGTTAGGATAAATAATCACAAACATAAACCTCCGAAACACGCTGCATCTTATGGCATAAATACCTATTGTTCCGATCGGTTCAGTAGTTTTTGCAGTATAACCGAACAAAAAAACCGGCTCTCCATTTATTAGTATAGATTTACCACGATTTCTATACACAATAATTGTGTTGCTACACAATTGTTAATGAAATATCTTAAATGTACAGATATAGCTCTGTTACATCTTTATAATAGCACTAAATCTGGAAATATTCCCACTCCTGCAGCAAACCCCGGCGCAGTCCCGTCGGTACAACGGCGCCTGCACGTCGCTGCAGCTGTTCGACTCGCACGACACGTGGCACATCGCCTCCGCGGCCGCCATGTTCCTCAGCTTCAATATGCTGCTCACCGTCGACGACCCCAGTGCTAACACCAAGCGGCAGTTGCTGCATACCTTCTAGCTTTATCTGTACAGCGCCATCTGTTAATTGTTCCTGGCACTAACTAACGTGTGTTACCAACTTTATAAAGCACTTCTCCTGAAATAATGGTAACCGATTTAAATGAAATTTAATTATGTACTATTGTTCCAGATTCACTTATGTTTTAGATGAACGTAGTGTTATATTTATTTAAACAAAAATTTTTTGGAACAATTGTTCTAGTTTCGTTGTCACTATGCAGTGCTATCTAGGGACATTCCTAGGAACTATCGCTGTATTGTATCTCGATTTTCTTTCTTCACTTAAATACTTCATTATATTTTATACATTTCTGTAATTTTAAGTAAATTAAGTGGAGCTTGTGACAAGGTTTTAACTGCTCCCCATGTTGACGTGGAACTATCTGTGTACTTGTGTTGCCATTCGATAAAATGTTTCACAATTAGGCGGATGTTTTTAAAATGGGAACTATAATAAATAAAACGTACTTATATTTATTACGCCGATCTGTTTTATGGTTACGTTCTAGGCTTCTTATAGTGATTAGCTATTTGTCAACTATTGACACAAGCGTTGAGTGTTGACAGTAATTAAAATTTTACCATTAATAGTATGGCTGTGAGTTCGTTGACTCTGATTATAAATATAGTATTTATTATTTTACATAAATATTAAACTTTTGTTTTTTATTTAAAATAGTAACCCTTCGCTTCGCACTCGTAGCACTAATTATCTTGTCAAACAAAAAAATACTGTCGATCCTATCGCTACCAAACGGTACAGCCCCCTTAGAATGAAAAACGTAATGATAGACGAACTTTCGTTTCGCTTCATTGCGATTGGTCGCCTGAATCACGCGTCGGAGTGTTGATCAATCACAATGACTCGAAACGAAAGTTCGTCTAACGTTTCCTTTTTCAATCTAAGGGGGCATGATCGCTTTTGCCCAGCGACACCCTGCTAAAATTTCATCGAAATCGGCCTAGTCTTTTCAGAGTCCATAAAGAACGTACACACATTTTTATATAATACACGTTCGCATCACCCTACAGAGAATCTTCGAACAATCTAGATAGGGTTAGGCATAGGTTTTTAAACAGACTAAACTGCCCCCCTAGCCAAGTAACAAACTCTAATAGAATAGAATAATATTTCGCTTGCCTGTTTTTCTGCCGTTCTCCCTTATTCCTTTATCAATTTACCTGTATTTTGAAATAAAACTACGTTTACGGATTCTATAGCGTTTACTTGATTTTTCTACTATCCCGACGATTCGAATACTTTACAGCATTCATGATCACGGGTGGACTTAGATGATAGACGTTCAAAGCTGATATGTTATTTCAACGGTTTCATCTACCCACAGTATATGATTTAACAAAAATTTTTGGGTTTATTTATTTTAACCCACCTAATATTCGTTTAGAAACACAATTAAATTATCTACTTCAAATTTTTTATGCTTACACTGTATGAGACTTTAACTTAGCATATTAAATAATACTCCTCTTTAAACTTTAAAATTTTTGTTTTTATTTGTTGCTCAAAAATTCTACCACAAACTACCAATTACTACCAGTAAGAAGACAATATTGATCTATATTTTTTAGCATTTGACATGCTCCGCTACTTTATAAGTACAAATTATTTGTTTTTTTTCCCGCTCGTACTATAAATCTCTTTTTCCTTATTCACAAATAATTTGTACTTAGAAAGACAATCTTGGTTATTAGTTTATATTATTAAATATATTGATTTCGCGTAAATATCAGAAAGTATTATAATTTACCTGTAATTTTAAAGCTTATCGTGTAATCGTGATTATCGACTAATGACGAAAAATAGACGCATGGACTAAAAATGTACCATTTCTCTTAAATTTGAGATTTAAAATCATCTAAGCGTAACCGACAGTCAAGCGATCATTGATTATTCTATTCTATTATACAACGCTTATTCAACTTGGCTAGGAGGTCTGGTGCTAACTCGCTTGGGAGTTGCAGTAACTGTTAGATCTCACTACACATTGGAAATATAATAAAAATATTTAGATATTTTTATATATATTTTTAGCATTTGACATGCTTAGCAACATACATTAAACACTTTGTGTTTAAAATATAAAAAAAGTATTACAAATGTGTTTTGTCACATTTAAATGTTAAAATGTCTTATATTGTAGGGCAGTCGTTTGATCAATTATTGTTTATTATTGTAATTTATTGTGGAATTTATGTTAAATTGTTTCAAAGATTAGTCGTAATGAATTTTGCGTATCAGACAGAATGTTTATTTAGGTTAATTTGTAAGTATTATCTTTTGAAGACGTCACTTAAAGCAAAAAGGAGTAAACGGGATTGATTCCCGCGTTTGATTTTAAATATTATGTGTAGGAATGCAATAATTAACAGCTATATATGCCTTACTAGTTTAGATTTAATAATTGTGTAATCAAACAATTGTGTTAGATACAAATATTTATAAAAATGTAAATCTCAACGTTGATTTAACAATTTTCATCTTAATTTCCCGCCAAAAATGTGACAGCACAGATGGCGGAGTTTAGATACCGACCTCCCGCCCGAGTGTTGTGGGTTCGATTCCCACATATTACTACTCTGTGTGATTCACAGATGGCTGTTCTTAGTCTGGGTGTACTCTGTGTCTGTGAAATTATGTTTGTAAAGTCCCCCGCGATACAAGGATTATTCCTTAGTGCAGGGTGTTGTCTTTTTTTGAGATGTGTAAAGAGGTAGATAATGTATTTTAGCCGTAAGGACAAATGGATGATAAGTTGTAAAGACAAATGTGATGTGGAAATTGGGTATGTTCGAAGGTCAGTGCGATAGCTCAGCGGCTTAGAACACTTCCCTGGATTGGAAGGGACGCAGGTGCGATTCCCACTCGCACTAAAGTTCTCTTTTTCCACATTCACAAATAATTTGTACTAGGTAGACATGTATTTTGTATGCTGACTCATTTTTCATAGTATAACGCAGCAAATTTTAATAGTAGTAATGACTTATATTTCTATACCTAGTTATAGAGTAATATATAAAACGTAGAATTTTAAGCTTGTTTTTAATATTTAATAAACTTTTTTTATATGCATGGTGTCTTTTTTAATTATTAGTTTATGGTGATTTTTTTTTATTTTGTCCACCGCCGTAGTCCATCACTGTTCTGTCCAAGCTGTTGAGAAAATCTCTTATGCTTGAAGATTTCCTCGCCATGTTTTCCTTCACCAGGTATATTACGCGCATGCGTTCGAGTGCCAGGCATTCACTCTCGCTCTATCTCTTTCTATTCCCCCTCCCCAGCAGCGTTGAACGTTTGACACAGCAGTGCTTTCATACCCCCTCCATGGTAGCGTTGAACGTTTAACGCAACCTTGTTGGAAGTCGCATTAGAAGTTTCACTTTAATAGAGGTGGCGTTTGCCAGCTGGGCACTAGATGAGGACTTAAGCACTGGGTCCCGCCTGACAAACAGCATCCTGGCAGTCGTTGCAGATTGTTCTTGAATAAGAAATCTTACTTTGGTCTTTTTTTTTTATTGCTTATGGTGGCAGACGAGGCACGGCCCATCTGATGATATATGGTTACCGTCACTCATGGACTCGACTATACTGTGAGTACTGTCAAGCCGCTGCTCACCATTTCATTTCACATATGTATATGAAATGAACGAATTAATGGCTATCTCCTGCTACAACCAAAACACACCAATATGTTTCATGGCCGGTCACACAGGAGATGGTGTTTGATACCCAGCCCTACCACCAGTAATGCAATGGGTGATAATTGCTTACTTCCCTTAGTCGCCTTGTACGACACCCGTGGGAAAGAATGGGGTAGGTGACACTTGTATTCTTAGTCCGTCACCACACGGACAAAGGTCTTGTTCTAAGGTCGCCAGTTATCCCCATAGTTAGGTTATGGAGGTCAGATCAGCTATTACCGAATAGATGCGAAGCTAACCCTAACAAAGTTTGCGATTATGTTATGAAAATAATGATGATATGCTTAGAAAACAGCATCACGCCCGTATCCCCGAAGGGGTAGGCTGAGGTGCATTACACACCCACGGTTCGCCAACAATATTTAAGTCCCACGTAATAAGGGGCGAGCCTATTGCCGTCTATTGGGCACATTTTCAAACACCGGGCTGTTACCGAGAATTTTTTACATAAAAGTTCAATAACACCGCCTGATCCAAGGATCGATCCCGAGACCTCATGATAAAACATGAATTTTATGTGCAAGTCAACCGAAGGTTCCCGTACTTCTGTAGTTACTATTCATAAATTAAGTTGACTGCACAGATGGAACCACTCGGTTTAGATACGTCCCGCCTGAGTGTTGTGAGTTCGATTCCCACAAAAGGCAACTCTGACTCTGTGTGATCCATAGATGGTTGTTCTGAATCTGGGTGTACCGACCTACATAGTTATTTATTGCAAATATCAAGTTGACGTGGTGAAGAATGTCGTGAAGAAACTCGCGTGGCTGAGAAGATCAGAAGTTATGAAATATTTCCTTCTCAGTGTTGCCAAGCTACGATAGAATTTGGTCTGTGGCGTACATGCAACAAATAACCAGAATCATAAAGTAGAATCCACAACAGACGTACGCACCGCGATAACACCAGAAATTTTTAGAACTGTGCAAGTCACAATCAAGCTGCGCTGCGATTGTCCGGTTGTAAACAGGACCGTTGTGCAAATAAATTCTTTTGCATTAAGTATTCAATAATAAAATTCCGTATTCAGCATTAAACATTCTATATTCAGAAATTAGAGTCGGATTATTATTGAATACCTACTCACCTACCAAACTTCCTCAAAGTCTGAACGCTTATCTTGTGTAACACACTGCATTGAGATCTGATTATCTTGATTGGCCAACAAGGGAGGAAGTTGGTAAAGTATGGTATAACTATTTGGCTAGCCTTTGAGACGTACTTTTTATTTATTTTAGGGAAAACAGCGTGATCATGTCGTATTTTTTTAGAAGTAACTGATACGATAATTTTCTACGACAACATCTATACTGCATAGCACGAAGGTATTTACGCTGGACTAATTCTATGGCATCACTGTGTTTTGAATAGTGTGGTGTGGTGGGGTATAGCGTATTCTAACTGTGGCCTAACTATAGACATGTACAAATGCAAGAACGCGGAAGGACTATGAAAATCTTGATATGATCTCATAACAAAGCCACACATTTGGTAAGCCTTATTGGAAACATACTCAACGTGAGTGTCCAGATGTAGTTTGGTATCAAGTAACACGCCAAGACATCTAATATGAGTGACTATGTGTAAAATTTAATAATATTTGTCTTTTTAGTAAATGTTATGCTATGACACTTGGAAAGACTTAGATACAGCTTATTAACGGAACAATAGCCAGAAACACGATCCAGATCCTGTTGAAGTTCACTACAATCACGCTGAATGACATTAATTTTATAGACTTTAAAGTCATCTGCGTACAAAAGAAATTGGAAATGTTTGAAACAGTACTTAATGTCGTTTATAAATGGAATGGAATAGTAAAGGTCCTAATATTGAGCCTTGAGGGACACCTGAGGTAACCTGTATATAGCTAGATGACTCATAACCATTAATCACTACCTTTTGTGTTCTATTCGCTATATAAGAGACAAACCATCGAAGGAGGTCTCTTCTTATACCATTAAACGCTATTTTATTTAGAAGTAACCTGTGATCAAATTTGTCAAATGCTTTTTGGAAATCCGTGTATACCGTGTCAGTTTGTTGCCGGTTATCAATGCCCTCAAATAGTTGAGTAGAAAATATTAAGAGATTACTAATACGAGACCTATCCTGGACAAACCCATGTTGTTCATTAATTATAACACGACGGATAACTGTAAAAACATCACGATGAACTAGCTTTTCAGAATGTTTGGAAAGTGCAGAAAGTATAGAGATTGGACTATAGGTCTCAACGTCACTCCATCCATTTTTGTAAACTGGCACTATATTTGCTCATTTATAATACGTTCGGAAAGAATTCGTTAGAGATACATATATTAAAAACTATAAAAATAGGAAGACTTATCGAAGTGTAAGAATTTTTTGAAAATATTGCTGGTATACCATCCGGCCCTGGTCCCTTACTTGGATTGATTGATTTTTTATAGGGGGTAGTAAAATTTTTGACGTACCGTGATGAAGGGAGGGTGAAAGTATTTATATTTAGTGTGACGCATATTATGTATATCCGCAGCACCATTATAATGCCATTCTATAAGTTTCGGTAGATTACCTGACCTAAAGAACTGGGCGCGAAAGCTGACATCGGTGCACTTATTTTTTCTTGCTTCTCATGACCATCCATCCATCCATCTACCAGCCTTTTATCGTCCACTGCTGGACATAGGCCTCCCCAAGAGAATGTCACAGTGAACGGTCTTTTGCCGCCTGCATCCAACGACTGCCTACGACTTTGACCAGGTCATCGGTCCACCTGATGGGAGGCCGTCCTACACTGCGCTGTCCGTTACGTGGTTGCCACTTGAGAACCTTTCTTTCCCAACGGTTGACGGTTCGTCGAGCAATGTGGCCTGCCCATGGCCACTTCAGCATTCTTACCCGGCGGGCTATGTCTCATGACCACATTGGAGAGATTACGCGGGAGAGATAGCTTAACATGCCTCCGAAGTACAGAGTTGCTCAGAAGTAGTTAATTCGTGTTATAAGCAGTGAAATATATTCGTAGTTATTTGACTGGCAAACAACTGGCAACTCTTGATGGTTAACCACTACCACAGCTTAAAGAAGGTAGCAACAGGGGGGCTAGGGGGGCTCCCCTAGCCAAGTGGCATAAACGCTACTAGAATAGAATAATCAATGTATGAGATTGAATAAGTTTACGAGAACATAAACTCATTGATGTATACGTACTATTACAACGGCTCTATCTTGACTATTTTCGTACCTATGCAATTATTTCTTGATTTCTGTCTAAATTATTGTCTTGTTTCGTAGATCACTGTTTTATTTGCGTAGTTTATTTTTTATTTTATACTTTTCCATTTTAACGGTTTAAGCCTTTGCGCCGCGGCTTCGCCGCAGCCAAAAGCTAGTTTTTGGGCTATATCTCAGGTTCCCGGTATAGTAGCGGGATAAAATGTATACCAGTTGTTAAGTCTAATTAAGAGATATCAAATAAAAAAAGTTGCATCAAAATCCGTTTAGTAATTTTTGCGTGGTGCGCGAACAAACAAACAGATAAAAAGACAAAATATCTAAAAAAATCGTTCTGTGTTTAGACACGCCTATATAGCCTATTACAGTAATTTTTTCTCAAATATCTTAAATGTACAGACATAGCTCTGTTACAGCTTTATAATAGTACTAGGCGAAGCCGCTTTATATCTCAGGTTACCGATATAGTAGCGAGATAAAATGTCTACCAGTTTTTAAATCATATCAAGGCCTTTCAAATAAAAAAGTTGCATCAAAATCTATCCAGTAGTTCTTTTAAATAAATTCAAAAAAATCTAGTTTAAATAATTTTCTAGTTTTTCGGTTATATCTCAGGTTCTTGATACAATAGCGGGATAAAATGTATACCAGTTTTTAAGTCTAATCAAGGCCTTTCAAATAAAAAAAGTTGCATCAAAATCCGTTCAGTAGTTTTTGTGTGATGCGCGAACAAACAAACAGACAAACAGACAAAAATTAAAAAAAAATTGTTTTGTGTTTAGACATGCCTATATAGCCTATTACAGTCATTTTTTTCTCAAATATCTTAAATGTACAGACACAGCTCTGTTACAATTTTATAATAGTATAGATATATAAATGTTATGAAAATGTAAATGCATATCTTGTGAGCATTATGGTAGGTACTGAGTTCGTAGAGTGAAGGGATCCTCCAAAATAGCATTTCCTAGCTAAATGGCCTCTTGGCCTCTTGATGAAACGTTTATTTAAAACCTGCGCTAAAGGAGAACTATTGATGAAGTCGGTTAAAATGTTGCCTATGTTACCTGGGCCATAATAACAATTCGATTGACTCATCAAAATCTGATGAATACTTTAGGTGTTACGGAAGAACATACATAAGTACAAGCATACATACATAGGCTGCTAAACTCATAACCCTTCTTTTAGGCTTCGCCGTAGTCGGGTTTAATTTGTTTTAATTAAATAATTTCCCTGTAAAAAGGGTGAACTGTCAGCGAAGTGTAGGGAGAGGGGCCCGAGTCCAACAGGGAGCATTATGTGCTCGTAGGTTATCTATACAAATAAATAAAATTCAAGTGTTCGTTTATAATGTCTAAATAAAAGCTTTTTACTAAATGCATATGATAGTAGGTATAATACGTTACTTGTAACCAAATCTCAATGTTTAAAGCTTTTGCCTCCCCATTTCTTCCGGCAAATCTCCAGAACAGCTGACGCGATTTGGAAGGGACTTTCTCTGGCAGACAGCTGATGTTTTAAGGAGCAACTTAGGCTACTAAGTTTGGAAAAATATTAGGGTACCTACCGCACAAGAATTAAATTAACTAAATTTCACGTCGACGACGTCGCGGGTTGCAGCTAGTAAAGAATAATAAAGGTAAAAGAGAACACTGCCATTGCACCATGCATCAAATTTTGCTAAGCTTACTTACCTTTAAGTTCGTGATGAGCATAAATGTTCCTATAGGTGTAGTGTAAAAGCTAGTAGTAGAACCTTGCCTATCTTGTTGTGGTGTTTGTGAGTGAGAGCACCGTCTGCCTAAATTCCAATCTCGACCACCCTTTATTATTATTACTCTCCAAGTTCTATCTCTTTCGTTGGAGCTACTGCCAATAACAACTTACTACCAAGTGGGTCGTATGAGCGTTTGCTACTCTCGTAGTAAGCATATAAAAAAACTAAATAATTTATTAAGGGACAGCCATTGAGTTATATGTTAATATACATCAATGGGGACAGCCCTTTGTTTATGCTACACTCAACTTTTCTGTGTCTGTAATTTGAAATTAATATTTATTATCCTGTGCATTATTCAAAAATGACCTTAAGAATACAGAAAAATATTCATGCAGCTGGAAAACGAATTAGTCATTAATAAAATTCAATTACGGCATGCATCGTACCCCTCGGTTAATGTGAATGAGTAACAGGTTGCTAGGATACCAATATCATGCACAATACCCCCAACCCAATTAATTTAAAAAGGGCGTGGGTTGATATTCAGCTGACTCACGGCGATTCTGTTTCCTTGAAGATACTTTTTAAGTCTTTCTGCTCGTGAAATATAACAGAGTATAAAAGTTCGATACGGTAATGTCGATATTGGAAATTCATAAACTCATAATGCGTCCTCAATGAAATATAGACCAATGGCTCGCGACCTAGATTGTAGATAAGTATGTACGTTAATGTTTTGACCTAGGCTCGAGCTGCAAAGGCCAGTCGATGCCCTAGTGCCCCAAATTGCAGCCGGGGTGTGAACCGCGCATGTGCACTCCATTCGCTGAATGGGACACCCAACAATGTTCGAAGTTGTGTGACAATAAAATAGCGCGTCCATTTCTTTGAAATCTGCCCGTTTTTGTGGTAAATTTGCATTTAAGGATATAATTATGTTTTTAAGATGGATTAAAACTACAAGCTATTGAGAAGCGTCTCTTTGTCGAGGTTAAACATTTGAAATAGTTTGCATAATACCATTGATTAATAAAAAGTATTTATTAATAAAACGTCCAATGTTTGTAAGATCATTTAGTAACAATTATATTACGAATTATTGAATCAAAATAATTTTATGATAATATTTCCAGTGTTGGACAATGTAATGGGAGGAGCACCTAGGGAAATCTACTGTTTATGCGAGCAACACTCCCCGCTGTTGTTGTCCATTGAAAGAAAAATGGCCGATTCACGTAATGTCAAAACTCTTAGGGCGAGAGCTTACCGTAAAAACGTGTAATTTACTAGTTGGATTTCGAATAAGTGTAGTTTAGTGCTAATAAAATATTCCTGTGTCTGTGTTAGTGTATCCAGTGCTGTTTTGTTGGTTATACATGGTATTGTGGCGACAAGAACCCTGTAGTTATCACCGTTAAATAAATGCACGGTAAGTATATTTACGTTAAAAGTTGCGTTGTAAGTCTTGTAACTTCTAAAAACAATCGTTATATATCACAAAAGTTTCATATATTATAGATGTTACCTATGAATACTATATCTGCGTACTGTTAATAATACATCGTAGTATTTCGATGTTAAATATTGAAGGTCCTCCTGCGGAACTGTAGTAAACAGTCGTCTAAAATGCCTCCAGCCTTGATAGCACGTATATAACGAGGTCACGATGCAAAACAGCGATAAAATCTCACTTATTTGTGTATAAAAGTTGTGCTACAGTTTGTCAGTACCATAAATAGAAATTTATAGGTATGTACAATGGCTGAGAAAATGTAAGTTGTATTTTTATTTCTGTCTACATCAGTATTATTCTTATCTATGATCATTGTACGTAAGCCTCTGAGGTCTAGCTGTAGTGTATACAGATGAGGGCTTTAGTTTAATTCCCGGGCCAACAAAAAGTATCAAGATTTTCCATCAAGAAATTCTCAATAGCAGCTTGCAGTTAGGAAGTTGGTGTTGTTTAACCTCTGTACCTTGGAGAGCACAAAGCTGTTGATCCTGTTTTCCAAGTCACTAACACAATAACTCTAGGCTCTGGGAAGTACCACCCGCTCACAAAAAATCACTGTGAAACAATAGTAGGTACTTCTACCTTTGTTTCGTATGCCGAGGGAGAGGGCTAGACAACTAATTAATACGCTTACAGAATCTTTAAAATGTGATTTTTACGAACTTCAAAATGTTTATATTTATCAAAGACAGACAATACACATAATTTCAAAAGTTTATCCATTTTTAGGGTTCCATAGCTAATCTTTATAGCTTTTTTTTAGCTCAGAGACAGTACTAGAAAGCTGTGATTTGGCATGGAAAAAAATGGTGAGGTGCTTGACACCAAATGTTGCAAATAATTAATTAATATAGTAAAAATATTCCATGCTTTTTACAATCATTGTTTATTATAATATTATTCTCTATATTAGTTCAACTAACTATAAAAGCCTATTTTTTTTTAATTTTAAAAACTATAATTTATGTATCCATGTGTCACAACCAATATACACCATCCAACTTTCTTTTGTTATCAAAGCATCTACTGGCCAGGGCCCATTCATATGTTTTCGGATTCTCTGTATTCAGTCTAGAAGCTTTCTACTCCAGCAACCATTAATTCTTTTGCAGATATGGCAAAATTTTATAAAATGAAAATATAGTAATTTTGTATTTTAATGATAATAATAATCAGTGATTATTACAAAGCAGTATTTGTTATATATCACTTGTCTGTGTGAATAAGAATATAAGTGTCACCACTGCATTCTTTTCAAACGGTTCTCACCAATTGCACTACTCGTAGTGCTGCATCCAAGGAGGAGTACTCACTTGCTATCGGGTCTTTCATGTAATTGGCCACAAAGCACCTCGGCATGTTTTGTAGTGGAGATACCCATTCATTGTTTCAATTAATAAATAGTGAGCTGCTTTGACAGTACTCTTAGTATAGTTGAGTCCATGAGTAACAATTACCACCTACCATCACGTGGCCCATCTGCCACCATTAGCAATAAAATATCACTAGTAAGGTGTAATAAATATCTCTGATTATTATATATACCATTTTAAACTTATGAATCACTTGTTGATGTACTTCCTTGTGGTACAAATCAGTATAGGTATTAATATATATGACAATTATATCTTTCATAACACAAGTTCTAAACAAGGAACAACATTAGTCTTCCTTGATATATAATAACAAATATTATTGCACGCCTCATAAGCAAAGCATTGAGGTGGGTATTACTCTCGTTAGACAACTGATTTTTCAATCTTAAAATGTCTTTATTTAAAATATATTGCACTTGTAAAATAATATATACACACACATGTCAAGAAAAAACACTATTTTTAACACTCATGATATTTTTGATGCCATTTTTGCTAATTAAGCTATGTAGTTATAAAACTGTTTAAAAAAGTTCTGACTTGGACGTCCATTTGTTGTAGGTAATGTATGTTAACACGATAATGACTGAAATACTTTACTAAACGAGTATTATTTTTTCTTTTACAATACAGTACAACTACGAATAGAGCCCTATCACTTTTCACGGTCTGATTCGATGTGGTTTAATTGTTATTGAATAAACAAAAAAATAGTGAATATTTACGCTGGATTCGACACTAAAATCAGCGCTATCCTTATTTCGTGAGAAGTGTGAGAACTGTTTCTATAGACCAATATAGAAGTACTTCTTAAAATTAGCGCTAGATGGCATATAAGACATGAAAACCATGAAATTAGCGCTATCTATGTGATTGATTGAAAACTACTTAGTAAGACCAATACATTATTAGTTACTTATTAAATAATCAATTTTATTGTGAAAAATGAAGATTATGAGGCGTGCACTTTTGGATTTTCCAAATTATTTTATAAACTGCCTCTGTGGTGCAGCGGTAGTGTGGGAGATCGCTGATGATGAGGTCACAGATTCGATATCCGCGTTGGGCAGTTTCATTAAGCTTTTTCATAAAAAGAAAAATTCTCAGTAGCAGTCCGGAGTTTGGAAATGTGCTCGGTAGACAGCAATAAGCTCGCCCTCTATTACCTACGTGGGACTTAAACATAGCTGGCAAAACGTGGGTGTCTAATACACCTCTGCCTGCCCTTTCGGGAAATACAGGCGTGACGCTGTGTTTTATGTTTATTCAGACATTAGATGTACTATTAGTAGAGCCTTAACCTTGCTTATCCCAGCATGAATGTGCCGCCCCGATCGGGGAAGTACCACCCTCTCACAGAAGATCAGCGTTACACAACGGTAGGTACCATAGTGTTCGGGCCCCACACTACCCTGTTGTTGCCCCGAACGACGGGGTGTGCAGTAAGGAACATTTTTTCCCGCCTACACAAAAAAAAAAAAGGTGCCATAGTAGGCGTAAGACAAATGTGATTAAGAATTTGGGATGATCGAAGGATCAGTAGCATAGCTTAGTGGTTTAGAGCACTTCCCCGGAATGGAAAAGATGCGTGGTTCGATTCCCGCTCCTACTAAAAATCTCTTTTTCTTTATTCACAAATAATTTGTACTTTAAAAGGTACCATAGTGTTGCGTATGGTGAGTGAGGGCGGCGGAGACCCAAACATCCCCTCTATCCTCTCCGATGGGTCGTATGCTTGGTTTGCCACCCAGATAGTATAAAAAAAAGCATCCAGTCGCTATATCGAGTAGTTTTCTGAAGTAAGTAGCCAAGATTGCCCTTATGTTACTGCGGCTGTACACATTTCTCGAGACACAACGAGACAGGCCGAGGGCGAGTGTGTACATGGTAGCCTCGTCTCGTCTCGGGGCTCTCGTCGTTTCGACGAAACGACGTGTTAAAGACGTGCTTTCTGTGTGCGACAACGATGTGTTCTAACGCTTTTTAGAAGCCTACTAAAGGCAATCACTATTATGGAATCCTAATAATGTCAGGCGCAATGATAAGCAACTATTACACGACGCTTGGTTGCGGATAAGCAACGATTTTGATATCCCAGTGAAAGATTTAAAAAAAATATATATTCCTGTTGAATAGTTAAAAAGTTCTTTTTCGCCATGGTTTTATATATTTTTTTTATGGTAAATGATTAAAAAATTACAATAACTAATAAAAAAAAACTAGATGTCGCGGGACGTCTAGCAGATATGAAAACATCGAAATTATTTTGTAGAAATAAAATGATGATAACCTGACAAAGTAATCCTCAAGACGAATCAAACAAGTATAAACTCGATAGGGTTGCGTAGTTTCATTACAGAGTTACTGTGGTCACCTTCCAGCTCCATCGTCAGACCCTGGATACCATCTAGAGACAAAGTACTCGTCAAGACAAATCATACGAGCCCAAACTCGATGGAGTTATGTCGTTTTATAACGGAGTTCCTATGGCCACTTTCTAGCTCCATCATCAGACCCTGGATACCATCTAAAGACAAAGTACTCATCAAGACGAATCAAACGTGTCCAAACTCGACGGGGTTGCATCATTTCATTATAGAGTTACTGTGGCCACCTACCAGCTCCATTATCAGCCCCTGGATACCATCTAGACACAAAGTACTCGGCAAGACGAAACACACGAGCCCAAACTCGATGGGATTGCGCCGTTTCATTATAGAGTTCCTATGTCCATCTTCCAGCTCCATCATCAGATTAGCTCCATGTCATCATACTATTGCATTGTTACGTGATATACACATATTTTGTGTAAAATTTCAGCTCAGTCGAAAAATGGGAAGTGTGTCAAATTTAACTTGCAAGATTTGAACGGGACAAGTAAAATAAAAGGCTGATTTCACCCTCCCTCCGCATTAGATGTTTCACATCAAAAATAAACGCCGCAATTGTTTTTTCCACGTCCATCGCGACGGGCATCCGAAGTTCAATTGATACAACGAGCGTGTACATGGTGTGCTCTCGTGTCGAGCTTCTACGAGACTAGAGTGGACGAGAGGTTCGCGAGACAAATAGACGAGTGTGTACAGCCGCCGTTAGTAGCGCAATAACAATAGAATGGGAAGGTGACACTATTGTAACAATCGTCACTGCCCGATTTGCATAATCATTCGTCATGAGTAGACACATTCCCCAGGTGTAAGCAATTAATGTGAGTTCTTGGCTCCGTTCTCGGAAAGTGATTCAGGCTGTTTGGAAGCCGTTGCGGCCGACAATGATCAATCACCGGCTTATTATTACGTTTAATGGTGCAATTTAAACCGTATACTGTACTGTGTCCTTTTGTTAAGGCGGGAAAAAAATGTACCTAACCGCACACTCCGTCGCTAGGGGCAGCGAATAGGGTAGTGTAGCCGTGCGCTGTATCCTTACTGCATAGATGCCGGAGTGGTGTAATACCGGCCCGAGTGTTGCGGGTTCGATTCCCACACAGGACAACAAGGTGTGATCCATCAAACGGTTGTTCCAAATCTGGGTGTAGTTTGTGTCTGTGAAATCGTGTTTGTAAAGTCGCCCGCGATACAACGATTATTAGTGTAAGGTGTTACCATTGAAAAAAATCTTCTGTGAGAGGGTGGTATTTCCACGATCGAGCCGGCCCATTCATGCTGGGATAAGCAAAGCTCTACCACCAATAAACCACTTACCCTCGTGGAGCGTGGCTCGTCTGCTACCATATTAAGTAATAGACGAAAATATTTTACGTCTTAGTATGTAGGTATGCTCTTAATTGTGAAGCTTAATACTGTGAAGCAGAAATGTCTTATCAACAATTAATTTTGTTTATATTGTCTGAGAGATAAAACGTCTAACAGGTCTGTACGCGCTTGGCGTTATCAAAATAATATTATTTTATTATTCATTCGTGTTATCAAAATAACCTGAAGTGCACGCCTCATAATCTTCATTTTTCATAATATAATTGATTATTTGATAAGTAACTAATAATGTATTGGTCTTACTAAGTAGTTTTCAAGAAATCAAATAGATAGCGCTAATTTCAAAAAATGCTAATGTGTTTCTTATGTCTTATACGCCACCTAGCGCTAATTTTAAGAAGTACTGGTCTATAGAAGTAGTTCTACGAAATAAGGTATAGGTTATAGCGCTGGTTTTATTGTATCACTGTGTCATCGAGTCGAGCGTAAATATTCACATTTTTTTGTTTATTTAATAACAATTAAACCACATTGAATCAGACCGTGAAAAGTAATAGGGATCTATTCGTAATTGTACTGAAGTTAATAAGAAAAAAAAGACTCGATTAGTAAAGTATTTCGGTCGTTATCGTGTTAACATACATTACCTACAACAAACGGACGGTCCAAGACAGAGCTTTTTTTAAATAGTTTTTTAACTAGTTTAAATAACAAAAATGGCATCAAAAATATCATGTGTTAAAAATAGTGTTTTTTCTTGATATGTGTGTGTATATAATTTATTTTAGAAGTACAATATATGATAAATAGCGACATTTTAAGTTTGAAAAATCAGTTGTTCGGCATGAAACGAGAGTAGTACCCACCTCAACGCTTCGCTTATGAAGCATGCAATATTTATTAAACATAAAATTTGAAAGTGGTAGATTCTTGCATATCCCAGCATGATTGTGTCGACTCGATCGGAAAAAAATCACCTTCTTACAGAAGATCAGTGTGAAACAATGGTAGATACGCCTACCGTTGTGTTTCGTATGGTGACTTAGACCGTCGGGAGCCCATACCCCGGCCCTATCTTCTCCTTACTATCCCTTCTCTTCCACCTCCCTATCTGTTCCCTTGGAGATGGCGATCCGAAATAAGCCAGAAAGAAGATAAAAGTTTTTAATCTATATTTTTTAGCATTTAACATGCTCCGCTACTTTTTAAAGTACAAATTATTTGTGAATAAGGAAAAAGAGATTTTTTGTACTAGCGGCAATCGAACCCGTGTCTTTTCCAATACGGGGAAGTGCCTCTAAGCCACTGAGCTATCGTACAGACCTGTTTGGTCATCCCAATTTCCTTATCACATTTGTCTTTTACGACCAACGCTTATCTATCGGAATGCATTTATATGCATCAATCCAATATAGTAAGTTTAATTTTGCAATTAAAAAAATAGGTCTGTACGATAGCTCAGTGGCTTAGGGCACTTCCCCGGGTTGGAAAAGACGGGGGTTCGATTCCCGCTCGTACAAAAAATCTCTTTTTCCTTATTCACAAATAATTTGTACTTTAAAAAGATAAAGATTGCAAATATTTTGAAAAACACGCGTATGTAATTTTTGCACCTAGGAATTGTCCCGCAAAGTTAGAGCAAAATATAAAATGCCCCGCAGATGTGAGCGCGCTGGCATGTGGGCCGCGCAGGCGGGGCTGTGCTGCGGCGTGCTGGCCGCCGCGCTGCTGCTGCTGCTGCTGCTGCTGCTGGCCCGCCGCCGCGCCCGCAAGCGCCTGCCGCGCCAGGTGCGGCCGCCCCACTCTGAACATATCGTCCCGCCAGAAAGCCTCATCCTTCTGGTGACCGACTAAGAATACAAGTGACATCATCCTACTCTTTCCTGCTGGTATCGTACAAGGGGATTAAGGGAAGTAAGCAATTAGCCCCCGTTGCATTACTGGTGGTAGGGTTGGGTACCAAGTTGTCACTTGTTATCGAGCATGAGCTGGTCGGTACCACCGTCTTCCTCGTTACTGTGAAGCACCATACTATTTTGTTTGTAGCGGGAGATAATCGCCCATTCATGAATTTCCCATCGACATGAAATGGTTAGCATCTTGGGAGTATTTTATAGTATTGATGTGTCACCAGGTACAGTCATCTGCGTTATTTAGTATCAAAAAAAATGTAAATTATTATTATTTTTTGATAACCTTTATCACAGTAAATGTTCTCGTGTGCCAGCAGGTGCACGTAGTCCACACGTGCGTGCGAGTCCCGCGCCGCCCCGTGCCGCCCCCCCCTCGCGCGCCGCGTCTTGCCTGCGACACGCTGGCGGGGGCACCGCCCGACCGTCCCGCCCGGCCGCCTTCCCCTCCCCACATCGTCGTCGTCAGTAACTCGCAGCCAACACCTGGACCCTCACAGTTCAAAGGAATCCCCATCCTACCCCTTCCTGAACAGTGGATGCATAAACCTTTTGACTACAGGCACATAACGATCCCCAGACCTCTAGCTCGACTTGTGAACGCAGATCTAGGGGCTGATTTACCCCAGGAATCTCGCGCCAAAATATACAGTGCTACCCGCTCCCCATCTTTGGAAAAGGACGATAAATCACCGTTCTTACTCAGCGCACACTCCGATAAAGACAAAGAAGTATTCGGTTTCGATAGCGAAGCAGTGGAAAAATTGAATGAAGAAAGTATTGGGGATAAAATGGCGTCCCCCAACGAGGAGGTGTCGCCTAGTAACCTCCGTAGATTTCGCTCAGTGAGCACCCGTCTGAATATGTGCACCGTCACTGAGGGTCCTCATATTGAAGGTCAACAAGAACGCCTAGAGATGCAGAATTCACCTAGGGTGTTAGAATGTAGTTCTGCTAAAGAAAAATCTTCAGCAACGAAATTTGATTTCTCACCGAAAATTTTAGCCGATAGCGTTGTATCTCCACGATTCTTTACGCCACCGGAGACCGTCTCACCGATGTTCTTTGCTGAACCGTCTCCTAAATCTGTCTACTACGATACTGTTTTGTCTCCTAAATTCTTTCCGGAGACACCTCGGGACGCAGAAGTTCCACAATCACCTCGCACTTTAGGCGATCACTTAAATAGAAATATATCAGAAAAACCAAGCTCTCCTCGAATTATGAATAAACCCAGCCCAAAAGTTCACAGTTATAATAAAGAGAATTATTTCACATTCGACCAATCTTGCCTGGATGAGACGAGAGCGTCCCCAAGGCCTAGAAAGTATGGCGGAAGGAATTCTATTGAGAAAGAAAGATTTACGCCTCCTGCCGATAAAGTAGACATCAAGAAGTATAGACGACACAACAGCTGTGATACGAACTATAAAACTATTGACTTGAACGTGCCCAAAAGTGAAGATAATAAAGAAAGTGTCTCTATAAGTGAGGATGTTACAGATTGTTGTGCCAAAATGGATGCCTTAAAAATTGAGCCTAAACTAGAGGAGAAACCGAATGAATTAGTACCAAGTAATTCTAATACCGCGCAGGCTAGGCGACAGAGATTAAAGTCTATTTCACTGGACTCTGATAATGCTAAAATTATTGAACAGAATTTGGGTCTGCCTATAGCCAAGCAATTGAAAGATCAAATGAACGAAGCTTACAAGAATCAAGACACGAGTACTTCTTGCGATAGTATGGAGAGATATCAGAAGACTCCTACATCAGAAAAGCCAATTTTCAAATTCGACGATGAGCAGCAAGATAAAGCAAAAGCAGACGAAGAGCCTAAATCGCCAGCGATTCTGCAAAAGAAAAGTTTAAGGCAGAGTTCAGGTACGCAATCTTTTATCGACATGCCGAGGTTCTCGCCAAAAGAGTTTGAAATAACTATTACCTCTGAAGAGGGAGATACGACCCCTGCTCAAAACGAAACGAAAAAGAAAGGGAAGAATTTGAGAAACTTGCGTATAGACCTAACGAAAAGAGACAGTGATTTGGAAAAGGAACTTCTGGAGTTTGAGAAGCTGTATACAGATGCAGAGGAGAAAAAAGTCAAAACTCCCACTTTGAAAGTTAAAGCTACCTCCCTGGACTCTTCGGAAACCATAAACCTATCGCTGCCTCAGAAGAAGGCTCTAGAAGTTCCTCAAAATTCTGTTTCGATGCCGAACACTCCGAAAAGACAACTGAAACGTATTCTACCACAGAAAAACGTTAAGCATGATTTTTCTGGAGGCAAGTTAGGATGTAACTCCTTGCAGTCGTACGCTGAACAGCGACGCTTGTTCATGAAGGGTCAAGACTCTGGCATCTACTTAAAGGAGCACCATGCCACGTTGATGCTGTATCAGCCAAGTACATCCCGTATGGGTTCTCGTACTATGAGTTCCTTTGATGAAAATACGACTGACTTTGAGAACGCTCCTGAAATAAATATCTCAGGAGCTGATAACAGAGGTTATCAAGACCCTAGTCAGACACTAGGAACAAATTTGAACTACAAACCGAATTTAAGCGTATCCAGTACGAATTTAAAAACATTACCTGAAGGTGTCCCCTCAGATGACTTTGAGCCAACAGCAGAAGATGAAAAAGTTACAAAGAAATTGCACCGCAGGAATTCTAATCAAAGTTTGATGTTGAGCACGCACAGCTTGCAAAGTTCGAATTGCTCCTTGAACAGTTCAGGCGCGTCTTGTCATAATCTAGTTACAGTTAGAACGAGCATTTCTAATTTTAGTCTAAACTCCGATTCAAGGCAGAAGAAGCTTTCCTTTGACCATAGAGATATGAACGCATCGTTCAACAACGAACTGATGCCAACTACAACAGTTGTGGGCTCTTCAAATATTAGTCTATCGGGAGATGCGTCCAAAAACTGCTTACTGCAACGTCGCGGATCCAATAACAGCTTAACTTTGAACATTCTCTCTGGTAACAATTTAAGCCGTCACTCTAGCAATACCTCTTTGAATAAAGATGCGAAATCCGCTCAAAAGAAAGGATTATTGGAACGCAGAAGCTCGAACACATCTCTCACGCTAAACATAAACAATTCAAACCCTCAACTCTCAGTCAGTAAAGGTCTAAGTATTTCTAATTACAACTTAAACGGGTCTACGTGTAACTTGAGTAGATATAACAGTAACCATAGTATAGATAATCCTCCACCTGAACCGCGAAAAGGTATTTTGGAACGACGCAGTTCGAATACATCACTCACGCTCAATATACAACCGCAAGAGCAAGAGCCCAGGGAGTTGGAAATTGAAGAAAATTTGATAGAGACAAATTTGAAAGATTCCCCGCATCGAGATAACCATAGGAAGTCTTTAAGCACAGAAAATTTAATACCGAAATCTTATAAGAACCGCACAAGACTTAGATCAACGGAGAAGGGCGTTGGTTTTGGATCGCACGACAATCTCTGGTCAACTTCTTATACGACCGAACAGGATTACCCCCAAAATCTGACTTACGTGTGCGGGGATCAAGAAAATGAAATTATTTATGCGTTTGGTCGCCAAGAGGATCCTAACTTCCAGCAGGGTTTCACTAGGAACATAACCACGAAACCCCTCAGCCCTCAGAGCACTTCGGAAGACTTTAGGTTATATCTAGCGAACATGCAACATCTTCAGAACGCATCAAGTGTACTCTCTAGACAGCAGCTTAGGGACTTAAATAACGTATTCCAAAATGGATATTCCAAGGTCAAGTGTCATAACACAGCTGAAGGGCATCATTGCTGCACTGGGAGAGTTGAAGATCTGTCTAAAGAAAATCCTCAAATGGCTATACCAGATCTAACTGCCTCCCAGCCTTGTTCGGAGTACCAGAAAATGTTGTTGAGGAATCTGCATCAGGAGTTTTGGGATATGCCGACGAATTTCCAGGAAAAACCGATCGTATCTGGATCTCATCCTAAGAATAGGTATAAGACTATTCTGCCCAATGAACATTCTAGATTCATGTTGACCTCGGAGACTGTGGAAGGATACATCAATGCCAATTTTATTAAGGTGAGTCATTAAACAGTTGAGCGGATATTTGAAATTTGGCACAAGTTTTTACTTTAGATTAACACACAAGACGCGGGTTCAATCCCCGCTCGTGGTTTTCAATTTCTATTTGACCCTTTATTGCAAGCTTCGTATCGTAGCCACAGAATCAAAAAATTTATTTTTAACTTATTAACTGATAATTCTGTTTTTTCAACTCTTCCATTGTTTTAATAGTCATGCTATTCCGGGCAGAGACAAATCCAACAAATAAAATATCATAAAAATCGGTCCAGTCGATCTTGAGTTATAAATATTTTCACACTTTGTACTGTAGTAGATGATCGAGCATGACAAATTCTTAAAAACAATAAATATTACGATATAAATAATATGTGATCAGTTTTATTTATCCGTGTCCGAGAGTGTTTATCCGAGTCCGTGAAGTGACGGACTAAAAAAATACAGTGCCACCGCCCCATTCTTACCCGCGGGTGTCGTGTAATGAATAAGGGACGAAAGCAATTATCACCCACTCATAACTGATGGTAAGGCTAGGCACCAAGTGGGAGTACTTACCTGTCACCTGATCCGTGCGGGTCTGTACCACCATCTTCAGTGTGGCTATGAAGCTGTAGCGAGAGATAGCCATTTAATTCTATCATTTCATATCCGGGGTGAGCAGTGGCATTACTTTTAGTACAGTCATGTCCATGAGCGACGATAACCACGTACCATCAGGGGGGATATGGCTTATTAGCCATTATAACCAAAAACAAAGAGTCCTAATTTAATTCATGTATTTTTCAGGGACATGAATATTCCAAAAACACATACATCGCTACCCAAGGTCCACTGCAGAACACTATCCATGACTTCTGGCTCATGGTCTACCAGAACAGCATCTCCCACCAGATGCAAATATCAGAGCCTGCCGGCACACACATACAGAAAGTAGTCATGCTTACAAACTTCATAGAAAACAACAGACAGAAATGTGAGAAATATTTCCCGTTGGAGCCTGACGAGGAAGTCACCGTCCCCTGCCCCGAGAGCCCAGAAGACCAAACCAATGTTTTCACTATAAAGAATAATGGTATAATCAGGAAACTCGGTTACACCATACGGAATCTTTACGTTGAATATAAGAAGAGTGATGAAGGTATTGTCGTATACCACTACTGGTTTCACAACTGGGCGGACCACAAGTGCCCTAAGGATGTGAATGCATTACTAAATTTAAGTCTAGACATATTAAAAGACTGTGCATATGATTTTAAAAATACTAGTGAAGTGTTTGATGAGATATGTATTTGTGAATCACCTAAAACGGGCTCTAAGTTTGTATTTCCACCGTTAGAGGAGCCATCACCATGCGAAGTGAATGTCAGTGTGTCCACTCCGTTAGATTTTACAAAGGAAATGTTAAGTCCCCCAACCGTAGTGCATTGTTCTGCTGGTATCGGACGGACTGGTTGTCTAATAGCTATATTAAACGGTATCAAGCAATTGAGTGTTGAACAGAAAGTGGATGTTTTGGGTATTGTGTGTAATATGAGGTTGAACCGGGGTGGTATGGTACAGAACTCTGAACAATACGAGCTGATACACAAAGTTTTGTGCTTGTACGAGCAGGCCTGTCTGCCGTTATAGTGGTCTACGATATCTGTGTTATAGTTTTATATTAACCATAGTTTTGTTTGTGTGAATATTGTTGTATGTGATCAGAGTTGGTGGTAGGAATTTTTGTAGCTTTGGGGCCATTCAAAAATTACGTTCACATGAAAGGGGGAATTTAAGGAAACGTGACGCTCTCTGTTTGCCCGCGGCTCCGCCGCAGCCTAAAGCTAGTTTATATGTTATATTCTCAGATTTTCGATATACTAACGGAATAAAATGTATACCAAGTTTTTAAGTCTCATCAAGAGCTATTAAATAAAAAAGTTGCATCAAAATCCGTACAGTAGTTTTTGCATGATGCGCGAATGAACAAACAAACAAAAATCTAAAAAAAAAACTGTTTTGCGATCACATCACACACGCCTATATAGCCTAAATACAGTAATAAATTCCTCAAATATCTTCAATGTACAGACACAGCTCTGTTACAGCTTTATAATAGTTGGGATGTAAGGGTGAGATCTACCTTGTGCGACGTATTAATTACTAACGTGATTATTGAGATAGTTAAAAAGCAGAATTTAGTGTGACGTAATTTATGAACGGCTCCTTACCATGTGATGGACTCCATTAGAAAAAACTATTGATTCAGTATAAGATCTCAGTACAGACTTACATCAACAAGTAAACATACATTTTGTATGTATGGGCTTGTGTATTTGCAGACAAATCGTGAGTATTGAAATATTTAGTACTATATTTTTATATCAAAAGTTTACATATAAACTGGTCGGCATGGTTGTACACGGACAAAGTAGCCCAGAGACACTGGCAGGAGCAAAACTTGCGGGTTACCAACCAAAGGAATTATGCTCGCAAGAGGTCAATAATAGCTTAACTTTATTAATTGCTAACTGTGCACTCGCAGTTTTACCCGCCTTTCTACTACTACTACTAAAACTACATCATCATCACGTCATTTCCCTTGCGGGGTAGGTAGAGAGAACAGAGTGCCTAGAATCTCTATTCTTGAATACATCTCTCGCTTCCTCAACATTCATAATTCTCTTCATACACGCTCCGGCTTCTAATTTGGTCTAGGTAGGAGTCAGGGTTTCCATTGTGTACCCACTTTTTAATTTAAAAGAAATCTAATTGACTGACTGACATATTAAAGCACAACTTCTGGGGCTAAAACTATGAAAATTTACATAATTTATGGATTCTTAGATACTGTAGGTGAGCACTAAAACGGATTTTACGCAAATCTTATCCAAAATAGATTTATCCTCTACCATATAAAAAAACGCATCAGGACATCATTATGACGCGAGCGAAACCGCGGGTAATGCGCTAGAAATGTTTGTACTAGGCTGACAGCCATTAATTTTTTTTAAATTTGCCATCTATATGTTATATATAGCAGTACAGCTTATATTTTGCAGCAGTAGATGGCGCTTAATTAAGTTTGAGCTTGAAATATTGCTTGGGAGAAAATATGGTTGCTATTTGTAACAATAGATGGCAGCACTATATACAAACTTCTTGTACTCGTTCATAGATGGCAGTATCTTTTATACTAAATTAATTGTGTTTAATTTACACACGGAAGATACCGAGCGTCGTTTGATCCATGAGTAATATTGTTCTGAGTCAAGACCTCCTGTGCCGAGTGTTGTGGGTTCGATTCCCACACAGCTCTTTGTATGATCCATAAAGGTTGTTCTGAGTCTGGGTGTAGTTTGTGTTAGTGAAATTGTATGTTTGTAAAGTGCCCCGTGAAACAAAGATTATTCCTTAGCGACTGGTGTTATCTTTATTTAAAAAAATAGGGGTTTTGTAATTGTTGTGGTATTTCTTCTTAATATTTTTTTTCCAATCAACTGTTGGATGTAGCTCCAAGAGATTAAGTAAAATTTGGTATAATTTTTATCTCGCCACTATACCGGGAATCTGAGATATAACCTAAAATCTAGGTATTACGTGCGGTGGAGCCGCGGACAGAGTTTGTTTATTTAAATTGCAACTACTTAATGAAATGAATTAGCGAAACTCTGTTTGCAGTTATAGCCTAATTTTTGAGGAAGGTTAAAAGCTATTTAGCATCATGTTTTGACCCTTAATAACGGAGCAAATATTAAAAAAAAAACTACAAAAAATCTTACGTCACAAAATTAAAACTGATTCCGGTATTAAATATAGATGGCGCTTTTCTATATAATAACAACAAATCGTGACGTAAATGATTAGAAAAACTGCGGTAATATAACATAGATATTGTGTTGCGTAGATGTACTTACCTAAAGGTCATTAACGTTATAATTTTGCAGTTTAACGACTAGTTGGTTTGTTTAAATATTGACCGATCTTGGACTTGCGAGATGTTTGTCGTGATATCATTACGCTTCGTACCGAACTGTTTGTCACGTACAATGCTATGGAGACGTATGTAAAACAAAAAAATAATATAAAATTTTCATAAAGGTTTTTGTTTTCAAATATCTCATGTTCTATTTCACATTTTCGCACTTTGTCTTCTAGTAAATGGCTTAGTTTTTGCATGATGCCCGAACAAACAAACATATAACTAAACGAAAATTCTAAAAGAAATTGTTACCTTTACAGAAGCGTCGGGCGGGCGAAGAGGTTATGCCGGACTTTCTTTTTTCTTCTTTTCTTTCTTTCTCTCTCTCTTTCTCTTTTCGTATATACGCATGAGTTGCTCCACCCCTGGAGGTTCTAGGCCTCCTTTCGAGGTGGCCCCGTGTGATTTTGAGGGCCTATAGCCCTCCATCATAAAGAGGCGCTCGCGGGACAGGTGCGCCACCATCTCGGACCTGCAGAGTTAGAAACTGCTAGGGTGACAGACTGCCCATCACCCTCAGGCCTGCGCTCATGGGGGCTGAAGATTGACTAGCGCCCTTTGGCGCCCAGTGCGTCTTCTGCGGGAGTGAAGACGGCTGGTCATCTCCCGCTCACGCTCTGCCTCGTCCCTTGCATACATCATCTGATCGCAAAAGGAGACGGCGGCGTCCCATCCGCTCTCGCTGCGGACCATGGTCTTTACCACGAGTCTTAGGGTTCATAGAGGGCACTTTGAGAATGCCTAGGCTACGGTAACCGCTTAACATCAGGCGGGCCGCGTATATATTTACTATCCTCGTAGCATAAAACCTGTAGTTGTGACATTATAACTCGTCGTCCTTCATCGTATTTAGCGTTTGCGGATATACAGCTCTATCAATAAGTATACAAATTGTGATATTAACACTTTAGTACTAACTGCGGTGACCTTGTGTTATCGGCCTATCATACTTATCATCACGCCATCTCTCTTGAGCCACGTACTAAAGTGGACTATTCTTGCCTACATCTCTCGATTTCTCAACATTCATAATTCTCTACATAAGCTCGGCGGTTTTAGAGACTTGACTCCACCTTCCTTCAATACATGACCGATTCGGTCTAGGTAGGTTAGTCCCCTCTATACCTACATTCTTCCACTTTCGCATTGTATATCTTAGCCAATCGCCCATAATATTAAAAATAGTATGTTATTTTCTTACTGCCTTAATTGTCTTTTTTTATACTACGATAACAATTTCTTCGTCATCGCCTTCAAACTCTCTTCTGACGGACCGGTAGCACATAACCTTAGCAGCTATGGCTGCTCTGAGTGGCATATTCGAACGCGAGATGGCCACTCCTTTCGATTCAATAAATTGCTGGAACCGATTGGTAGTTGGTTCTTGCGGGCTCTAAGTTATTTGTTGGATTGTATTTGTGATTGTGATAGGGACGACACGCTTACATTCGCGTAACCGCCTTTCAACTAGTTCGAAAAGCTCGCGTCGTACTGCGTATCTTGGTACTACGGGACCATCGAATGGATGGTCGAAGTCCAAGACATCGTTGAGCTCCCTCTCCTGGTTGATATTCAGTGTGGTTGATCTGCGTCA